>OU343224.1:86928230-87307150 GCA_910596185.1 Chrysanthemum makinoi
AATGAAAAAATATTACAAGATAATAATATCTCCGATGCGTAACTATAAGATATTACGTTATAAAAATTTTCAAACAATGATACTTCAATCACAATTTAATATCGCGGGACACAAAGTACTTAACACACTTACACTTAAATAAAAACCTCTATAAGACTCAAACACAATTAAAATATAAATGTAACACAAATACATACATGTACACAAATAAATCGTAACTATACTATACATATACATACCTACGTTTATATTCTTCCTTTTAGATAAAAACCTTTTATTAAATGATGAGTTAATGCACCCTTTGTTTTCTTTTCCCACACACGTTTATATTCAATTTACTCTTAAAGGTAAACCTTTTAATAAAAGTGAGATATATTATCCCTTTTGTCCTCTCTTCCCACTCACGACAAACACAAAGGCAGAGAAAAGATATCAATCTTCTTCTTCTTCCTCTAGACCTGCGCCTCATCTAGGTCGAATCTCCCAAAGAGGAAAACCCAACATGTTTATTCCATCATATTCTCCTCTCTCTTACCAAAATCATGTAAGATTTGTCTCTCAAATCCCCTCCTTTGATGCGCCTACTACTATTCGTACGAATCCAAGAAGAATCAAGATAAAAGCATCCAAGAGAAGCATATCTTCCATTGTATCTACCTTGAGCCAAAGTCCAAGATTTTCTAAGGTTTTGGAAGCTAACCAAATTCGGCTTCAAACCAAATCACAAGAAGAGAAAGGTAGTCAAGCTCCTTCCCAAGATACTTCTTTATCTCTAGTAAAGATGCAAACGCCCCAACTCAGTTTCCTTATCAACTTTACCAAAAACTAGGGTTTGTGAAACTTAGGGTTTTCAAAAATTGATTTGGGGGTTTTGCAATTGGAAGTGTGTTGGAGCTAATTCAATTCTTGTTTGGTTCGAATCCAAGAAGCCACTTTCGTTCCTCACCCATCACTCTCGAGTTGAGGTTATTCATCTTTCTTGTTGTAATGTTTTATGTTGTTTTATGATATTAAGCTTGGAAAATTTTACCAATGAAATTGTCATATGTTGGTCATGTCGATTTGTATTTGTTCTTGGATGCCATGTCGAAATTGTGAGTTTGGTTATTTGAGATTTGTGTTTTACTTTGTTTTGTTAACCTTGTTTTCCTGTCGAGTTGTAGAACCAAGAGATTAGAGCAGTTAAGTTTTTACATGTTATAATCTTTGTGGTTGATAAACAAACTATGTTAATTTGAACTTAAGTGGTTATTTGCACAAGGGTCCGTTTGGTTTTCTGTCGAGAGTAGGGAACAAGAAAAAGGTAGATGAGTCAAGTTTACAATGTCTACTAGTAACCCATGTTGATACTCACATTTTCACTCGACATTCATGTCACTTAAATGGTATCGAACCTTGATTATAACCTTGCTTAAACTTGAGAAACATGCTCTTTATCTAATTGTCTTGTGACTCAAATTTTAGTGGTGAACCTTGGGTCTAAGTCGCTAGGTATGACAAGGGAGAAACTCAAGTCAAAAGTGCTCATGTGTTAAAATATATTTCGAGTGATTTATACTTATCTAGTTCCGTAAGAGTATAATGGTTGACGAGTAGAACCAAGTTGAGTAGTACTCAACTAACAAGTGGTATCGTCACCCCTTTTACTCTCATGTTCTAGTTAATGATGTTAACCAAATCTCGTTCGAGTCAAGTCTTGTACATGATCATCTTCTTTTGTTAGCTTGTCTTTAGTAAGTACATGGTAGTCATCACAATGAATGTGCTTGAGTCTAGGTAAGTGAGTCGACAACTCCATTGTGGTAGTACCATGGTGATGGGATGTACTCACTAGTCGAAGAGTTCGGCTTCAGGAATTGAAGCATGAGCAAACTAGAGTCTCGAGCCGAGTTGCTCACGTGAAGTCTTGAAACAGAAATTCATACATGACAATATAACACTTAGTAAAGAAAATGAGTTAAACGTGGTTATCACAAGATCAAGCCATGACCCGTTAGTATGCATATTAAGTCGAGATGGAACCGGGTTGAGTAGTACTCAACTGTTGTACGATCTCTTTTCCAGCCGAGAGGTATGGATCACATGAAATAGGCATGCCCGGGTCGAGTTGTGTCTCGAGTTAAGACCCGTTATGTTAAACTTCTACTTCTAAAACACATACTGAGTATTAAGATTTGGAAGAAAGTGTGATAAAATCAACTTTGCAAAATGCTCTAGCATTTCGTGTGTATAACTTGTCCTCCAAAACTTGCAAAGAAATTTCTTGTGAAATTATGCATATCAAATGTGCACAAAGCCCTCCACTACCTTGGGCGTAGCCCATAAGACTACCAACAAGGGTAATATTTGGTTAGCCAAGAGACTAAAGCATTTACTTGTACAAACCCCATGTTGGGCCACAGCCCACGTCAATTCGGGGTAAAGGATATGCGTTTACAGGAGTTCCCAAAAATAAATCATGCAATGTAAATCGAAAGACAAATATAAAACTAAACTTGTACCCGCGTATTTAAAATCTTCTACATAGATATATGCATATATATATCGACAAGTAAACAAGTGTACAAATCTAAATACAAGAAACAAGTGTTTATCAACATGATCTATTAAATTTTTACGACAAGATTAAATGTCAAATGCGTTCGGGTAAACATACTTATGTCAAGTAATTCACTAGTCGAAGTTATAAGTAGTAAGAACCCATTTCTTGATAATCAATTGAAGACCACTACTTTATTTTATCACTTATTAAATTGATAGTCTTCAAATTTAACTCCAATATGTTTTCTAAATACAATTAGAAAATAAATAAACTAATATTGATTTTGACAAAAGTATTTTGTGTCAACTCAAATAAGTATATATACATTTATATACTTACTAGTGGAACCTTGTAATTATTTATCAAATCAAACTTTAGATTTTAAAATCATATTAATGTCAACATGAAAAGTATATATACTCCGTATACTTACTAGTAAAAATCATTTTAACAATATTTTTACAAACTTACGCTAGTATTAATAACGATTATAAAACCATTGAACTATTTTGAGTAGTTTATACATAAAACAATGAACTAAAACACTGCCCTCCTTATCTAGGTCGCTTGTCGGTGCCGCTCCACAACAATCACTAATCCCACATTTGGATTTCACATTTGCTAAGGTGAGTTTTCATAGCCCCTCTTTTACTTGATAACCTGCTTTTATACATTTTGGGGAGAAATATGCAAAACCTTTTTATGGACCTAAACTCCGACATGATTACTATTAGGTGGTTTAGCCTAAGCCGTTATGTCCCTAGAGAATGCCCTTTTTCATGAACCGTCAATTCCCATTAGGAAACGCAAATGTTATAAATAGATCTATTGAGGGTGACTCCTCCGTTCGGTTGGCCATGCTTAGGCCAAGGCGAACCGTATATCATGTCGGAATCGAGTGTTGAGGGACAAAACACTCGCTATGGGCCCCTATATTGTATGACCTCTTTAGCATGAACCGTCGTAGTATCGGTTGCATGAACTTAGAGCTAACGTAATAGACATTCATACATATATCATTATATTCGTTGTAATGATTATATGACTTTGCTTATGGTCCTAACTTACTATTTTAACTTAAACCTATGAACTCACCAGCTTTTAGCTGACCTTTTTAGCATATTTTCTCAGGTGCTTAGTTGTGATCATGGATGCAAGGCATAAGGCAGATAAATGGTCGTAGTAATATCTAAAGAAGTGTTTTTACACAAAAACTGATGTTTTTATATTGGGACCACTAAAATTATGGGATGTGCCCATTTATCTAAACAATGTTGTAAGATAATGTTTTAAAATATTTTATGAAATTAAACGTAGTATGTATTCCGTTCTTTATTACTTGTGTTATGATTCACCAATTTCGTAACGCTCCCAATAACACGTATGCTTCCGCTAAACAAATTTGGGGGTGTTACAGATTGGCATCAGAGCCAAGGTTATAGAGAACTAGGTACACATAAATCCTAAACTATAACTACTTTTTACAAAAACATCATACTACTTAATCAGTTGCCGCTTGCCTTACTTGCCATACTACTTAGAATTCATTTAAATAGGATTGCATGTTTTATTTCCTATTTACTAATGCACTATTTCATATTCATCATGAGTATATTTTCCCACATACTTACACATATGCACCGCCTTGTCACTGCACCATGCCTTTCACCTTCCCTCACGATGTTTAGGAGGACATCCTACTTGCTCACTCACCTACCATCCATCAGCTTGCACACTTGGCCACAGATCCATACATTCAGCCACTCTAGCACCCGCTTATTGCACCTACTCCATCTGTACCGACTTACCACCACTCCATCGCTTTGTTGACACGCAGCAAAACCCCGCATGATTGTGAGAGTACCGATACTGAGAGCGGTATTCATTCATGCCCGCACTAGCCTCTCAGATGACCCGCGCTGCTACATGGGTCCTTCCACTACTTCAGTCACCGACACCATCATCCATCGAGTCACCACGCCACCGACTCAGAGAGCTACCGATTCCTACTCAGAAGAAGACCGAAGAAGATCCGAAGAGGATCCCGAGGAGGAGCTACCCGAGCCTATGCCGATTGAGAGTGTTCCGGGCATGTTAGCATAGCAGGATATGAGTATACAGTGGTCGGAGATTGTCCGTGAGTATTCGTGAGTTAGGACAAAGCCCGTGATGGCTCGAGATTGAGCGATGACATGGACATTGATGCACCATTTGGGTTAGGACAGAGAGCTGCTTTCCTCCGTAGCCAGGAGAAGAGTAATGAGGTTGCTTGGAGAGATATTGGTTGTGTGGTTAGTTCTATACCACATATCGCGAGCCCGATCTACAATCCATCATCACCTTCATTTATACCACCGCATCGACATTACGAGCCTCACGCCACTGCATGCCTCGGTGACCGATTGAGGTAGCTGCACTCGGTTGAGGCACCGCCTGCGCTGACCTATCAAGATCTCCGTGATGATGAGGAGCTGACCCTCTCAGAGAGAGTGCTCATTCAGTTAGATTCTCATGAGACTCTGATAGGGGTCCATACTGACCAGTTGGAGAGAGTCGATCCAGACGCCAAGGTGCTGTGAGCAGCGTGTTGAGGTTTAGACCGAGTCACTGATGTGTTGTTTGAGAGCATGGAGCTCGAGAGACACGAGAGGATTCGACCGGGTTTCGTGTTTGAGGCTCGTGTTGAGGATGTTAGAGAGTTGGACAGCAGAGCACGAGCCTGGGCGCAGGTCAAGCCCGGATGCACGCCGCCAGAGCTAGAGCGCATCCAGTGGATGGCTAGAGATACTGCAGGAGTGGCAGAGGACCACGGTTTGGAGTCCATGCCGCCTATCGATGAGACGTATCGCGAGTTTGGAGGATACGCACGAGAGTTGATTTCTACCATTGAGCGACTTACGCACCGTGGACATCCTAGATCTTATTGCATGATGTATCACACTAAACCGATTATAACGTTAGTGTTAGTTATTACTCTTGTACTCGCTTTCCATTTCCGTTGTATTCTCGTTGTATTTCAGTGGTATTCCATCTAGTATCTCATCATGTACTGTAGGAACCTTGTAACCGAAGTTCTATCTATGTCAAACTTATTTTCCTATCCAATTATCTTTCCTTTCATAGATTGCTCATATGATCTATCTGCGATAATTACACAATTACTTGGCACTTACCTTGTTTAAAAGGTTCTATATCTCATCACCTTTCTTACTGCAGAAATGCCACCAAAACGAAGATCAAATCGCACCAACCCTGGTGGAGCTTCCAATGCTCCTATTCCAGCGAGAGTTACTCGCAACCGAGCTGCAAACACTGCTATTCCAAACAGAGTCACACACGATTAGACTGCCAAAGCCACTACTCCTGCTAGAGTTACTCCAATCCAACCTACCATGAATCAAGCCATGATAGATCAACTAGTCAATGAGCGAGTGAACGCCGCTTTAGCTGCAGCAAACCTCTCGTCTACTAATGCTGGAACTTCGAGACCACCCACCCACAGCCGCACTTGTACCTATCAGGACTTTCGTAAGACCATGACTGGAGGCTTTAGTGGAACCGAAGGAGCTGTCGGTCTGACTAGATGGATCGAGAAGCTCGAGACTGTGTTCCGAATCTGAAATTGTGAAGAAGAGTCTAAAGTTAAGTACACATCATTCACTTTCACAGATGTTGCCTTGACCTGGTGGAACAATTTTCTAAAATCTGCTAGTATCGATGTTGCCTATGCCATGTCATGGGAAAGCTTCAAGGAGATGGTACTTCGAAAGTACTGTCCTCGTAATGAGATCAAGAAACTCGAGCATGAGTTTTGGAACCTCAAAGTTCAAGGTACCAATATGGCGCTTATAACCGCGTTTTCAAGAACTAGCCTTGTTGTGACATGAAATGGTTCAAACCGATACCGATTGTTGGAGAGGTACATCGGAGGATTGCCCTAATCTATCAAGGGCAATGTCACCACTTCTAAGGTCTGATCTTCACGAAACCATCGGCGTAGCCAACAAACTCATGGACCAAGTAATTGAGGACTCCATGGACAAAGTGGTTGACAATAAGAGGAAATGGGATGACCACTCCCGAAGCTACAACAACAATAGGTACCGTAGCAACAACAGTGGGAACAAAAGCAACGATACTAACAAAAGGCAAAATGTTGCTAGAGCATATGCAGCTGGGATTGAAGAAAGGAAACCGTACGCAGGGACTTCACCACTGTGTAACCGATGCACTCTGCATCACAAGGGGACAGGTACCGCGTCTGAATCGGCCGAAAATTGGACACTTGACCGAAACCTGCAGGTCCAAGTCATTGGCGACGGTTCAAACAGCTCCTGCTCAGGACCCAAAAGCTGCTATAACTTGCTTTGGTTGTGGTGAGAAAGGGCATTATAAGAATGAATGCCGAAAGACCAGGGACCAAGGCAATGGAGGAAATCAAGGAAACCAAGGAAATCCAGGAAGCCATGGAAATGGCAGGGTTCAGGGAAAGGTTGGACAACCAAGTAATCAGGGAAATGGCGAAGGAGCTCGTGAAAGAGTCTATGCTGTGACCAAAGTGGAAGCTCAGGAAGACCCGAATGTTGTGACGGGTACGTTCCTTATAAATAACCGCTATGCATCCATATTATTTGATACGGGAGCCGAGATAAGAGTTTTGTTTCTAATGCATTTAGTCCACTACTCGATATTGCCCCAACTGCATTAGGAAATGAGTACAATGTGGAACTAGCTAACGATAACATAGAAAGGGTAGATACCATCAAAAGAGGTTGCACCCTGAATCTGTTAAACCACCCATTCAATATCGACTTGATACCAGTAGCATTGGGCAGTTTCGACGTCATCATCGGGATGGACTGGTTATCAAAATACCATGCTGCCATCATTTGTGACAAAAAGCTTGTCCAAGTACCCTATGGAGATGAAGTCCTAACTATAGAAGGAGACCGAAGTGAGAGGAGAAACGCCTCAAGACTGCATGTCATTTCTTGTACCAAGGTGTTGAGGTGTATCGAGGAAGGATGCCACCTCTTCCTAGCACAAGTCACCGGAAAGGACGAAAAAGAAAAGGAAGAAAAACGTCTGGAAGACGTACCAATAGTGAGAGAATTTCCCGAGGTCTTTCCGGAAGACTTGCCAGGACTCCCGCAAACCCGACAGGTTGAATTTCAAATCGATTTAGTGCCTGGTGCCGCACCAGTGGCAAGAGCACCTTATCGATTAGCTCCAACAGAACTCTAGGAGTTATCAAACCAGTTGTCGGAACTTGCGGAAAAAGGGTTCATTAGGCCGAGCTCATCACCATGGGGAGCACCAGTCCTATTCTTCAAGAAGAAAGACGGAACTTTTAGGATGTGCATTGACTATCGTGAGTTGAATAAACTAACCATTAAGAACCGTTACCCACTCCCGAGGATCGATGACTTATTCGATCAACTTCAAGGTTCAAGTGTTTATTCAAAAATCGACTTAAGGTCAGGATACCATCAACTAAGAGTTCGAGAAGAAGACATTCCCAAAACCGCCTTCAGAACTCGTTATGGACATTGCGAGTTCCAAGTCATGCCTTTTGGGTAAACCAATGCGCCAGCTGTGTTCATGGACCTCATGAACCGAGTGTGTAAACCCTACCTGGATAAATTTGTGATCGTATTCATTGACGATATCCTAATTTATTCCAAGAACGTGAAAGAACACGAGGAGCATCTTAGATTGATCTTGGAATTGTTGAAGAAGGAAGAACTGTATGCAAAGTTCTCGAAGTGTGAATTTTGGATACCGACTGTGCAATTCTTAGGTCATGTAATTGACAGCCAGGGCATTCATGTAGATCCCGCTAAGATCGAGTCAATAAAGGATTGGGCGACACCCACAACTCCTACTGAAATACGCCAATTCTTAGGACTCGCTGGGTACTACAGAAGATTCATTGAAGGTTTCTCAAAGATTGCCAAATCTTTAACCAAGCTAACCCAGAAAAACACCAAGTTTGACTGGGGAGAAAAAGAAGAAGAAGCTTTTCAACTCCTTAAAGAAAAGTTGTGTAGTGCACCTATCCTAGCCTTACCTGAAGGTAGTGAAGACTTTGTTGTTTATTGCGACGCTTCACATAAGGGGATAGGAGCGGTGTTAATGCAAAGGGAGAAGGTAATAGCATACGCCTCTCGCCAGTTGAAAACTCATGAGAAAAACTACACGACGCACGATTTGGAGTTAGGATCAGTTGTGTTCGCACTCAGAATTTGGAGACATTATTTATATGGCACTAAGTGTGTCGTATACACCGATCACAAAAGTCTACAACACATTTTAGATCAGAAAGAACTAAACATGAGACAACGCCGATGGTTGGAATTACTTATTGATTACGACTGCGAAATTCGTTACCATCCGGGTAAAGCGAATGTAGTTGTTGATGCTCTGAGTAGAAAAGAGCGACCAAAACCTCTTAGAGTCAGATCTTTGGGTATGACAATTAGTTCACCTCTTCCATCCAAGATTCTTGATGCTCAATCAGAAGTACTCAAGGAAGAAAATCGTCCGAATGAGAACCTTTATGGAATGCCAGAAAGCAAAAATGGATTCGTAAAAAGGTCGGATGGAATTTTGTGTTTCAAAGAGCGAAGTTGGATGCCACTCTACGGGGGAATTCGCGATATCATCATACACGAATCTCACAAGTCTAAATACTCCATCCACCCAGGATCTGACAAGATGTATCTTGATATGAAGAAATTGTACTGGTGGCCAAACATGAAAGCCGACATTGCAACATATGTCAGTCGATGTTTAACCTGTTCAAAAGTCAAAGCCGAACATCAGAGACCCTCAGGTCTACTAGTACAACTCGAAATTCCCGAATGGAAATGGGAACGTATAACAATGGACTTTATCACTAAGCTACCAAAAACCTCTAAAGGCTATGACATTATTTGGGTAATAGTTGACCGTCTCACCAAGTCAGCACATTTTCTACCAATGAAAGAAAGTGACGGAATGGACAAACTTGCACAACTATACCTGAAGGAAATCATCGCGCGTCATGGTGTACCAATCTCCATCATCTCGGCGAGATAGCCGTTTCACCTCAAATTTCTAGAAATCGCTTCAAGATGCCTTAGGATCTAACCTCGACATGAGCACCGCTTACCATCCTCAGACTGATGGACAAAGCGAGAGAACCATTCAAACACTGGAGGATATTCTAAGAGCATGTGTGATAGACTTTGGAAATGGCTGGGATAAGCACTTGCCATTAGCCGAAGTTTTCTTACAATAATAGCTATCACACAAGCATCAAAGCCGCACCATATGAAGCACTCTATGGTCGGAAGTGTAGATCATCGTGTGTTGGGCGAATGTTGGAGAAAGTCAACTTACTGGTCCGGAGTTAATTCAAGAAACTACTGAGAAGATTGTTCAAATCAAAACCGATGCAAGCGCTCGTGACCGCCAAAAGAGCTACGCGGATAGGAGAAGGAAACCACTTGAGTTTCAAGTGGGAGATAAAGTTATGCTCAAAGTTGCCCCATGGAAGGGCGTAATCCATTTTGGAAAACGTGGAAAGTTAAATCCTCGTTACATTGGACCTTTCAAAATTCTCGAAGAATCGGACCGTAGCATAGATAACTGAATTACCACAAGAACACAGCTCTGTGCACAACGTGTTTCACGTATGCAACTTGAAGAAATGTCTTTCTGACGAAACTCTTGCTATTCCCTTGGAAGAAATCCAAGTTGACGAAAGATTGAATTTTGTCGAGGAACCCATTGAAATTATGGATAGAGAGATCAAACGACTTAAGTAAAGCCGCATCCCGATCGTCAAAGTCCGTTGGAACTCTCAAAGAGGTCCAGAATACACGTGGGAACATGAAGACCAATTCAAGCGTAAATACCCACACCTTTTCTCTACTTCAGCAAGTAATCCTAACTGAAAAACGAGGACGGTTTTCTCTTCTAAGGCGGGGAGGATGTGACACACGGTAAATTTTCACAAAAATTTAACTAATAATTAGTAATTTATTATTACTAAGCATAAGTCATTAAGCATGCATAAGCTTAGCCTGATCATCTGAGTAGATAACTCGCATACGGTAAACTATTGCATCACGTTTGCATTCATATCATTTTATGAATACTTCATTTCAGTTTGTCTTATGATTAAATTGTAAGACGAGAGGTTATCTCGTTTTCCCGGTGACCCATAACCGCACGCGTGCATCATACCATGATAAGGGCTTGATAAAACAAATGATAAACTTTCGTAATGAAAAATATTACAAAGATAATAATATCTCCGATACGTAACTATAAGATATTACGTTATAAAAATTTTCAAACAATGATACTTCAGTCACAATTTAATATCGCGGGACACAAAATACTTAACACACTTACACTTAAATAAAAACCTCTATAAGACTCAAACACAATTAAAATATAAATGTAACACAAATACATACATGTACACAAATAAATCGTTACTATACTATACATATACATACCTACGTTTATATTCTTCCTTTTAGATAAAAACCTTTTATTAAATGATGAGTTAATACACCCTTTGTTTTTCTTTCCCCACACACGTTTATATTCAATTTACTCTTAAAGGTAAACCTTTTAATAAAAGTGAGATATATTATCCCTTTTGTCCTGTCTTCCCACTCACGACAAACACAAAGGCAAAGAAAAGATATCAATCTTCTTCTTCTTCCTCTAGACCTGCGCCTCATCTAGGTCGAATCTCCCAAAGAGGAAAACCCAACATGTTTATTCCATCATATTCTCCTCTCTCTTACCAAAATCATGTAAGTTTTGTCTCTCAAATCCCCTCCTTTGATGCACCTGCTACTATTCGTACAAATCCAAGAAGAATCAAGATAAAATCATCCAAGAGAAGCATATCTTCCATTGTATCTACCTTGATCCAAAGTCCAAGATTTTCTAAGGTTTTGGAAGCTAACCAAATTCGGCTTCAAACCAAATCACAAGAAGAGAAAGGTAGTCAAGCTCCTTCCCAAGATACTTCTTTATCTCTAGTAGAGATGCAAACGCCCCAACTCAGTTTCCTTATCAACTTTACCAAAAACTAAGGTTTGTGAAACTTAGGGTTTTCAAAAATTGATTTGGGGGTTTTGCAATTGTAAGTGTGTTGGAGCTAATTCAAGTCTTGTTTGGTACGAATCCAAGAAGCCACTTTCGTTCCTCACCCATTACTCTCGAGTTGAGGTTATTCGTCTTTCTTGTTGTAATGTTTTATGTTGTTTTATGATATTAAGCTTGGAAAATTTTACCAATGAAATTGTCATATGTTGGTCATGTCGATTTGTATTTGTTCTTGGATGCCATGTCGAAATTGTGAGTTTGGTTATTTGAGATTTGTGTTTTACTTTGTTTTGTTAACCTTGTTTTCCTGGCGAGTTGTAGAACCAAGAGATTAGAGCAGTTAAGTTTTTACATGTTATAATCTTTGTGGTTGATAAACAAACTATGTTAACTTGAACTTAAGTTGTCATTTGCACAAGGGTCCGTTTGGTTTTCTGTCGAGAGTAGGGAACAAGAAAAAGGTAGATGAGTCAAGTTACAAAGTCTACTAGTCACCCATGTTGATACTCACATTTTCAGTCGACATTCATGTCACTTAAAGGGTGTCGAACCTTGATTATAACCTTGCTTAAACTTGAGAAACATGCTCGTTATCTTATTGTCTTGTGACTCAAATTTTAGTGGTGAACCTTGGGTCTAAGTCGCTAGGTATGACAAGGGAGAAACTCAAGTCAAAAGTGCTCATGTGTTAAAATATATTTCGAGTGATTTATACTTATCTAGTTCCGTAAGAGTATAATGGTTGACGAGTAGAACCAAGTTGAGTAGTACTCAACTAACAAGTGGTATCGTCACCCCTTTTGCTCTCATGTTCTAGTTAATGATGTTAACCAAATCTCGTTCGAGTCAAGTCTTGTACATGATCATCTTCTTTTGTTAGCTTGTCTTTAGTAAGTACATGGTAGTCATCACAATGAATGTGCTTGAGTCTAGGTAAGTGAGTCGACAACTCCATTGTGGTAGTACCATGGTGATGGGTCATACTCACTAGTCGAAGAGTTCGGCTTCACGAATTGAAGCATGAGCAAACGAGAGTCTCGAGCCGAGTTGCTCACGTGAAGTCTTGAAACAGAAATTCATACATGACAATATAACACTTAGTAAAGAAAATGAGTTAAACGTGGTTATCACAAGATCAAGCCATGACCCGTTAGTATGCATATTAAGTCGAGATGGAACCGGGTTGAGTAGTACTCAACTGTTGTACGATCTCTTTTCCAGCCGAGAGGTATGGATCACATGAAATAGGCATGCCCGGGTCGAGTTGTGTCTCGAGTTAAGACCCGTTATGTTAAACTTCTACTTCTAAAACACATACACTAGTATTAAGATTTGGAAGACAAGTGTGATAAAATCCAACTTTGCAAAATATGCTCTAGCATTTCGTGTGTATAACTTGTCCTCCAAAACTTGCAAAGAAATTTCTTGTGAAATTATGCATATCAAATGTGCACAAAGCCCTCCCTGCACTACCTTGGTCCGTAGCCCATAAGACTACCCACAAGGGTAGTATTTGGTTAGCCAAGAGACTAAAGCATTTACTTATACAAACCCCATGTTGGGCCACAGCCCACATCAATTCGGGGTAAAGGATATGCGTTTACAGGAGTTCCCAAAAATAAAACATGCAATGTAAATCGGAAGACAAATATAAAACTAAACTTGTACCCGCGTATTTAAAATCTCCTACATAGATATATGCATATATATATCGACAAGTAAACAAGTGTACAAATCTAAATACAAGAAACAAGTGTTTATCAACATGATCTATTAAATTTTTACGTCAAGATTAAATGTCAAATGCCTGGTAAACATACTTATGTCAAGTAATTCACTAGTCGAAGTTATAAGTAGTAAGAACCCATTTCTTGATAATCAATTGAAGACCACTACTTTATTTTATCACTTATTAAATTGATAGTCTTCAAATACTCCAATATGTTTTCTAAATACAATTAGAAAATAAATAAACTAATATTGATTTTGACAAAAGTATTTTGTGTCAACTCAAATAAGTATATATACATTTATATGCTTACTAGTGGAACCTTGTAATTATTTATCAAATCAAACTTTAGATTTTAAAATCATATTAATGTCAACATGAAAAGTATATATACTCCGTATACTTACTAGTAAAAATCATTTTAACAATATTTTTACAAACTTACGTTAGTATTAATACGATTATAAAAACCATTGAACTATTTTGAGTAAGCGATAATTAAAACAATGAACTTAAACATTGCCCTCCTTATCTAGGTCGCGTGTCGGTGCCGCTCGACAACAATCACTAATCCCACATTTGGATTTCACATTTGCTAAGGTGAGTTTTCATAGCCCCTTTTTTACTTGATAAACTGTTTTATACATTTTGGGGTGAGAAATATGCAAAACATTTTTATGGACCTAAACTGATACATGATTACTATTACGTGGTTTAGCCTAAGCCCTTATGTCCCTAGAGAATGCCCTTTTTCATGAACCATCAATTCCCCATTGGGAAACGCGAATGTTATAAATAGATCTATTGAGGGTGACTCCTCCGTTCGGTTGGCCATGCTTAGGCCAAGGCGAACCGTATATCATGTCGGAATCGAGTGTTGAGGGACAAAACACTCGCTATGGGCCCCTATATTGTATGACCTCTTTTAGCATACAGAAACTGTCGTAGTATCGGTTGCATGAACTTAGAGCTAACGTAATAGACATTCATCCATATATCATTATATTCGTTGTAACGATTATATGACTTTGCTTATGGTCCAAACTTACTATTTTAACTTAAACCTATGAACTCACCAGCTTTTAGCTGACCTTTTTAGCATATTTTCTCAGGTGCTTAGTTGTGATCATGGATGCAAGGCAAGAGGTGGATAAATGGTCGTAGTAATATCTAAAGAAGTGTTTTTACATAAAAACTGATGTTTTTATATTGGGACCACCAAAATTATGGGATGTGCCCATTTATCTAAACAATGTTGTAAGATAATGTTTTAAAATATTTTATGAAATTAAACGGAGTATGTATTCCGTTCTTTATTACTTGTGTTATGATTCACCAATTTCGTAACGCTCCCAATAACACGTATGCTTCCGCTAAACAAATTTTGGGGTGTTACATAGTTTGACAATAGGATTTTTTATTTGATGATATTAAATAAGGACTAATATTATGCATCATTTATCTCATAATTATTTGTCATTTTATGTTATTTATGTAAGATATGATACTTAATTGCTTGCTTTTGTTAATTACAGTAAATAACGGAGCAATTAATTAAAGTTAAGGAAAGTGACATGATTTGGAGCTAAAACGAAGAAATCAAGCTAAATCCATAATACAGAGGGCCAATACGCCATATTCATCACCAAGGATACGGCGTATTCATTTCAAGACTTTATTATATCAACAGATTGTGAAAGGCACCAATACGGCGTATCCAGATTGCTTAATACACCGTATTCACTGGCGGTTCCTACAGATTCTAGAATATTTTAATCATGGGTCCTACGCAAATATTGCCCAATATGCTGTATTGAAGGAGCTCAATACGCTGTATTAACCTGATTTCAGAGACTATATAATGAAAACCCTATTTACCAAATCTACACAACTTTATACCATAAGACTCGGTTCCTAGACAATTTTGGAAGGCAAGAAGGTTCTGTAAACTCAATCATTGATTAGGAGAACTCTTTGTGACGTAGTTTCATCATATAATCATTCGGTTAGCGTATCGTATTCACTATGTTTCATACTCTATACTTTTTTATTATCTTTGTTATGATTGTTACTGAGATTATGGGCTAACACCCTTAAGCGTTAGCCATGTTTAGGAAGATTATATGTTATTTATTTGTTTTACATCGATTACTAGTTAACCTCATTGGATGTTATTTATGTTTATCGCCATTACTCATTGTCATCTTGTAACTAGATCTTTGGAATATATCATAAAATTATGTAACTTTAACCGGTTAAGTGAATTATAAACCTTAGATCCGAATCATGATAATTAAATGTTTGACACCAATATCTATAATAGTCGTAGTTAGGTTCATTTATTGTGACTAGTAAGATCTGTAACAACTAGGTAGATGACATTAGAATAACGCAAATAAGTTGGTATAGTATAATACTATAGATAAATTATAATCAATAGTTGAAGCACATTACGCGGGCTTCGTTGATGGTGACAACATTAACCGTCGTCATAGCCTAGGATTAAGGGAGAAGAGCCACCTTGTTTACATTAGCAAATCACCAACGAGGGTCGGTAACTAACTAGAATCATTGCGCTAGTAACACATATTATGAACATGTAATTGGATTAGACTTGGCTAACACGTTCTTCCTAATATTGATTTGGTGCCATATTACTTCTATCATTTTGTTTTGCATTATTTATTTAATTTAATCGCTTTAGTAGTTTAATTAGAAAACAAACTCGTGCTAGTATCTCAGGCTAAACCCCCTCCCCTCACATGTTCTTTTAATTTAATTAGATAATTAAAATACCTTTAGGATTAGCCAATTAGTAAATCACTCCTGACGAACGACTCCTACTTATCCAACTCGTTAGTCTTAGTCTATAGGTTAGTTCGGCAAAATATAAATATTAAAACTTAGTATAATAAATAGACCTATAAACGCACATCAGTATCCTAGAATGGGCGAGAATCATTCTTGGATAAATTTTATGGGTTTCGTTAAATGTAGTGTCACTCATTTTAGCTTTGACCTTAATGTGCGTAAACTTTGCCATAAAGTCTAATGAAGACATCCAATCATGGCCTGGGTATAGTTTTTCGTTGGAAGTGGCAAGTAAGTCTTCAAACTCGTTACGTTGAGGAAGTATCGTTGCTTGAGTTGGCTCGTTACTTGTCTCGCCAATATTTCCTTGAGTTGGCTTATTTTGTTCGTTATTCGGACAAATATCCTGAAAGAACTCAGCCATGTCACTTTTCCAGGTTGTCTTGTGTTGTGTACTACTGTCTGGGCATCCGATGCATCGTGATTATACCAATTCGTATAACTTTTGTCCCAGCCATATGTGTGTATGTGGGAAAACAAATCTTTTAGATTTACCCACTCCACGTTAAGACAACGAACACTTTGACATTTTATATTCCCATCAATTTTCACTAAGGGCTTGCAATACTCGCCGAAATCTTTAAGACCAATTAAAAATTCTTTGCTAGTACGAGATAATGAGATCCAACTCTTATCAATTGTCATAACTGCGTTTTAATGATGTAATAAACAATTATATAGAATTATACACGTTTACAAAAATCTACACATAAACACATAAAGGTGGAATTACGAGTTGTGCGCTTTGTTCACCTAGTCATACTGTGGAAGGAAATCCTAACCCAATCTTTGAATGTTTCATCTCTTATATGAATGCGTATAACTGATTTACTATTTGAGAAAATTTTGGCAACATTTCCCCTCAACTCCCCAAATATGTGCATTAAAGACATATTCGTAGGAGTAAAGGGGAAACACTGTCAAAATTTTCACAAATAGTAAATCAGTTATACGCATTCATATCCTAAATGAGACAAAACATTTAAAAAGCAGTCCCAAGCAATTAACCAAACACAAACTAACCAAACATATGATAGCAAATCTAATGCCCTTACAAACCAAACACATACTAACCAGACGCATATTCACGAACTATATAATTATAAACAAACGACTAACACCCTAAGAAAGTAATTAACCAAACATAAACAAAAAATCATACTGGTTGTGGTCTCGGATATCGGCTGGTCTTGACAGTAGGAAAGTAATCCCGGCTCTCGGCTGTGGTTCCGACTGTCCTCGCCAAACAAACAAACATAAATTATTCACTTAAAACTTTTTATGATGACATGTCCTCGCTAAAGACATAAAAAAAAAAAAAAAAAAAAAAGAGTATACCTTTTGGCTACGAATGTGGTTCTTGGCTCTCGGCTGTGGTCTAGGCTTGGTCACGACAGGAAAAAAGGAATGTGGTCTCAGTTGTGGTCTCGCTAAAAAAAACAAAAAAATTAATAAAAATCAAAAAACAAACTAACATGTATAACTAATAACAGAATTAACAAAAATTACAAAAGTTAACAAATATTGAAAACAATTAAAAAAAATCTAAAAGATTGACAAAAATCAAAAATACCAACCTTGGTGCTTTGTGGAAGACAGAAAGAGAAGAAGGAGATGAGTGGAGAAAAGAATTAAACGAGAGACGGGTTGAGGAAAGAATTAAATGGGACATGGGAGAAAGAGATGTGCACAGTGGTGCGAGTGTGGGGTGTTGTGGCTATGTGGGATCGATCGAGAGGAAGAAGGTGATGAGAGTTGAGTTTCTTTATATTTTTCTAAGTGTGAAAAATAGATCTAATAAGTATCTGTTTTTGTTGTTTGCGATAACATTTAGCGGGGACTCATCCTCACCAAAACAAATTTGTCTTTTAGTGTATACCTTTTGCAAGGACATGTCCCCTCCAAATGTCTATTTTTTTGTCAAAACATTTGTGCCGAGGGAAAAACAAAAATTTTGGTGAAAATATTTGGCGAGGACATGTCCTCGCCAAATGATATTTTATTAAAAAAAATTGTTTTAAATCATTTTAATTAAGTTAAATCGATCAGTATTGAATCATTTAAATAGTTTATAAATCATCTTAAATTAATTTAAAAGTTTTTAAAATTATTTAAATCATTTTTAACTAAGTTAAATCATTTATAACTAATTTAAATTATTTTTTAAATCATTTTTTATTAGTTTAAATTATTCTTAATTAATTTAAATAATTTATATTTAATTTGTTGGGAATTATACGTTTGAGTTGATAAGACAAAAAGAATGAAACAAGAGGGACTTAATACGACAAGAAGGAAACCTGCAAAAAGATGGAAGGACTTGCTTGCAAAAGAATTTTTATTTATTAGTCCTTTGTAGTATTTTGTTAACCCTAATCCTCTAGTATATAAAGAGGACATAGGTGTAGGTTTTATACATGTCTTCCATAATGTAGTCGACCAAAGGTGTGTGTGTTTAGCCTAGGCGTAAAATATAAACGCCTAGGTTATTAGTTTAGTTAGTAGTTTAGTTATATAGACGTGTTCCTATAAACGTCTAAGATTAGTTAGTGTTAGAGAATGAAAACCTTGTTCAATAACAAAGAATTGATTAGTTTATTCCGCTGTGCATGTTATTAGTCTTTGTTATTGATCCCTAGTTAAGCTTATAAACGATCTTATCACAATTTAATACATTTATAACAAAACCCGACACTTTGCATCTTGTTATACATGAGATGTTAAACGAATGAGTAGAAATGATATAGTTATACATAAAATGTCAAGCAAATGAGTCGAGATGATATGGTTATACATGAGATGTTAAACGAATGAGTCGAGATGATATGCTTATACATGAGATGTTAAATGAATGAGTCGAGATGATATGGATATACATAAGATGTTAAACGTGTATGTCGTGATGATATCGTTATACATGAGATGTTAAATGGATGAGTCAATTTGATACTGATATACATAAGATGTTAAACGGATGAGTCGAGATGATATGGTTATACATGAGATGTTAAACGAATGAGTTTAAATAATATGGTTATACATAACATGTTAAACGAATGAGTTGAGATGATATGGTTATACATGAGATGTTAAACGAATGAGTAGAGATGATATGGTTATACATCAGATGGTAAACGAATGACTCGAAATGATATGGTTATACATAACATGTTCAACAATTGAGTTGATATGATATGGTTATACATGAGATGTTAAACGAATGACTCGAGATGATATGGTTATACATAACATGTTAAACGAATAAGTCGAAATAATATGGTTATACATAACATGTTTAACGAATGAGTTGAGATGATATGGTTATACATGAGATGTTAAAAAAATGAGTCGAGCTGATATGTGTTGTTCCCCGTTCACTATGGTTTAAAACAGTTTAAGAATATAAAACAAGTTAATAGTGAACAATGACTGAAATTAACATAAGTAAAACACACAAAGTAATTTTTAACATCATATTCTTTATTAGAAATCAATCAAAAATAATACGTTACCCAAGTACTTGCGGAACAGTACTTGGGAATGAAATGACAAAGTTTGGTGATTCCTCTCTAAGCTCAGGCTAAGTCTGAGCACAACTCTTAGAACCCACTGAGCTATCTCAGGGATTAAGTTATAGTTGGAGGAGTGAAAAGATGGCTAGCGTATGTGTGTTTTTAACAATTCACAAGCTTAACCTTTTCACTCCATCTCTTATGCTATTTATACATGTATGAGTTTTAACTCTTTCCTAAGTGATAAACTGACATCTTACGTAAGACAAAATACGATGCATTTTGTCTCTGTTTAAAAAGGCTATTCTAGGTAAGAGACAAGACTACTTTCCTAAGGTCAGTGATGACACTGAGCCGGATCTTTTGCCATTCAGGGAAAGTTGACTTTGGTTGATAAGGACTTGGTCTTATCTGATTCACACTTATCCCGCCTTGTTCCTCTCATTCTTAAGTCTTTACATCCTTCACTTTCTACTTAGCTTTGTCTTCGCTTAAGTAGTTGGAGAGAGTCTTAGGGATTCAGTGAGTTATTGTCATCACCACCTAATCCATCATCTTCTTCTTGACTCGTTCACCCAATAAGTACCGCCTTACTGAGTGGAGAGACTTCTTCTTCGCCTCATACTGAGTATCCTGAAGATGACTCACTAAGAGACTATGCACTCAGTGACCTGTTAGTGTTTAACGGACTAAACACTTGGGATATTTTCTATTCAAATCATAGAATAAGGGGTTTGGGTATTTACTGAACCCAATAGTCTCCCCCTATTTGGATATACAAATAGCCTAAGTGTTTGATCAGTGTAAGTGTGCAAATGGCTTCTTCTTACACTGAATGGACTAATGAATACAATCAGGAACACTGAGTAATTTAATAAAAACATACATCTTTTATTGATCAGATTACATGGTCGCTATCACTAGTACAAAAACATAAATCAAAATGATCACCCAGATGGATTCCCTTGCTTCAAGCTTGACTTTCTTTGTGATCGTGTTTCATGGGATGTTCTCTTATCTTAGCATTTAAGTCAGCACAAAACTTGATATTTGCAGGAGTCTGAATTTGAGAAGCCACGGTATGTAGCTCGGCATTGTTGCTACTCCTGCCTTATCAATATCGCTCCACCTTTGGAACGTTGGGTTTCCATATTCATCAATGAAAAATAGCCCTCTTCGGGCTTTTCAATCACCAAACAATTTAAAAACTTAACACCTTCAGCTGCTCCTGTTGCATTCAAACCGTGCACTTTTATCTCAGCCGAACTCAACTCTTCCTTTTGCCGGTGGATGATTATGGTTGAGATCCTTGAGGTGAAGTTAAGGCTGGTCAATACTCGGCCAGCCGTGCATCCCTTAGTCTTTCATATCTTTTATCGAGCATCTTCATCAGGTCCTTAACCACTGCATTCTTCTTCTTTTCAATAATTGGACCAAGCTCATCGAGTTCAGTGATCCCAAAGTCGGTGAATTTTGGGGATCATGAACCTCGGTATCTTTATATCATCCCTCATGAAACATTCATGGCTAGTGGTTTGGTATTGGGGATGATTTTGACATCTGTGATCTTTTCAGGTAGCCTTCGGCTTGTCATTGTCCAGTTGTAATGCTCAACTCTGCTTTGCCTGAGAGCTTCAGCTTTCTTCTTCTTTTCTTCAACTGTCATTCTCATTTCACCCATCCGAGCGCCTGAGCTTCCTTGAACTTTTGTCCCGACCGACCCTTTTTAAGCTTCTTAGCATCTATTCCAACGCCAGCTTCTTTTAACCACCTTTACCAATGCCTCTCTCTGCTTTTCTTTCTTCTCAGAAGTTTCGTTTCCTTTCTTCTTTGCAAGATAGGCACTTAGTTGTTGGGTGTGAGCAGTGTATTCGTGTCGCCGATCTTAAAGGGAATCTTCTCGTGCACGTGGTGTTGTCATGATGCCTTTTCCTTTGTCCCGCCTCGAAGAAGAAGATGCTACCGGCGGTGTTGTTGTTATTATTGGTGTGATCAATCGCTGTTGTTGTTGATGTTAGTGGTGGGATTGATGAGATAGGTATTGCTGAGACTGGTGGTGATGATGAGATTGGAGCTACAGATACTGGTGGTGTTGTCTCCCCATCGCTGTGAAGAGGAGTTTCTTGAGCTTTCTCCTCCTCAACCGCTGTCCGAGCGCCAAGAGGGCAAGAGTTGGTGTTGGTGCCGAGGGGACGGAGTCGCTGACCCTTGAAGGCCTAATAAATTTTAGAGATCATAGCCTTGATATCCGGTGTCGGTTTGAATACCAGTGACTTTTGCTTCCAAATTTTCCTCGAAACTTACAGAGGGGTCATTCGGGCCCGAGATTCCAGTCGAGAGAGAAGATGCCGAGCCAAAGTAGCCACCTGAGTATTCACAGAGCCCAATGTAGCTTGAATAGACTTGACTGAAGATTGAAGACCCAACATTTGCGATTGGAGCATTTCGACCGGGCCAAATGAGGCTGGAGGATTGTTTCAAGTAAGCCTCAATCGCCTTTAGCACTTAAGAGTTGAAATGGATCTTCTTTGACAAATTCCCCGATTTCATCTATCTTTGTGCCTACACCCTAAAGGTGCCCGAAATTTAGCCAAGTTTTCGTCCGCCTCGTGAAGATTGTCATACATCAGATCCCCGTGCTCATGAACATTTTCATCAAAGGCTTGTACCTCAGCCTTTAGATCAGATAACCGCAGCCTCGGTGGTTGTTCCCACAATGTTTCAAATGACCCCGAGAATAACTTCCTTGAAGCTTTGGTGATCCATCGAACAAGCCGCCTCTCTGAGTGGAAGAACATTATCAAATCTTTTGAACTCATCGAGGAGGAAGAGGAGTCATCATTGTCATGCTTAAATGGTGATTCAAGATGCTCTGTGATCAGCCGAGGTCCTTGTTTAGCTTGAAACTCAGCCTACTTCTTCCCTCACGATAAAATTTCATCATCACGGCAAGTTCATCTTCGTAAAATAGTATCCCAAGAATATCAAGAACGGTTAACAAGGGGTTGGTGATGGGTTCCATATTAGCGTGTATATTTCCCTCGAGTCTTTGTCCCCATTGACCCTCAAACACGGTGGGCGTTTTCAGTGCCTTCTGAGTCGATTGGTTTTGGGTTCCATATCGGCGGGTTGTTTCGTCCCTCCGAGTCTTTGTCCCCGAGACCCCGAGACACCGATGGGTTTTTCCCAGTGCCTTTAGCAGAGTCGGAAGGTGGTATCCCTATCGGCGGGTTGTTAGGTTCCCTCCGAAGTCTTTGGGATCATTCGTGTGCCCGCACAAAGGCTTTGATTTGCTAATGTCATCACGGGGCTGGAAGGTGCTCCCCTACCCGGGTTGTATGTTTCTCGGATCTTGGGGAGTAGTAGTTTGGACCAAGGGCATTGATCGTGATTTCTCGTTGTCCTTCGTGTCCCATGGGTAGATGTTGCTTTGTCTCCGTGGGTGTCCCTGAGTCCGGGGCTTCTTTTTGCCTTTTTGTGCCTCCCTGAAGCCTCGGGGCCCGAGACTTGGGTTTGGTCTTAGTCCCAGTCCGAGACTTCCCTTCTCTTTATAGAGCAGGTTAGAGACACGATTCCCTCTCGTTGTTAAAGAACCATATGGGCCGTCAATTCAATATTTGTGACAAGGGATGGGTCTTTTTGAAAATTTGATTGGCTCAGGATGCCAGGTAAAGCACCAAAATTTTCTTCCTGAGGATAATTTGTACCTAGTAACACTTGCAAAGCACAAGAGACAAACCTAGGATACGAAACTTATTTCGGTCCCTAGTTTTGCTCTGCAGCTTGGTTACGAGATCACTGTAAATGATCTCCCCAATGTCGACAGTGACCCCATTCATCAAACAATATGCCACCATCAACTGAATAGAGTTAACTTGTTCAAGGATGAGTGGTTCTCGCCGAGGACCTGAATCACAAATGTGAATAGGATCCTCCAAGCCACGAGAAATGAACTTTTGGTGACTGAGGTCTTGTCCAAAAAAGTTTGATCTAAAACGATTTGTTTTAACCCATCCTTCACTGTGGAGGGTTCAGGATGGGCGACATAAACACCTTTGTTGTAGTCTAACCCTCTGGAGGTGCAAAAAGTTTTATAATCCAGGGTGAATTATTGCCCCCCGTTAAGACTGAACCTGATGAGATATTCCCCGAGAGGTCGAGGTTGTTCTCATCATAGAGGGTGTCGGTCAAAGTCCTTAATGAGCCCAAAACTCCCCGAGGAGGTTTTGGTATAGTATTGAGGACACCGAACAAAGGCCGTTTTAGTGGGCAGATATAAAAATTTCATAATGTCCTTATAGGCCGACAAGGTCGATATTCAAAATTGCCTATCACATTATTTGTTTTAAATTCAACATTGCTAAGATCACCTACCCACTGTGAAGCAAACTGAAGAGATTGTGTTCTTGCCATTTCCATTAAAAAGTTTTTAGGGTTTTGAAAAGAAACTTCTTGACAAGAACAATCAAAGTTTTGAATCTCTTAAGTTGTGATGAAAAACTTTTGTAAAGGGTTACAAAGAAGATTTTCAGAAAAGGTTTTGAAGAACACAAGGATTTCTGGGTTTTAAAAGAGATTTTGACAGAGTTTTGTTAGCAGAAATCTTTTGTGTGTGTTTATGAGGTTTTGAAGAGGGTATTTATAGAGTGGTGAGAGGGGTGGTTTGTGCACAAATGGGAGTATTTAGAGTCGGTTTTAGAAAACGTTTGAATTTCCACATTTAATGCTACCACTCCACTACCCACAGTAAAATCCCATTTTTCAAGGAACAATTGTATGCATTACGTAAAGAAAAGTGTACTTTTGCAGTAATAAAATATCAATAAGATATTTCATGAGAGAGGAGGCATTTAATGCCAAGTGAGGATTAGGTAAGTTTGTGAGGGACCCTTGATATGGTGGATGTGAAGACAAAGAGACATATATTCCTATATTAAATTGGCATAGTTACCAACCTAAGACATTTAAGTAATCGATACTTGGATCATTTAGTTACTCATTTAATGCTCAATATTAATCGTTGGGTCCCTGAATGAGTCTTACTCATTCAATGAGAGGTTGTATTGTGGGTTTCGTTCAGGGAGGAGGAACCATTTCAGAGAACTTACTGAGATTGGTTTTCGGATGCCTGACTTTCAATGTCAAGCATTCCCAATTCAGCTTCACCTCAAGGTAGGTTCATCCAAGGGTTTGGTGAAGATATCAGCCAGTTGATATTCAGTAAGGATGAAATGGAGTTCTATGTCTCCTTTCATTATGGTCCTCGATAAAGTGATATCGATATCAATGTGTTTGGTTCTTTGGTGAAGGATGGGGTTGTTGGAGATTGCAATTGCACTTGTGTTGTCCACGAAGATGGGTACCATTTTGTAATGGATGTCATAGTCACTGAGTTGACTTTTCATCCATAAAACATTAGCACAACATCCTCAGCAGCCACATACTTAGCTTCAAATGAAGACATAGCCACCGATTGTTGCTTTTAGCACTCCAACAAACCAGTTTCCTCCAAGAAATTGACAGACCTCGAGGTACTTTTTCGTCCATGTTGCAACACAAGATAATCGAATCGAGAGTAACCATTGAGATCACACCCAGAGCACTTTGGATAATAGAGTCCAAGGTTTGGGGTTCCCTTCAGTACCGAGTATTCTTTTGGTGCAGTGAGATTCTTTGGGATTGGATGATATCTTGCTATTAGACACTGACCGAGAATTGTATGTCGGTCTAGTAGCGCTTAGATACATCGATGAGCCTACAATCCCTCTAAAATGAGTTTGATTGACTGATTTGCCAGTGAGATCAGGTCCAAGGTTGTTTGGAGGGACCATTGGTGTCTTCACCGAGGCACGCCGATATCTCATATTTCCTTCAAGAGATTTCTGGTGTATTTCTCTTGACTGATGGATATACCTTTGTCAGTTTTCCTGATTTGTAGTCCAAGGAAGTATGTGAGTTCACCCATCATGCTCATTTCAAACTTCTTTGTCATCAATTTGTCAAACTGTTTGCAAAGTTTGTAGTTTGTTGAGCCAAAGATGATGTCATCAACATATACTTGGACTAGTATCACATCCTGTTGTATTCTATAGACAAACAGTGTGTTGTCTATCTTTCCTCTGACAAACTTGTTTTGTATCAGGAAGGCTAAGAGAGTTTCATACCATGCCCTGGGAGCTTGTTTAAGTCCATAAAGGGCTTTGTCAAGCTTGCAGACATAGTCGGGGAATTCACTACTCTCAAAGCCGAGGTCACTTGAACATATACATCTTCCTTGAGATCACCATTTAAGAATGCACTTTTAATATCCATTTGGTAGACCCTGAAGTTCATGTATGTTGCATATGCAAGGAAGATCCCGATTGCTTCCATTCTTGCAACAGGAGCAAATGTCTCATCATAGTCAATGCCTTCTTGTTGACTGTAACCTTTGGCTACAAGTCCGGCTTTGTTTTTAATGACAGTGCCATTTTCATCAGTTTTGTTTCCGAAAACCCACTTCATTCCTATGACAACGACATCCTGAGGACATTTGATCAAGGTCATGACCTTGTTTTATCAAACCTGTTGCAGTTCTTCTTGCATAGCCCGAACCCACTTGGGTGCTTTAGAGCCTCAGTGACACTTTTGGGTTCTATTTCTGATAGGTAATTAGCATATAGACATTCATTGGTCAAGTGCCGCAGCTTAACTTAGCGCCATGCTTCTAGTGAGCATACCCTCAGTGGGTTCACCAATAATGTTTACAAGCTCAATGTCCCGAGATTTTGTCCACTTACTTTGTGGTCTAGGATATGAGCTTGAAGAGGTCACTGGAGACTCAGGAGTGAGTTCTGGTGCTTGAGCCACATAATCATTAAGATCATCTGTTGAGATGTCTTGTTCAGGTTGGGGTTCTTGAATCACGGTTCCTAACATTTGGTTCAAGATTACCTATCCTAGTTGGGACTGATTGATTATCAATGAATTCACTGATAGTTGGTTGGGGAAGGTTGTGAGGTAAGACATAAAATGAGATGTCAAGATCGACTTGATATGAGGAATTGAATTTTGTTGTACTCATCAGGTGGATATCTTGATGAGTCATCAATTCCTATTTCCTCCACTGAGGTGTTGGTAAACCTGAGGCTTTCAAAGACTTTCATCAAAGGTGATATGAAAGGTTTCCTCAACTTGTTGTCTCCTTGTGTTAAAACCCTGAAGGCTTTGGAGATCAGTGAGTAGCCTAAGAAATATCCATCATCGGCTTTTGCATCAAACTTGCCTAGATGATCCTTGTGGTTATGAATAAACACATGACATCCAAACACATGACAATAGTGATGTCGTGAAGTCTACCTTTGAAAGTCTCATATGGGGTTTTATTATGTCTTTTGACAATGATTGACCTGTTTTGAGTGTAACAGCGCTTTGATCGCTTCAGCCAGAAATGCTTTGAGAGGGCTGAGCCATTTAGCATGGTTCTAGCAGCCTCAATGAGAGTTTTGTTTTTCCTTCATGCACCCCATTTTGTTCAATGGTATAAGGAGATGAGAAATTTTGAGAAATTCCTTTTTCATCACAGAAACTCTCAAGCTCTTGATTTCCGAACTCAGCACTCATTGTCATTCGATTTGTTTAACAGTAATGTCATTCTGGTTTTCAATCTTCCTGATGATTGACATTATTGTATCATGAGAATTCATCAACAATGACAAGTGTATACTTCTCATGCTGGATTAATCTGGGACTGACAGGTCCAAAGAGATCCATGTGCAGGAGGTGAAGGCAGCTTTTGATGGAGAAATTTTGTTTGGTTTTGAATGATGCTCTGTGGTGTTTACCTTTTCACAGGCAGAGCATGGTTTGTCTTTTGCAAAAACCAGTGATGGTAAGCCAAGGACCTTGTTTTGTTTTGCCAAGTTGTTGAGGTTTTAGAAGTTTAAGTGTGAGAGTCTCTTATGCCACAGCCAATTGATAGATTCAGTGGCTTTAGCAAAGAGGCAAGTTCCATCTTGGGAGAGTGTTGACATGTCTAACACATAAACATCATCTCTCCTAGGAGCTATCAACACAACTTTCTTGTTGGCATTGAAGATGGTACCTTGTTTGTCATTGAATTGCACAATGTACTTAGCATCACATAGTTGATCGACATCGATGAGATTGTATTTTAAACCATTGACATAAGCTATTCTAGAGAAAACTATTCCATTGCAGTTTACTGAATCATAACCTTCAGTGGGACATGATGAGTTATCACCAAACACTACCTTGGGTCCTAGTTCCTCTATATACTTGTGTAGATACTCCTTCACACCAGTCATGCTTCTTGAGCATCCACTGTCTAGATGCCAAATAGGCTCTCCGCGGTCTCTGCACAAGTATTAAACTGAATTAGTTTCTCTTAGTGACCCACTTACTAGTGGGCTTGGGTCTCAAGGTCTCTTTGAATTTGGTAATTGACTCATGGTCAGTGGTTGAGTGCATTGTTCTACCACAGGTTTTGTATTTGGAGACTGAGGAAGACTCAGTGACTCTGGGTTGTTTTGTACCTCTCCTTGCATGAATGACACTGTCATTTTGGGAAGTCTCATGAGCTAGATTACCACATATATCATAGCATTTGTTCATGAGACAATCATCCTGATGATGATCATTAAACCCACAGTGAGGGCAAAGAGGAAAAGGTTTTGCTCTATTCTTGGGAGAAGTTTTGGAGGATGAAGCATACTGATGACCAACTTTGGTATAGTTTGCTTGATCGACAACTTACATACCGTAAGTGGTCTCAGTAGCGTGATCATCCTTTTGCAGATCATACTAAAAAGGATTCTATAGCAGTTGTCACAGTGACCGGTATAATGACAACTCACACTTCTGTTTGGGTTTGTTGGTGGATTTTGACTTTGATGAGCTAGATGAGGCTGACTTAGTTTCCTTGATTGAATCAGAAGCTTTTTCGATGGATTCCATCTTTTTAGTCACCTTCCTCACAAGCTCGCTTAGTTGTGAATTTGGTCACTTCAAGGGAACAGAGGTTGTTGAAGTCTCAGGAGTAGACTCTTGTTGAGTTGGTTTTGTTGGTCTTTCAGATGGTTCTACCAAGTCCAGAACTTTCTTTTGGTGAGTGAGGATTGAATTGTAATGGAGTAAGCTCGAGCTTGGTGCAGACCTCAAGAGGTTTCAAGTGGTGGAAGCGGTGGTTGAGATTCGCCTTGCACTCAGAGATGTGTTCAAGACTACTGGGCACATCGGGAGTCCAAGCATGCTCTTTAGAGCTTGGCTTTCAGTCTAGAGAATCCTTCCAGAATTGAAATTTGGAAGCTTACTCTCAGGATTGACCCTTTCAATCCAATCACTAGGTTTGGGAATAGTCAACATATTGGTAATCATACCACCAGACACAAATGGCTTAGGACCTTGGTCTTTGTTGAGAGAGTCAGGAAGATGATCTTCACCTAAGACTCTCTTCTTGCTACTCGGGGCTCCCACAACATCAAAGACCTCGATTCTTAGCAGTCCAACTATCAAGAATATCTTGAACCTTTTGAGTTCATCTTAAAGAGCCTTTCTTTTAACTAGTTCGTTGTTTTGAATTTGCAAAGTGACGACCTCAAGCTTAGCTTGTTTTAAAAGAAGCAGTTCATCCCTACACTTGTTTAATTCAAAACTTAGCTTGTTGTATTTTGAAAAAGATTCAGTCTTTGCTCTTCTACGAACTTAAGGTCAACATTAAGATAATTCATGTAAGATCGCCAATCGTGAGTCATCATCCATAGAAAGTAGAATATTTACCTTCTTCATTGTGATATTGACACATTCTCCATTCCTGGCATGATTCTTTCCAACAACTTGTCCTCTTTTGAGAGGGCCATCACTGACGACATGTACCATTTCATCATCCGATGACACCGCTCTTCATCCCAGCCAAAGGTTTTAGCAACAAGGCCTTTGTTTTACCCCGCACGATTGAACACTTTTTGTTGTTTCTGAGGGACTGGCCTCGAGCAATGCAAGCTTAGATTTGACTTTCTTATACTTAGCTTCAAAATCAACAGCTTTGTTTTGATCAGATTTGTTTTGAAAGTTTTGATGAGACTGATAGATTTTGGTTGAAATTTGCTAAAGCCTGAGGACTGATTTGACCCTGATGGTTTATAAGAGGGTTCGGAAATTGTTTTTGAAAAACAGTCTTTTGCAAAATGACCTCTTTTATGACACTTTAAATCATTCAGGTCCTCATTTGCTTTGGCATTTGAAAAACCTTTGTTTCTTTTATAAACCTTCGAGAGTTAGCAAGGAGTGCCCTTTCACGAAATTCGGTGTTCAGGTCATTTAGGTACTCCTCACTTGATCTCTCATCAGGCTCATCATCTAATTTTCCGAAAATCTTGAACAACATTGTTAGAATAGAAAGCAGTTGATAATGGTAATGAGGTGGTGGTCAGGGATTTCTTGACTTCCTGAGACTTCTTTAAGTCATGGTATCGTCTGTTGATGAGGTTTTCCTCATAGACAAATTTCCGTAAAATTTCGGAAGCTCAAGATTACGGATATGATTAGCATTCCTAAGTCCCTAAGAGAAATTCAACCACTTCGGTGAGGCTGACAAAACCAACATTTATTTCATGTTTGGACAACTTAACACCATCATTTGACAGTTCATTTAAAAGAGTTTTGTACCGGGTGTAAGTTTGAGAGAGTGATTCTGAGTCCTTAGCCCTGAAGGTGTTATACTTAAGTTTCAGGTCCATTATCCTATTTTTCTTGGTATCAGATGGTCCTTCATGACTATGAACTAGGTCATCCCAAGTTTGTTTAGGCTGTACTACGCTTATACAGAACATCCATAATATCGTCAGGAAGACAAGATATTATGATACTTTTGAGTCTTTGGTCCCGGTTGACCACTCTCCTTTCATCCTTGGTCCATCGAGCTTCGTGTTTAGGAAAACCTTCGAGTCTTTGGGACAAATGGACCTTCATTTATACACTTGATATAATAAGGTTCCATCCCAATCAAATAGCAAAGCATTCGCTTTTTCCATTTATTGAATTTGCCAACTTCAAGTCTTGGGGCAACAGCTGAATAAGCTCCACCCTTTTTATCGACTAGTTGGGGTACATTAATTTCAGCCATTTAGGATCCTAATTTAAAAACTTTTAGAGTGACCTAAAAAGAATGTTTTATAATTAACCTGGCTCTGATACCACTTGTTGTTCCCCGTTCACTATCGTTTAAAACAGTTTAAGAATATAAAACAAGTTAATAGTAAAGAATGACTGAAATTAACATAAGTAAAACACACAAAGTAATTTTCAACATCATATTCTTTATTAGAAATCAATCAAAAAGAATACGTTACCCAAGTACTTGAACAAGTACTTGGGATTGAAATGACAAATTTTGGTGATTCCTCTCTAAGCTCAGGCTAAGTCTGAGCACAACTCTTAGAACCCACTAAGCTATCTCAGGGATTAAGTTGTATTTGGAGGAGTGAAAAGATGGCTGCAGTGTATGTGTGTTTTTTACAATTCACAAGCTTAACCTTTTCACTCCATCTCTTATGCTATTTATACATGTATGAGTTTTAACTCTTTCCTAAGTGACAAACCGACATCATCTCGAAGACAAAATATCGATGCATTTTGTCTCACAAAGGCTATTCTAGGTAAGAGACAAGACTACTTTCCTAAGGTCGATGACAGAGCCGATCTTTTGCCATTCAGGGAAAGTTGACTTGATAAGGACTTCGTCTTATTCGATTCAAACTTATCCCGCCTTGTCCCCGCTCATTCTTCGTCTTTACATCCTTCAGTCTTCTACTTCAGTTTGTCTTCAGTGTAAGTAGTTGGAGAGGAGTCTTAGGGATTCAGTGAGTTATTGTCATCACTCACTGAATCCATCATCTTCTTCTTGACTCAGTCTTCACCCAATAAGTACCGCCTTCGAAGTGGAGAGACTTCTTCTTCGCCTCATCGAGTATCCGAAGATGACTCACTGAAAGACTATGCACTCAGTGACCTGTTAGTGTTTAACGGACTAAACACTTGGGCTATTTTCTATTCAAATCCTAGAATAAGAGGTTTGGGTATTTACTGAACCCAACAATATGGTTATACATGAGATATTAAACGAATGAGTCAAAATGATATGGTTATACATAACATGTTAAACGAATGAGTCTAGATGATATGGTTATCTATGAGTTGTTAAACGAATGAGTCGAAATGATATGGTTATATATAACATGTTAAATGAATAAGTCGAGATAATATGGTCAGCTGATTATTAACTCTTATTCTTACAAATTTGGCGCCAAAAGTTCTCACCAAAAGCTCTTTTTTTTACTATAAAAGAAGATCAGCTGGTTATTAACTCTTATCCACACAAACACATTAGTCACTCTTATCATCACAACCACCAACATACACAATGTTATCATGAAGATGGTGCCATTTGAAGCTTTTTCTTGTCATTGTGGACGAGGAGATGTAATTCTGTGATAATTGCATCAATGTGACACCCGTGGTAAACAATACTATGCATGTCTTTTATCAAAGGTGAACAATTATATATTTTTTTTGTAATATATAAATAATTTTGTTAGATGTTAAAAATAATTTTTTTTACTCTTTAACAGTCTCGGTCAAGGGACTTTAGATGTGATTTTTTTTATGGAAGGAGGAATGACTCCGTCTAATGATCAGTTCTCCTGGAGCTTCAACGCCTCCAACTCATTCTGCAATATCTTCAAGAACTCCAACTTACTCTGCAAGACCTTCTACAACTCTAATTTATTCTGCAAGACCTTCAACATCGAGTCCTAGAAATGCAGATTGCTCAAACTGCAAGTTATTGACTTCATAGATAAAGGTACTCAAGAAAACAATAGAAATGTATATGCATGCCAAGAACCACACACTTAACTCGTCTACACTATTTCACGACCTTTATAATGACTTGGAAAAACTTGATTTTGGAGTAATTCGTATGGGAGCGTTTACTTTGGGATTCGTTGTTTGTTCTGGTCTTTGTCGTGTGTTGCAAACTTTGTTTTCTTATGCTTGTTAAGTTGGGTCATTCGAGTTTGTAAGAAACGTGTCTGAGAACTCCTGCTAAAAATAGTTTTCTCTTTTGCTTGTCAAGTTGTTTCATTTGAGTCTGCATGAAATGTGTCTGAGAACTCCTGCATGTTTTAAATAAAATGTTTGCTTCTGTGTGCTTTAATGTTTCGTATGTATTTTACTTCTTCGTTGGTTTAACATTGCGCAAGGTAGTGCAACAACAATGCTTACGAAGTACACGTGTTCCATTAATCCTACTGAATGTGCATTGCTTAATTAACTCTAAAACAATGCTTATGAGGACATGGCCCCGGGAAATATAAATGCCACATCATTCCCAGTTGTAATTACTGCTAATGGCAGCGTAGCAAAATTTAATAGCAGTTTAGAACGCTAATCAAACGGCTAAACAAGGTAAACATTTTGGTCAACTTTTCACCGAGGACATGTCCTCGGAAAAACCACTATTTTGTCGGGTTGTGGCGTTGGCGGGTAAAGTAAATAACTAGCGAGATTATAAAATAGTTTTCCCAATTTAGACGAATGAAAGTTTCGAATTATGCTCGATTTTGACAGCATAACAAAACTTCAAAAATAACAAGTAGCATGACTTTATATGGTTTAACACCATTTGTTTTGACGAATAGAATTAAAATAAGTTCGGGTTTTTTTAAATCATTAATCTAAGTGGCTATATTGTTTATTGGAAAGTGATATATATTCGCATTTATCTTTCATGTTGTCGTCTAATACAAAAAATAATTTGAATCATTTTAAAATTATTTATAATTAGTTTAAATAATTTTTAATTAATTTAAATAATTTTTAATAAACTTAAATGATTTTTAACTTATTTAAATCATTTATAAATAACATAAATAGTTTTTAGTGATCCCACTTTCGGTGGGGACATGTTTCCGCCAAAAGATCGAAATGTAGTCATAAACTTCTGGTGAGAACAAGTCCTCGCCAAAATGTTGGCGGGAAAAAAACGCGGGAGCAATTAGCTAGCAAAGGAGAATAAAATTTTTTGTTAAACTTTTGGCGGCAACATGTCCTCGCTAAAAAGTTGTGTTGAATTTTTCTTGTTCGGGTGTGCTAGGTCAGCAGAATTTTTGTCTTTTAGTGACTTTTGGTGATGACAGATATGCCCCCGCTAAAAGTTGGTCGTCGGTTCTCTGTTTTGTTGTAGCGTTGCCCTTTGTTGAAACATGTATATTTGATTGTGATATTTATGAGATCGTGAGAGTTTGGAAAGATGATGTATACTTTAGTTAATACATATATATGATATATGTATAAAGAAAACATTGAGACCAAATTCAAATTAACTTACAGAAAACTTGAATCCAACAATGAACGCACAAAAACTTGATCAAATACAATCTCAAATACACATCATACAGCTTTTGTTTACTAAATATCTGTTGACTATACACATTTTGTACAAATAATGACTTCGATCTGATAATTACAACATCGTACAACAGTCACATGAATGACTGTATATTTTTATCATACATAAATGATGAAATTATACTTGGTGCAACATGAAACAATGTCTACAGGTTTGTCATGGCTAGTAAACCAGTTCCATCAATCGTGACTCTATTAGTTCAGCATCGAACCCTACGCGAGCATTAGAAGCCTACACATATAGAACAGATTATCATCTGAATATATGCAAATTGTCGGTAAAATCTGCGTTGAAATTGACTACAAGCGTAAATACCTTATAAAATATACTAAATATAAATGTATTCGCACATTCATGCATGCACATCATGACTTTTAAAATGGTTGCAAATTAATTTTGAGAACAAATAAACTTAAAGTAGCATATACATACTCATATACTATACGTATACATGATGTATAAATTAATGTATATGCATATAGATCACTTTATATTTTGCAAGTCTAAAGTCTTGCACAAGGAGCAAACGGGTTCTAGAAAGTGAGTCGATAGAAATGATATAGCTCACCTCTGCATGAATGGTGCAAAGGAGGTGGTGGCCGGCGGTACAGAAATTAGAGCTTATAACATGAGTACCACCTTCCTCTATAACTCTCAAAATATTGAAAGGCGCCACCTTCTTGTTATTCACCAAGATTTTCAGATTTGCCTCTAATTGCAAGTCCGCTACTTCCTTTACTTGAACAAACTGTTGCAACTTCTGTATGTTGTTGCTTGATTCGCCCTTAGAATTTTTTTCTAGCTCCATTCTTCTACTCTTCAATCGTTCTACTCTTTCGTTGCATTGTTTCAGAACCTCTGTAGCTCGCTCCAATAAATCTGGCAGTGACATTTTCACCTGTATCATTGATTGTTTTAATGACGGTTATTTATTTTGCTCATCATTAATAAATTTCTATCGTGTTGTGTGTTAGTATGTGTGTTTGTGAACATTACGGGCAGACATGCATGGTAGGGGGTGGGAGGGCGACGAGTGGAGCCACACGGTTGCTCCAAAAGGAGATGTGAATCTCATTTTGAAACAATGCTAACAATATAATGAAAACGAAACAAATTCGGTTATCTTTTATTTTGTATAAGAAGATAGGTTGACTTTACGTAATTTCATGATGCTAACAACTTTATCAGTTCTTCTTTTGTGATTGATTTTTAAGTACTAAGATTGTTTGTTGCTTTAAACTTATATATAACATAAGTATGTTCCAACAAACAAGCTTGAAGAGCCTAATGAGTTGCAAAAAGAAAAGTTGATAGACTTAACAACATACAATATCAAAGTATGTAGAAATTTTTCGAAGACAACGCAACCCGGCCCGTAACTAAAGAAAACTAAATTAAGGGATAATGAGAGATGTACGTGAGGTTGAAGTTGTAGTAGTGTAGCAAGAGTGGAGTATAGGTCCTTCATACGGTCTCGCCGTTCCTTTTCTTTTGCAGCAGGTGGCCGCTGAGGCACTGAGCTTCTACGTCTCATTTGGATGTGTGTGCAAGTGCCGTTAAAGTTTAAGGTGGTTGTGCAAGTGCCGCATGCAACTGCATGTTTTTATATACTGGTTGTAAGTCAAGTAGACTAGACAAATCAACCGCCCGTGACCTTCCTCGTATGTGCAAATGTATACATCAATCGTTTTGCTGAGGCTATATATCTACAATTCTAAATGTTACGTTCTAAGTAATTATTTTGTAATATAAACAAATGTGAAGAGAATGATATTTTTTGTTGGATATAGTATGTTTCTATGATTGATAGAGATGGTCTGCTTAATATATGGAAGGATACACTGTATCTATCTTTTAAGCTCAATGGAAAGACCCTTATCGTTATGCATAGCATTTTTGGATGTAAATTAGTACTCCCTCCGTCCTATTTTTATTGTCCCTTATTGACTTTTTTAGTCTTTTTTTTTTAACTTTGACTATAATTATTTTTGGTTATGTAATATAATACTTGATGAAAAATATATAAATGTATTAGATTTTAAATATTTTTTTCATTTGGTATAACTTTCATCAAATATTATATAACACAAATAAATATATTAATGGTCAAAGTTGAACAAAAATACTGGTCAAAATCAAATGGGACAATAAAAATGGGACAGAGGGAGTAATAGTCACAAGAGCCTTTAATATTGTTCTGGCTGCTGTTCCCCGTCATCGTTCAATTTTTATTTATTTATTTTTTTTTAACGACGATTTTATAAAAAAAATCTAACAAGAACCAAGAAAAGGTTACAAGAATTTAGTACAAGCATCAATAGGATTCGAGATCCAATCAATCCAACTCAGATTAAATTTCCTATTCCTATGGAGAATTCAAAAGCGTGAGAGGATCATGATTTCTTCCACAAGAGTATCCTTAGGAGGAGGCTTCAAATCAAAGCAAATCCTATTTCCTATATCTCCATAGAATCCAAGTAGTTGTTTGTCATTTCCTTTTGTGCTTATATTATGTCATTTAGGTGGTGTTTGTTTTTTAAGAGGCTCTGAATCTGAATCTGAACCGCACATCTGAATCTGAATCTGAGGCGTAAATGTCTGAATCTGACCGCATCTGAACGGGAAAAAAAAACTCATGTTTGAACCGCACATTTGCTTGCTCGTACTATTTTTTTTTTTTTGGTCTTTTTTGTCAGCAACAGAGCTGCATTCGACACCCTCTCAAGTCTAGACCCTTAAGATTTTATCCGCCTCAACGCCCCTCGAAAAAAAACAAACGGTCAATGACCAAAATGTCCGGAATACCTCAACTGTTCGATTAAGAGTTAAGAGCCTCTTAACGAAAAACAAACACCACCTTACTATCAACTTGGTTAAAATGGGAATGTTGTTTGGTGGTTAAACCAAGTTGGTATCAAGCTCAAAGGTTTTGGTAGGAAGTAATTTTGTTTTCATATGTGTCTAATGTTATCTTTTGAGTAGTGGTTTATTTTCTTATATAAAGAATAGAAAGTATCTTGTTATGTAACGGGCTGAGATATGGGATTCACCCGTATCTTTTGTAATTAAACGTTTTTTGGAGTAATATATTTACCGGGTCTTTAACCTTTTACTCAAAAAAAAAAAAAAAAAAAAAAAATGGTTACTTTGTTAACAGTTTATCATGTTTTCTTTAGGGAGCTACTATGCAGGCACCACCATGTAGGGGGTGTTTGCACTTTTCTTTGTTTCTCAATTATTGGGTGAGGTGATGGGGGTGTTTTTTCTCGATTTCCGTGCTAAAAACATAAAAGATGGGTGTTGCTAATGCCGTGCAAAGAAAGTTTTTTTTTTTTTAGTTTTACAACCTTTTTTTACAAAGTTTTACAACTTTTTTTTTAGTTTTACAACTTTTCTTTCTACAAGTTTTTTTTACAAAGTTTTATAACTTTTTTTACAAGTTTTTTTACAACTATTAGTTTCAGTTTTATAACTTTAAAAAAAAGCGTAGTCGGAAAATTTTTGAGGCTCAGATTCGAAGGTTGCAAAGTGAGATTTTATCTCACTTTACCGTCCATTCGGTTTCGGTTATCATCATCGCCTCGGAAAATTTTAAGACTCAAAAATCATCATCGCCTCGGAAAATTTTAAGGCTCAAACTCGAAGGTTGCAAAGGGAGATTTGATCTCACTTTACCGTCCATTCGGTTTCGGTTATCATCATCACCTCGGAAAATTTTAAGTCACAACTGCACAAAGTCACAAGTTCACAGGATTGTCAAACTGCACAAGTCTCACAAGTCCAAAACTGCACAAGTCTCACAAGTCTCAAATTGCACAAGTCTCACAAGTCTCAAACTGCACAAGTCACAAGTTCTCAGGACACAAGCCTCACAAGTTCAACAAATTTCACAAGTTACACGTTTTCAACATGAATGTGGTAAGTAGGATTCCAAAATTTTAACTAGTCACTTTTTTCGAATACAGGATCGCCTATTCCGCTTAATGTTGTTGATAATTTTTGGAGAACACTAAGTGTTCCCTGGCCTAGAGTCCGAAATACTCATACGCCTGAAGAGCCTGAAGAGCCTTAAGAGCCTGAAGAGTCTCAATATCTTTCTTGTCAAGATGATGTAGAAAAATTCCAAAATGTTTTTACCAAAGCATCGTCGTTTGTCAAGAAAAATATGTTAAACATGCTCAGAGGTATATACGCTCTTGAATTTGTGTCAACCCAACAACCTGCTGTTAAAGAAAGTACTCGTGGACGTCCGAGTGCAAAGGACAAAAAATCCAAGGCTAAATAAAATATCCCAGATTTGAACAAAGAACCCCCCACAGGGCACCGCAGAAGCTATACAAAACCTAAAAAAGTCCGAGACTTAAATTACGAGACATAGTTCATACGTGGGAGAGCCTTCTAACGTCCCAGACTTGAACGAAAAACCTATCGAGGGCGATTTAAGACACGACTTGTACATTCCAAATGACACTAGCGAATATTTTATGGCTCGAATTCCACCTCTTTTCCGACGGTGGATCCTAAGGATTGTTAACGTGGAAGGTGATGGACATTGTGGCTATCGAGCTCTTGTCGTAGGTCTTGGTCATCCCGAACAAATATGGCCCAGACTTCGAACTATTGTCAGGGAAGAGGTAGACAATAACCGGGAAGTTTACATGCAAATGTGAGGGACTTTTTTTACACATATGGTCAACTCACTGAATTGGTTTGAATCAGGTCCAGCACCCCACGATTACTTGATGATTATGCCAGACACGGGAGTGGCTATTGCTACAGCTCTTAACCGTCCAATTGTATGCATATCCAATTCACAATCTACTACGTGTCTTCCGCTTAGGTCAGGTCCAGAGACAGCACAACTATTGTCCCCCGTTGTGATTCTTCGTGTGGGGGAAGACCATGCTGCTCACTACGTTCATGCGGTTCTGGATGAAAACTCACCACTCCCGGTCACTCACCCACAATGTAGATGGTTCAGAAATGACTTGGCCGCGGGATGGGCACATCTGTTTGCTGAACGACAAAGCATGTTTAGAAGGACGTAGTATAGACATATGTTGCAAACAATTACTGATTTATAGAAAACGATTACTGATTTGTATTGTAAACGACAAAACATGTATAGACGATTACGGATTTATATTGTAAACGACAAAACATGTATAGACGACACGGATTACCGATTTATAGTAAACGATTCTTGATTTATAGTAAACGACTCCTCATCTTTTGTTACAGATTTCGCTCCCTCGGTTCTTCCTCATATTTTGTTACAAGAATCGGATGATATTTAGTGGAGGGACATTCATTGTGTCACAACACACCCGCCGTGTTGAGAGTCCATATTATGTTCTTCTTCCATCTTATGTGCCTCCCTCTCCAGCTATATCTCCACCAGATGAGGAGAATTTTATACATCGTCCTCCGGTTCTCCCTCATCTTTTGTTACAACCGTCTCGCGTTGACGAGTACGAGCGAGAGATTTCCGGATTGAAGAGACGCATTTCAGAGTTAGAGTTTCGTGTGGGACAGATGGCAGCATCATTGGGCGACTACGCGCGTGATTGATCTTAGTTTCTAATTATATTGTGATTTTGTGAACCATGTATCAACTATTAATCTATAACAAGATTGGTTATTTATGTATTCGAAGCTTCTAATTTTGTGAACCATGATATTATTGATTTATGTTGTAAATAATTATACAAATTCTTTTGGCCAGATGCAACAAGAAAATCCTTTCTTGTCTCGTTGTCGACGGGGACTTATAATTGAAAGAACATCCCAAAAGCCCAAAAGTTGTGGTCAGAAGTATTATGCATGTCATTTATCAAAGGTAAATAACTAAACGTTTGCTTATTTACGTAAATATATCAATAACTTGTTTGTTAAGAATACATTTCTTATAATTGTTTCACCATGTAATGCCGGGATCAAGATATGGGTGTCGATACTTTATGTGGAAGGATGTATTTCAACAAAAGTACTTTGGTCAAGGCTTCTTCAACGCAGGCTCAAACCGCGAAACTAAAGATAACACGATCAACATGCTATTGGCTCAAAACAATTTGTTGAAGGCAATAATATAGACGTTGGAGGCATCACTGGAATTGGCAAGAAATCCAGTTGACCACGCATGTCAGTCAAGTGGAATACTCTATGAGCTTATAGATGATATTAATAATCTTCATGTGAAGTAGATTTCGTTGTAATAGTAGTAACATTTGTTGTTGTACTTGTTTAATGTTTTAATGTCTACTGTTTTATTGTTATTGTTTAATTAAATGGAAACAAATACACAATTAAAAAAACATAACGTAAAAAACTACACAAATAAATATACTCTGCATATAAAAACACTACACAAATAAATACACTATACATATTAAAACACTACACAATTTAAACAAATAAATACACTACACAAATTAACTCTACACAATTTATACAAATAAATACAAAAAAAAAAAAAAAAAAAAAAAAAAAAAAAAACAATCATTGGGTCGTACTGATAGGGGGCCCACCCTATGAGGTGCATGGAAAGTGAAAATGGGGGTGCTTGTGTAGATTAACCCTTTCTTTATGGTGGGTAGCTTGTGAGATAAGCCAGAGTTCAAAAAAGTTTGAAACTATTTGAGTAATACGAACTCATAATATTCCCTACATTATGACATAGGTGCACCTCCAAATATACATATATGTGTTTTAATGTTAGCCATTTTTGCTTAATCACGTTACTAAAAAGAAGGATGATTTGTAGGTGGCGACTATGAGCCTATTGTCGATGCTCAGGAACTCGAACAATGGGTACAATATATTATCAGATAAAACCAACGACTTTCAATCTTCCTTTTACATTTTAGTTGTATGTTTCCTCAAATCAATAAAATTTAGTCTTCTTCGATGATTTTGGCATAACTGTTAGATCAATATTTTTCAATTTCATAGTTGTTTCTATATTTATTTTTATAATACTAAAATTTGCGGTTTTTCACACGCCTAAGGATTGTGTTTTCTCACGAAATGTGTCACGGGTTAGTGGTCATTTGTTCAAGTCTTTTATAGAATTATGTAATAAGTTCATAGGTTTAATAGTGGAATACATATATGCTATATGCTATTGTATGTATATGAAGAACAGGTTTACTGTTAATTCTATTTGTTTTTGTAGAAACGTAATAAAATGCTTTGAAATGCCATGAAAGATTAAGAAATAACAAAGAGTTTCCGAAGTTACCTTAATAAAGTACTTCTAAATGTCGTTCGGCTCTACTCTATTGATTTTTAATTGATCTTCAGCAAGTACCCCGGTTCTTGAAAACTTAAAGGGTTTAAACATATTTAATATACAATTGAGCATGACAATTTCAATAATGTTGGACAAGATTATCTTGAAAATCCTTCATATTCAAAAGATCGCTTTTCATTCACCAAATCATAAGATAATGCAATATTTACATAAGCTAATATAGATGCATTACCTTATTGGTTGAAGGCATGTTATTATAAAAGTGTTTGAAGTTAAAATATGAAATTTATGATTGGAGAATAATGATTTATGAAGAAAGAATGTTATTAAAATATGTTTTTACCCGTCAAATTTGAAAAACATGGTTTGGGATGACCTTAGCCCTTACGTCATCAACAACCATACCTTTTAAGGCTTTTATGAATTCTTCAGACTTTAAATAAATGAAAAATGCTAAGTAATAGTCAGTGTTTTGAAAATGCTAAGCCCCAAATGTGTATACGAGAAGTGTTTCTAAATCTTTAATGATAGGCAAACTTATCCAACTTTTTTAATATGTGCCTTTATATTCTATTAAAATTTGTTCATTTATGTGTTTTCGAAATTATACAAGTGTCTGTCCAAAATAAGATGGCAATTTTCATTAAAATCGTTCATATTTTAAGTCTACAAATTATCCATCCTTGCCCATTGGCTAAAATCAATGGTTGTACTTTTTCTTTGATTGTATGTTTTATAAACACAATTGTTATGGTGTTTAAAATTTGGCACTTATAAGTAACGATTAATACGATCTCATAATCTATATACTGTTCATTCTTGCATGAATCATAATACATGAAAATGTTAGGAGTTATATGTATTACTTATATTCAAATGTCATTAACACTGCATTCTCTAGTTTTATTTTTTAGAAATGAAAAAAGAAGTAAAAAAAAAAAAAAAAGCACAGAATCTTGCGCTCAAGCTTTTTGAGGATAGAAGAGAAGATGTGAGGGAATTTTGTTCAATTTTTCTTTGAAAATTCTTCCTTTCTATCCCAACTTAGGAACACGATGTATAAAATGAAATTGCGTTCCTCTAAACTTCTTTTCTGCTTATTTCTTCTTCTCCTCTTCTTTTCTTCTATTTCAAAACTCAGAAATAGAGTGTAAGACTTATAATCAACTATTAATACTTATCATTTGAAAGGATGAAGCTTTTTGTACCCTATGTACAAAATTCATCCCAGACATGTAAATTACCAATAAAAAGACTATACTGTATTTAATTGATAAATGATTGGAATTAGTTAAAAACGTGTCTAATATTATGCCTAAAACTCTGTGGTATTGGTTTGATGGTTTGTGAAGAAGTGGGTTCCTTCACAGTTTACAACAAAATCCTGCAACACAGTTTTAGATATAACATTAGGTATGTTTTTAGTCATCCCAATTGTTTTTAAATTTAGTTTCACGGATATAAATTGTACCTACTTTTAATTGCTAAACATACTGGATCTTTCTTAATTGAACATCCATTAAGATTTCACAATTCTATCAACGTAATAAATAAAGCGCCAATGACTAACAAGCATTACTTCGAGACGTTAGAAAAATTCTTTAGGGACTTACTGAATAAGTAAAAACATGACACACTAGACACTCCGTTCGATAACATGATTGTTATTTTTGGGGTGATTTCATATATGTGCTACCCATCATTCGAAAAGGGTCCCAACAAGACATTATTAATGATTCTTTAGGACAATAATTACATATGGGATCTCTGTAAAGTGTTGAGGTTGGTCACAAATATGCGGTTGATTGTGGAGATGCAAAAGATGGTAAGTTTAGGATTGAAAAACCTGATGAAATCCTACATACCCGATTATGCTATAACTTTGATGACCAATGATACATTCAGAAAAAGCCATACTGTCTCCTATAAACGAGGTTCGTAGACACTATAAATGATCATTTGCTCTCGATTATTCTTAAAAAGGTCATGGTTAAGGCGAGAAAGTGTTTGTAAGCCGGAAAATGGTACCAGTATAAATGATAATGTATTCCTTAACGAGTTTATTAACGGTCTGAAATTTTCTAGCCCAACCACAAACTTACATGAAAATGGTTGTTCCCATAATGCTTTTACGGAACATTGATAAATTGAAAGGTTTGTCAACACACTTCGGGTGGCCCGATTAATGAGAACTTGCATTGAGCCCAGTATAAAAGAGGAAGCCAATTTAAAGAAACAAAGTGTTTATCCTAAGGACATTAGATAAAAGTTTGGCATTAAAGACATGGAGGAAGTAGTCCATGTGTTTGTATCTTTCACTATGATGATCAACAAAAGCCCCGAAGAATCTTTCGGGCAGGTAGGTTTCAGGCAGGAAGTAGTCCATGTGTTTGTATCTTCATCAAGATCACCATACAAAAAAGCATTGTTAACATCAAGTTGATACAAGGTCCAACCCTTGTTAACAACTAAAGAGATAAGACATCTTACAGTAGGAATTATAACAATAGGAGAGAAACTCTCCTCATAGTCAACTCCTTTTTTTTTTTTTTTTGTTTTTTACCAAAACCCTTGGCAACAAGTCTAACCTTGTATCTCTCAATCTCACCAGTAGATCTCAATTTAAGTTTATAAACCCATTTGTTACCAATAGGTTTTCTACCAATTGGTAACTCAGTAATAGTAAAAGTTTTGTTTTTATACAAAGCTTCCATCTCACTATTCATGGCAGCCTTCCAATTAGGATCATTAGAAGCCTCATGAAAATTTTTAGGTTCAACACTCTTATATTAAGTTTAGAAAAAAAGAAAAAGTTTTCAGGGGAAAGTTTAGAATAGTTAACAACCCTTTCAATCCCATATTTTACCTTTCCTTCAACCACATAATCTTGAAACTTTTGTGGCATCACAGAGTTTCTCTTGGACCTTCTATTATTATCCTCCAACATACCAACATTATTAGAATCAATTGTGAGCTCTGAAGGTTCAAGTAACGTTGCAGACTGAGAATGACTGCCCTCATTACTTGAATCAAGTAAAGTTGCAAACTGAAGATGACTGCCCTCATTACTTGAACCTTCATGTCTGGCAGATGCATCTAAATCAGATTCCTCATTAGGAGAATTCTAAGAATCGTCTGAATTAGTAGTACCACCAAGAACATGAGGACCATCATTATTAGAATTGTAATCATCATCATTGGATAGATTATGAGAAGTATAAGGAGTATAAAAAAAATTAAGTGATCAGTACCCCCATAATCAGTTTGTAAAACATCTTCAGTTTTATTCGTTTTATAAGGAAAGATAATTTCATAAAATCTTACATCTCTAGAATAAAAAATATGTTTATCTTCCAAAGACAAAAGTTTATAAGCCTTTTTTTTCAATAGCATAGCTAAGTAAAACACATTTTGTGGCTTTGCTACTAAGTTTATCTGAGTTGTTAAGAATGGTTGCAAAGCAAAGACAACCAAAACACCTCAGATTTATTACAGAAGGTTTGAAACCAAATAGAACTTCATATGAAGATTTACCTTTAAGCACAGAGGAAGGAAGTCTATTGATTAAATGAGCAACAGTAAGAATACAATCAGTCCAGAAGTATAGAGGAACTCCTCCCAGATAACGAAGAGACCTAGCAACATTCAACATATGTATGTGCTTCCTTTCTGCTACACCATTTTGCTGTGGTGTATAAGAACATGAAGTTTGATGCAAGATACCTTTTGAATCAAAAAAAGTGTGAAGAGTATGATTTACAAACTCAGTCCCAGTATCACTTCAAAAAATTTTAACATTAACATTGAACTGAGTTTGTAACATGTTAGAGAAAGATATAATATACTGACCAACTTCAGACTTGTTTTTTAACAAATAAACCCAAACAGCCCTAGACACATCATCAACAATAGTGAGAAACAACCTAAAGCCATCCATGTTGGTGATCCTATAAGGACCCCAGAAATCAAGATGTACAAAATCTATTAGTGGTCTTATGATCACTAATTAGGAAATGACTCTCTAGTTTGTTTAGCCTTATGACAAATTTCACAAGGAGGAAAAGCCTCATTATTATTAATGTTTAAATCTTTACTAAACATGTTTAAGACTTGGTCAGCACGGTGACCAAGTCTGTGATGCCAAGTATATTTAATAAAGAACAAGAAAAAGATTTATGTCCAATTTTATTCCCATTAAAACTTCTGTCATCAAAAAAATATAACCCATTAGACTGACTACCAGTCCCCATGCTTGTCATGTTGCCCAAGTCCTGAATATAACATTTATTTTCATCAAACTCAATAAAGAATTTGCTATCTCTAGCAAGTTTATAAACAGAAATAAGATTAACACAATATTCTGGTACTAACAACGCATCATATTATCAAAAAGTTTAAGATTTCTAACCTTTTTAATTTTAGTAAAACTACCATTAAGATGTTCAACTGTAAGGTTTAAATCACTAATATCAACAACAGAGTCAAGAAGATCCTCAAAAACGACCATATGTTGATTAACACCAGAATCTGTAATCCATTTTTTAAAGTCCTCAAAAGTTTTAAATCTACTTAAGAGGGAAAGAAAGGTAATACCTGGTATATTAGCCTGAACACTGCCAGAGCCTGTTTTATCACTAGTAAGACTCATAAGTTTCATAACTTGTTCAAGAGTAAATGGTAAAGAAGCATTATTCTGAAAACTAGAAGCACCATTACCATTAACAACTGAATTACTATTGAAAGTCTTTTTATTAGCGGGCTTTTTCTTATTAAAACTGTCTGGATAACCAATGATTTTGAAACATTTATCAATTGTGTGTTAGTGTAACCACAATGTGAAAAACTAGAAGGGGGGTTGAATAGTTTTACTGTTGAAATTTTAATTGTTTTGAAAACTTATCGTGAGATCAATCAATATAGATATAAAAGGATAAATGATATGCAAGCAAAGAATGAATACTATGCAAGTAAGGAAAGAAATAATCAAACCACGACAAGGTTGTTTATAGTGGTTCGGTCTACAAGGACTCTTTTTTCTTGCCCTACTCCACTCCCCGAGTCTCTAACTCGCGAGTTATCTTCACTAATCAACAAGCTGCTTTAATCGGCGGAGAAAACCTTTACATGTCGCTTACACAGTATTTTCGACACAAAGCTAGATGTCGAGTTCTTTTACAAGGGTACAACCACTCCCATCACACTATGTATTTTAAGGAATGAAATACTAACTGATCACACTCAGAGATTTAAGATGGTTTGGTACAACAATGATGTATGAACAATAACAATTCACACAAAAACAAAACAAACAAGACTTCCAACTTTTCGTTGAAGCTTGAATATGCCTTGATCTTCTTTGCTATAAAAGATGATCACTAAAAATGAAATGAAACTGAGTTAGATATAATAGAATGAAAGAATGTATGTGTTTTATGCTTAGGAGGGATGATAAAACAACTTGAGTTGAATTGTTATTTATAGACAAGTGATTAGAAGACCACGGACTAGACATAACCAAAAAAAGGGGTTCGCCCTTTATAAATTTTGGTTCCGCCAGTCTGACAGAAAGATCACAAAAAATCTTTCAAGGATCTTACCAAATATATCCAAGATTATGCATGATATGTTGAGTGATTATCTAAACAAAATATTTCAAGAAATCTTCTTGTTAATACAAATATCGTCATTAAACGTTATTTATATTTTATGATCTTTACCTAAGTTTTGTTAACGACAAAAGTAAATTTAAGTTTTATAAAGCTTAAAGCTTGTCAAGTTTAATAGATATTAAAACAAGCTTTTCATCAAATAACATCTTCATCACTCAAGCATTTACATTTTGATTAATCATATTATTGATACGCCTCTAAACCATAATGTATGTTAACATTTTTAGATCAAGCATGTTTTGGTTTCTTAAAAAAAAACATTACATATGTATTTACATTTAACATATTTCTAAAAAATAGAAAACAACATATGACATCATATGGTGCATCATTGAAATTTCTAGAGGATTTCACTAGATATTTTGTGTAGATTTGGACTCTACATATCTTACACAATCTTGGATGGATTTGGTTGACTTTGGTAAGATTTTGGTACTCTTGTTGTCAGACCCCGGTGGCACCAAAATAATACACGGGCGGAACCCTTTTAAGGGTTCCGTGGTCCGTGGTGCCTGTTGTTCTTTTTGGCTATAAATAGCAAGCCAAACCAAGTTGTTTTCTCATCCCTTTCTAGCATAATCACATACATTCCTTCTCTCTAACATTTCTAACTCGGTTTCATATCATTATAGTGATCCTCTTTTGTAGCAAAGAAGATCAAGGCATATTCAAGCTTCAACAAATAGATGGAAGTCTTGTTTGTTTATTGTTATATGATCTAGTCTTGATTCATACATCATTGTTGTACCAAACCATCATAAACTTGTGAATGTGACTGGTTAGTATTTTAGTCCTTAAAATACATTGTGTGTGGGAGTGGTTGTACCCTTGGAAAAGAACTCGACATCTAGCTTAGTGTCGGAAATAGTGTGTTGAGTGTAAAGGTTTCTCCCCTGGTGAAAGGAGCTTGTTGACTAGTGAAGTTAAAATCTCGAGTGTGAGACTCGAGGAGTGGAGTAGGGCAAGGAAAAAGAGTCCTTGTAGACCGAACCACTATAAACAACTTGTCGTGGTTTGATTGTTTCTTTCCTTATTTACTCTTTATATATATTGCTTGCATATTGATTATTATTCACTAATATATCTAAGATCAATATCAATTGATCTTTCAATAAGTTTCAAAACAAAGGTTTTAATCGGTAAACTATTCAACCCCCCTTCTAGTTTTCCACAATTGGTACCAAAGCCTCGTTGCTCAAGAATTTCTGAAATATATTGTATTTTATAAACTTGAAACGATCAATGGATTCCGAAAACTTTAAAGAAGGGAAATCTATGCAAAGGCCACCACTCTTTGAAACCAATGGATTTATCTATTGGAAAAACCGTTTTGAAACATATGTAAAATCAAAAGATATAGATCTTTAGTTTTTTATAATTAAAGGAGACTTTAGCTCTACAACAAAAAATATTTCTATTGATGATCAAAAGAAATTAATAGCTAAAGATAATGAAGCTAAAATGATGCTTTATAATGCTTTACCTAGAAAAGAATATGAAAGAATTTTTATGTGAAACCGCTAAAGACATTTGGGAATCTTTGATTATTACACATCAAGGAAATTCACAAGTCAAGGATAACAAAATTGATCTTCTTATTCAACAATATGAAAAATTTGTTATCCCTGAAGATGAAACCATTTATTGTGGTTTTGCTCGCTTTAATACTATTATTACTTCTCTTAAAGCACTTGATGAATCTTTTCGTAGTAAGAACTTTGCCAGGAAATTTCTTAGAGCACTCCATCCGAAGTGGAGAGCTAAAGTAACAACTATTGAGGAATCCAAAGATCTCTCAATAATGTCACTTGACAAGCTAATCGGAAACCTCAAAGTACAAGAAATGGTGATGGAGAAAGATTCGGAAATCATCAAAGGAAAAAGAGAGAAAGTCAAATCCATTGCTCTAAAGGCAAGAACAAAATCAAGTGATGATGACGAATCTTGCTCTGGTAGTGAAGATGAGGAGTATGCTATGGCCATTAGAGATTTCAAAAAGTTTTTTAGAAGAAGGGGAAAGTTCGTAAGGCAACCCCGAGAGGAAAAGAAGCCATTCTGAAAAGATCGAGATGACATGTTGGGATTTAGTAAATCCAGTTATTAAAGAGTCGGTCACCTCAAGTATATGTAATCGTTAGAAAGCTCGTAGTCGTAGATTATTTAGTGTTAAGTTGTATTTAGTTTTGTAACACCATGGAGGATGGACGGGTCTTTACCCACTGTATACCTGATCCACAGCCCATAGGTGGCGTTTTATGTAAGGACTATAAATACTCTCTACCTCCCAAGGTAGAGAGTTGGAGCTCATAATAATACTTTCATTTTCTCTCACTAAGTTCCCAAACCGCTAACTCTTTCTCTCTCTAAAACCTTTAGTATACGCCTCTTGATCATTGGTTTAGTATGTTTGTGAAATTCAATATGTTACAAATGGTATCAAGAGCCATGGTTTGATCATCTCTTACATATCCTTGGATTTCTAGTGGTTTTTAGATGGTTTTTGAGTTTGAAAAAGTTTAGTGGTTTTTGCATCATTTGGATCATTTCTAGTGTTAAAGTTTGAATTTTGGGTGTACTTTTGTGTTTAGAATCATTGTAAGTGCTTGGGTTTTGATTTGGTAAGCTTGAATCACTGTGGTTGAGCTTGTTTTGGATTGAAAAGTGTCTTTTTGAAGTTTTTCTTGGTAGCGACTTGGTTCTCGTAGTGAATTTCATCTTAGCGACTTGCTTCAATAAAAGGTAGCGAGTTGTAGTGCTTTTTGGTAGCGACTTGGTCCTAGCGACTTGTCTTTTGAGACAAGCGACAAACAAGACACTTAGTGAATTCTCCACTACGGGTAGCGACTTGGTGAAGGTAGCGACTTGCTTTTAATTTTGTTAGCGACTTGTACTTAAGTTTCTTAGCGACTTGGTGTTAGCGACTTGGACCTTAGCGAGTTGCTATTTAGCGACTTGACGACTTAGCGACTTGGTGCTTAGCGACTTGTTGACATAATTCTCAGCGACTTGGATCTTGGCGAGTTGTTCTTTAGCAACTTGACTGTGTCTTAGCGACTTGGCATTATAGCGACTTGATTTCATAATACTTAGCAACTTGGTGCTTAGCGACTTGGTTCAAGGTTTCTTAGCGACTTGGTTGAATTTTTGTTTATAATACAGTTTTCTCTGATCTAGTAAAATCCGTGAAAGAATCTATTTTACGGTTTAATCATTGAGTTATAAAATCCCGTGTAATCTTTAAACATGTCTACCAACGCACCTACAATTATCTCCACTGTTGTCGAGGATGTTCAAGCAACTGGTTCAGATACTCGTCCACCCATGCTTGACAGAACCGACTACGACTCTTGGGCTCAACGAATCAGATTGTACTGTCTTTGAAAGGAAAATGGGGTCAACATTCTCAAATCCATTGATGAAGGACCTTATCAGATTGAGACTACAAGAGACATAATTGATACTGCTGCAGATGGAACCATGATCTTTGGATTGGACAGACCAAAGACGTATGATGAGCTCAGTGATAAGGAGAAAAAGAGATTCGATGCTAATATCATGGCCTCAAACATCATACTACAGGGTCTTCCAAAAGACATCTACAAGCTGATCAATCACAACACTGAAGCCAAGGCAGTATGGGATAATGTCAAGATGCTTCTCTCAGGTTCTGAATTAACCAAGGAAGACAGAGAATCACAACTGTATGATGAGTTTGAGCACTTCAAGATGAAACCAGATGAGAGTGTCTATGAGTACTATGTGAGATTCCATAAGCTTGTGAATGACATGAGGAACATCAAAATGACCATGCCAAACATTCAACTGAACTCAAAGTTTGTGAACAACATGAATCCTGAATGGCACAAGTTTGTCACCTCTGTGAAGCTAACCAAAGGATTGAAGAAGACCAACTATGAGCAATTGTATGCCTTCCTTCTCCAGAATGAGAGACATGCTATGTTTGAGAAAAGGATTCTAGAACAGTTCAAAACCAACCAGGGAGAAACAAGTTCCTCAAATGACTCAACAGCCTTTTACACAAATGTTGGTATTACTAACAAGGCTTCTCAAGTCATTCCCATGGGTGATGGTAATTACAAACTCATCCCTGATCCAGCGTATAAGCCTCCAGACCCAAACACATTCATGGAAAACTTCATCAATCAACTGTCTCTCATGGTCAGTCAAAACATGAACTCTCTTCCACACACCAACAATAACCTCGAACAACATCCAATCCACACAATCAAGCAACTGTCCGAGATGGGAAGGTTATGGTGCAACCAGTTCAAGAAAGGCAGTATGAACAGGGAAAAGGAGGAGTTGGTAGAGGATATGGGGTAAATTAGAATAGGGGAAGGAATGGGAATCAAGGTCAAGCAAAGCCAATTAAGTGCTACAACTGTGGTGGTGAGGGACATATTGCTAGGAACCGCACATCTCCAAAACGTCCACGAATGCGAATACTTCAGAGACAAAATGTTGCTTGTGCAAGCTCAGGATAATGGAGCAACTTTGGATGAAGAGGAGTTATTGTTCCTTCCTGAGGGAAATGCCCGAACCTATGATGCTGATGTTGATGAACAGCCAATTCAGGATATAGGTCATAATCATCAAAATGCATTTCAAGTAGCTGATTGTGAGGCATTTGACTCTGATGTCGATGATGAACCTACTGCCCAAACAATCTTCATGGCTAGCATCTCACCTATGGTCTCTCCAAAGGTCTCTCCACCACAACATGCTGGTTCATCCAAAGACAAAATTATTTCTGAGGTATTAAAACTATATGATGATGTTGATGGGCAAAAGATGCATAATAAAGTACAGTCTCTTGAAACTTATGAATCAGATATTGAAGATATGGGTAATAGTAATATTGTTCCATATGATCAATATGTGAAGCAAAGTGAAAGTGAGAATGTTCCCAGTAATGCATCTTCTGCAGTCAATGATGACCATGTTTTTGATGAATACACTGCATGTGCCCCTGATGATTCTGGTACCTCTAAACTAAGTGCCTATAAAGAACAAGTTGCTATTTATGAACAACGTGCTAAGTTTGAGTTGACCACCCGTGAGCAGGAAATGGATGACCAAATGCGTACACTTACTAGAAAAAGTAACTTTAGAGAAGAAGTCTTAAAACAAGAGTTAAACTCCTTACAAGAAAAGCTTTCTAAAACTGCTAAGCAAAAACAAGAACTTCAAGAAAGTGTTAAAATGCTTAAGCAAGAATTCAATGCTAAGGAATCAAAACTTTTGAATGATTTTTCAAATCTAAAAACTTTGTAAAACAAGCTCGAAAATAAGTTGTACATACAAGGGAATACCATTCAAACTGCTCACTTGATCACTAAGCATAGAGTTTTAAGCGATAAGCATGGCATTCCCCTTGTTGTGGAACCTAATCCTGAGGTTGTTAAAAAGGCTAGAGCTGCCCATAATGTAATCTATGATGGTAATGAAATCCTTAAGCCTAGACAGAAACCTAGTTGCGTTGAGTGCACTGAGGAAGATAGAAAATTAGATGATGCATCTAGGGAGAAAATGAATAAGAAGCTAGAAGATCCGGAATGTAAAGAGAATAACATAACGATCAAACCCCATGATTACAAAAGGAAAATTGGATTTCCTTGAACAAGTTTAAGCCTCAAACGTTGTTAACACCGAACAAGTGTTCGGAAAAGGATTTAGATAAGCAAAAGTAGAGAATCTTGTTGTAACAAACCCTTCCCTTAGGAAAATGCCTTCAGCGACTGTGTATCCTCCGAATACACCAATGCATTTAGTTCCTAGAACTATTGCCACTAAAAGCAAGACCTTAATCAGTCAATATGTTATTTTTTAATTATTTGTTGATTTTGAGAAAACTTGTAAGAAAAGGATCACACCCACTAGGATAACTGAAGGGGAAAGGGGTTTTGAGCAAACTAAGGAATGCTATTTAACTGAGGTCATGCCTTTCTTTAAACAACTAAAAAGTCAATTTGAGAGTCTTAAAAAGGGGATGGATTCTGATATTAAAGAAATGGAAAAGGAATTTGATGCTATGATAGTTGAGGTTAGTGACTATGAGCGAGAATTAAAATATAATGAGATTGAGAGGAAAAACTTGCATACCTTGTATGAGAATCTTATTTCTGAATGTATTACTCAAGATGTGTTTTACACTGCTACGAATTGTTCCATTAATGCTTCTCAATTTCATGAATTATCTGTTGCTCTGAAAGTCTCCCATGATCGTGTCATTGAGCTTAAAAAAACTAACTCTAAACTGCATGATAAAGTTGAACAGGATGATCATGTTAACCTGGTGAAACAGTTTTCTAAATTAGAAATTGAGCATCTTGCTTTGCAATTAAAATATCAACATCTGAAAGAAAATGTTAAAACCTCAAATATCAAGAAATCCTTGGATGCTCCTGAATTTGATGCAGTTTTCGAAATTAGCAAACGTGATTAACAGATTCGAGCTCATTGTAACACGATCAGAAATTTGAAAGCCCAAATCTCTTAATTAAAGGGTGAAAAGAACAATGTGACTGGCTCCCAAATGCCTCCTCCTTTAGATTCTCAGTATTCCCAAACTTTTCATCTTCAAAACTTGGTTAATGTTTTACAAAAGGAAAACGAGAGTTTTCTAGAAGAAAATTAAAAAGTTAAATGACACTTTAAAGAGTTATATGATTCAATGAAAGTCACTCGTGACAAAAACAACGAAAAAATAACGTCTTTACAAAAGGAAATTGAGAATCTGAGGAGTTAGGAAAAAGGGAAACTGCCACTTGTTTTTAATGAGAATGTTGCATGAAAGTCATCCTCAGACTGCAAATATACTGTGACTGTTAAATACATGCCTCCTCATCTTAGGAATAATAAACTTGTGTTTCATAACTATTGTGCTCACCTTAAGGATAGTCTAGAATGTCTCCGTGAGATTTTGTAAGAGGATTTCATAAATAAGCCTCTGGATAGAGAAATTAGGTTTGCTTGCATTCAGGCCAAACGATCTCAGGAGCTGCTAGAATGTTTAATTGCAACATGTCCTAAATCCTTAGGTGCGAAATGAAAAGCTGTGATGCCTTGTTCTATGCCTAGTGCCAAGCATTCAAATCATTCTATGCCCAGTTTTAAGAAAGTGAACACTAATGTGCCTTCAAGTAGTTCAGATCCCCGCACATCTAGTTCAGGAATGCAAAAAGTAGATCAACCAACTAATGTTCCCATAATTCCCTCTACAGAGTAATTAGTGACATTAAAGCAAGCAGGTCAAAGCCTCCAGGAAATACCAAGCAAGATAGGACCTCACAAGCTAAGAATGTGCATTGGAAGAAAGTAGAAGATCACCCTAGGAATATTAAGTTTGAGTTGAATAAAACGAATCGTGTTGATTCTAGTATTAGCTATAAGCGCATCGTAATTAATTAATTCGCTACTATTCGCAAACCATGTAATGATGATTGCTTGATTTCTGTTACTAATCATGAATGTGGTGAGAATGTTTTGTCTAATGCTGTCAAATGCCCTGATAAAACTGTTAATGTTAAAATTCAAGCTAAGAAGGCTAAAAGGCAAAGGCGAAAGAAAGTTAGAAAACAGTGGAAACCTACAGGAAGGAAATTTAGTAATATAGGTTATCAATGGATACCTACTGGCCGTCAGATTAATGAGCTTTGCCCTAACGTTGCTAAATCAATGCTCACCAGAAAATGGATGCCCACTGGTAGAACTATTCTCTTAAGAAGCGAACATACTTTGAATAGGTCAAATACGGACACTAGCACTGCATCTATTTCTAATGAGTCCATTGTTTCTACCTCTGAAGTGGGTGTTCCAATCACTGTTACTAACTAAGTGGAACCCATTCTTGCATGGGGATCCCAATTATCCAGTTATCCATTCTTGTCTGTGTTCAACTGCAGATCGTTCAAATCGTTTCGTGGTACTTGACTCAGTGTTCCAAGCATATGACTAGAGACCGGTCGCGGCTCATGAACTTCATGAGTAAATTCATCGGGACTGTTAGATTCGGGAACGACCTTTTTGGAGAAATTATGGGTTATGGTGATTATGTAGTTGGCAAAAGTGTAATCTCCCGGGTATATTATGTTGAAGGTCATGGTCATAACTTGTTTTCTGTTGGTCAATTCTGTGATTCTGATCTAGAAGTGGCATTTAGAAAACATACTTGTTTCGTTAGAGAACTCGACGGTGTGGAACTATTAAGAGGAACTCGTGGTTCAAACCTATACACCATCTCTATCGAAGATATGATGAAATCTTCACCCATCTGATTGTTGTCAAAGGCTTCCAAAACTAAGTCATGGCTTTGGCACCGTCGTCTCAATCACTTGAACTTTGGTATCATAAACAATCTTTCCAGAAAGGACTTAGTAAGAGGATTACCCAGATTAAAGTATGAAAAAGATCATCTTTGTTCAAAGATGCCAATTGGGAAAAGGCACGAAATATGCCCATAAACCGAAACCCACAAACTCAGTAATGGAAGTCCTTCATACCCTTCATATGGATTTGTGCGGACCAATGAGAGTACAAACAATAAATGGGAAGAAATACATTTTAGTCGTTGTTGATGACTACTCTCGATTTACTTGGGTAAAGTTCTTGAGGACAAAGGATGAGACTCCAGATGTCATCATCAAACTTATCAAACAGCTACAAGTTCGACTCAACAATACTGTTAGAATAGTTCGAACAGGCAATGGCACAGAGTTTGTTAACAAAGACTTAATTCAGTTTTATGAAAGTGTTGGAATCAGTCATCAAAGAAGTGTTCCACGAACTCCTCAACAGAACGGTGTAGTTGAAAGACGAAATTGAACTCTTGTGGAAGCCGCAAGAACAATGCTAATTTATTCAAAGGTTCCAATGTTTCTATGGGCTGAAGCCATTGCCACTGCTTGCTATACCCAAAATCGTTCCCTTATTCGTACCTCTCATGGAAAAACTCCATATGAACTTGTTCACAAATGAAAACCTGATCTCTCCTACCTTCGTATGTTTGGTGCTTTGTGTTATCCAACGAATGACGGTCAAGATTTAGGTAAATTAAGAGCAAAGGCAGATATTGGAGTTTTTTTTGGTTATGCACCAAACAAGAAGGGTTACCGAATCTACAACAAGAGAACCCGAAATATCATGGAAACAATTCATGTTACGTTCGATGAGCTGACCGGTCAAATGGCTCCAGGACAAACCAGTACTGGACCCGCATCTCAACTTTCATCAAGTAGTCCTATCAGTTCTACTCTGGTTTCAATTCCCTCACCAGTAACTCATTATGTACCTCCTTCAGAAGATGATTTGAAGGAATTATTTGATCCTATGTTTGATGAACACTATGAGCCAAGGGCTATTGATCTGTCAATTCCATCAACATAGGCTGCTCCTATCTCTGTCAATGAAGTTAACCCTTCAGTTTCCATGTCACTAAGTCAAGAAGCACCTTCTGCTGATCACTCGGTATCATCATCAATGCCTCTATCATCAAGTGTACAAAATGGAAATGTTGCTACTGTTACAGATGATGAAAATCCTTTTGCTACTCCAGAAGATGAACCTTTTGAAAACATATTTGCTCCTGAATCATCATCAGAACCATCTTCATCAGGAGAAATCGACTCTGCTACTTCTGTTCCTCAACAACAACCACATGAACACCTTAGAAAGTGGACACATGATCACCCATTGGACAACATCATTGGAAACCCTTCTCGTTCAGTATCCACTCATCGACAACTGGCAACCGATGCCTTATGGTGCTTCTTTAACTCCGCACTCTCTAAGATCGAACCAAAAGACGTCAAAACTGCTATGAATGAAGACAGCTGGTTCAGTGCCATGCAAGAAGAAATTTATGAGTTTGATCGACTAGATGTATGGGAATTAGTACCTGCTCCTGACTGTGCCATGATCATTGCTCTAAAGTGGATCTTCAAAATAAAACTTGATGAGCATGGTGATGTTTTAAAGAACAAGGCTCGATTGGTTGCAAAAGGATACCGTCAAGAAGAGGGTATTGACTTTGAAGAATCATTTGCTCCTGTTGCTCGCATCGAGGCAATCGAATCTTTTGGCTAATGCTGCAAGTAAGAACATGGTAGTCTATCGATGGATGTAAAGACGCTTTTCTTAACGGAGATCTGAAAGAAGTCGATACGCCACCAACCTGAAGGCTTTGTGAATCCAGCGCATCCTACTCGCATCTATCATTTGAAGAAGGCTCTTTACGGTTTGAAGCAAGCTCCAAGGGCATGGTATGATACGCTATCAAAGTTTCTTCTATCCACTGGATTCAGCAAAGGAGTAGTTGATCCGACATTGTTCACCAGAAAGTCAGGCAAACATTTAATTCACGTTCAAATATATGTTGATGATATTATTTTTGCCTCGACCGACCCCAATGAATGTGATCGTTTCTCAAATGAAATGGGTTCCAAATTTCAAATGTCAATGATGGGACAAATGTCATTTTTCTTGGGATTTCAAATTTCACAAAGTCCCGGAGGCATTTTTATAAATCAATCTAAATATGCAAATGAGATTTTAAAGAAATTTGGATTTGATTCTAGTGACCCTGTTGACACACCCATGATAGAACGTACTAAACTGGATGAGGACCACTCAGGGATCATGGTAGACCAAACGAAATATCGTAGTATGATCGGATCCCGATGTACCTCACGCCAGAGACTAGACATTCTGTTCATTTGTGTGTGCATGTGTGCTAGAAATCAGGCTAAGCCTACCAAAAAGCACCTTGAAGCGGTTAAACGGGTCTTTCGGTATCTCCAAGGAACCATCAATATGGGACTTTGGTACCAGAAGGACACCGGTATGTCACCGATGCCTATGCAAATGCTGATCATGCAGATGTCAAGATACTCGTCGAAGTACGCCGGAGGTGCTCGTTTGGGGTGATAAGCTTGTGAGCTGGTCTTCAAAGAAGCAAATGAGTACTTCTATTTCCTCTACAGAGGCTGAATACATAGCCATGTCATCTTGTTGTGCTCAAATCCTTTGGATGAGATCCCAATTATTTGACTATGGCTTTGAATTCAACAAAATCCCTCTGTACTGTGATAATAAAAGTGCTATTGCTCTCTCATGCAACAACGTTCAACACTCAAGAGCTAAACACATCGACATTCGACATCATTTCATCAGGGAGCAAGTTGAAAACGGTGAGGTGGAACTTTATTTTGTGAGGACTGAATACCAGTTAGCAGACATCTTCACCAAAGCTCTTCCTAGAGAACGTTTTGAGTTTATCCTTCCACGACTTGGTCTTAAGAGCCTACAACCGGAAACACTCAAACTTCTTCAAGAGGAAGAAGAGGAGTAAAAGGTGTTCCTTCATCTATCTCTTGTAAATATCTATTCTAAAAGCAAAATACAAAATTACAAAACCTTCAAAAAGCAAATAGAAAAATATAAAACTTTCAAAAAATCTTGAAAATTTTCTAAAAATATTGTCATTTTGTCATGTTTTTCTCAATTCGAAAATATCTACAGTCTTTGTGTTGTCATTCAAAGAATGACACGGGACTTTAGATATTGTTCGAATATTCTTATTATAAAAAAAAATCAAAAAATCAAAAAATATTTTTGGGAGAAAGTGAAACAATGGTTTATTGTCATTTCAGGCAGTAACCCGCTCTTCAATAAAAGAACAGTGCCATGCTTTATCATGGTTTTCAAATCTCATGCTCTGATTCTTTAAAACAATTACTTACCATCTAATGAAAACTAATTGCTTTGTTAAATAACTCAAACTCTATTTTTGAAAATCATTTCGACTTAACGTTTGTCAAAATATCTATCTCCCAATCAACAACTTATGTCATTGATTGAGGGGGAGAATGATTTCAATTAAATCAAAAGGTTATTTATCATACAATTGTTTTCAAAAGATATTCATGCATGTTTAATCAATGGAGTTTAAAGTCTCAAAATCCGATCCTTATCAGTTAAAACGTTTTCATATTTAAGTCAAAATTCTCCTTAAAAGCTTTCAAAGTCAATTTAAATCTACAGAGATCACAAATCTCAAATGATTTGATAATTGTGATCAGAGGAGAATTTGTGATTTAAATTGGATTTAAACTGATAATTCGGTAAATGGTTTTATAAGGATGTACAAGCTCTCCTTCCCACATGTGCCAAACGATTTCAAATATTCCATGCACATGTTGAGGGGGAGCATCTATCTTAAACCACAAAGATTTGAAACGTGATCTTTTTATTTCAATGTGAAGTCTTTTCCTAATATGTGCAAAACATCTTCAAATATCTATGCACATATTGAGGGGGAGCAACTATTTTGAAAACCACATTCTTTATATAACTACTCATAGATGCAAGCCAACCCCTCAAGGATGAAAATTATTTCTATTACAAAATGATGCTTGATACACATGTTGAGGGGGAGCTCTTGTTCTAAAATATAAAAAACAATTCAGGTACAAAATGCTTTGATAATATATCACAAGTATCTGGATTGATTTTCAAATGGTTTTCAATTGGTTCCAATGGCAGATGAACAATACCAAATAGACCGACCAACTTTACTTTATGTATGGTGATATAAGGACGATAAGGTTAGGTATTTGCTCCCATGATCCGCCAGAACCGGAGGGATCTACCCAGGGACAATCCACTAGATAGTGTAGAGTCCTTAGGTATGATGAAAAAAAAATGAGAAAAGTGAGATATGCGAAGAGTGCGGACTGAGACAGAGCTAGTACTGGAATAAACCCAACAAGGTTCTAGTTATGAAGTCTCGGTAAGCACTGAAGGGGTTCTAGAATGAAAAAGAATTGAATGTGAAAAGGGTGAAAAGAAATAGCCCTCCTATAATTCAACCTTAGGGCAGATACCGGGTTCAATTCATATGCTACTGGTGATTACTAAGGTAACACTGGTATTGAAGACAAGACGTCATGGACCCAGTGACGCACTGCACTACAACTTCCCAAACCACTCAAGTTCCTCTTAAAAGGACTTGTTTCACTCTCACGGGAAACCGACATTATCTATCGACTTTCTCTTAGAGATTGTTGATATTGAAGAAGGAGACCTTCTCCCTAGTCTCCGGCATAGGAACCAAATATGCACATTTGAGTCTAGAGCCACGAGATCATCTATAAATCTCATTAGGACACTTTCAATGAAGACTCTTTGTTTCACACAATGTGGAAAGAGAGATTATATCTTATGAGTCCTACGCATTATCCTTGTGGTATTGCCAGAACATATGAGTGATATGCAAATATATTCACAATGAAGATAGAAAGCCTTCTGGAGCAAACATCAAACAAGCTCCTGGTGGGTGGCATGTGAGATCTATTCAATAGATCAATCATGTGACAACTGAACAGAAACAATGGGGCGATTCAATCTTTTGAATCAATCCTGGTTCAGGTTATGGATTGACGGATACCTTTGAAAAATCGGTCGTTGTGCTTAAAAACTCTTTTCTTTAGCACATCGACTGTGTACTAATATTTCAAAATAAAAGGTGTTTATGATTGATAATTCATTTTCATTAAAATCTTCGTTGTATTGCAAAAACAATTTCTATTGAGCGATACACGATTGTTTTTCAAATCTCTTTTTATCAATCAGTGAATCTCAATTCGCTGGTTCACTCACTCCGTGTTGTCTTCTTTGAGACGTTACGGTTTGAGAACAGCTAGAGCAGCTGCGAAACCCTGTCAAGGAAATTCTTTGGAATTTTACCTGATCACAGGCAGTACTTGTACTGATCAACGGGGAACCGTGGGCCGTGTACCTCAATTCAACGAAAGTGATCAAAGACACTTTCGTGCGCTTTATTGCTAACTGTTGTATGTAGGTACGCCCGACGTTTGCGTACTGATCAGAATGAAGCGGTCAATCCATAGCCGCATGCTCACACAACACATTCATTTATAAAGAAATAATTATTAAGTGCATCAATGACTCTGATATTTTCACTCCATGCTTCTGCTACGCTGCTACCAATATCATGAATCAACGAAAGCTTCCACTACTCTGATGAGAAGAAATCATGATCCAGAATGTGAGCATGTCATCACATAATACCAACACCACAAAGGATGAGTCAGAGATTTATGATAGCTGATGATCTCAAAGCTGGCTCAAAACTCATTATCACGTGGATCAGTAAAAGACCTCCACTTGGTTTAACCAATCATGCAATTATGAAGAATCAATGACTACGAGCTCCTGAGCAAAGAACTACATCAAGAATGCAAGAACCTTTTAAAATGTAATATCTGTTTGTATTCAATGTAATTTTGAGGTGATCTTGAGGTGACCTCCCTTAGGGGGAGATTGTTGGGATTTAGTAAATTCAGTTATTAAAGAGTCGGTCACGTCAAGTATATGTAATCGTTAGAAAGCTCGTAGTCGTAGATTATTTAGTGTGAAGTTGTATTTAGTTTTGTAACACCGTGGAGGACGAACGGGTCTTTACCCATTGTATGCCTTATCCATAGCCCGTAGGTGGCGTTTTATGTAAGGACTATAAATACTCTCTACCTCCCAAGTAGAGAGTTGGAGCTCATAATAGTACTTTTATTTTCTCTCACTAAGTTCCCAAACCTCTAACTCTTTCTCTCTCTAAAACCTTTAGTATACGCCTCTTGATCATTGGTTTAGTCTGTTTGCGAAATCTAATATGTTACATGACAAAAATGGAAAAGGTGAAAGCAAGTGCTTTAAATGCGGTGATTGAAAAGGTTTTAAAATGTACCTTTTTAAGGGGTCGTTTAAGCCCTTATTTGATCACTTTTGTATCCGTTATTACTTAATATCGTTCCGTTTCACTTTTTAGGTATCTTGAAGGCAAAATGCTGGAATGACACTTATTCGGACGAAAAGGCGCGAATATACGAAGAAAATGGCCAAAGTCAAGAATCGAGACACTCAGGCTGCTGGAGCTGAAGGGGACGGCGTCAGGCACAAAATAGTGACGCCGTTGGACAACTTTTGTGACGGCTCAGTAGCCAAATTGGTCATTTACAAGTGACGGCTTCAGGTTTTAAAAGAGTAGGTCGTCGCAACTTAGATGGCCTAGATTTGATCCAGACGACGTCAGAGACTGAAGGGGACAGCGTCAAAAGCATAAGGTGACGCCGTCGCAAGACTAACGTAGCCAAGACGAAACCCTAATGACGGCGACCCGACGACGTCACAAATCAAAGGGTGACGCCGTCGCATTTGTAATCTTATATATAGAATCCGAATTTTTTAGTTTTCAGTGTGTAGTCTTTTGGAGTAAAAACCTAAACCGCACCAAGGCTGTCTTGTACAGTATTTTAGGGTTCCATACCCTATCTTACATCAAGATAAGTGGTTTACTACATTAATTCAATTATATCTTCAATTACTTGTGTGTATGCTTGCATGTTTCCCATGTCCGGCTAATTTACTTGTGTGTTTGCTTAGGGAATATGAAACTTAATTATTGAATATCGATAGGTTGTCTCTTATCTTAATTGTTAATGATCTAGTATTGCGATAGGTCATCCGTTGTGTAGTTAATGCTTGATTAATCTTTGTGAACCTTAGCTTATAGTACCTAGAGTCATTGTAGGCTAAACCATACGAAGAGTACCTTAGAGTTAAGTTTATAAATCCTAGAGATTTTGTAGGCAATAACCTTTGGTAGTTTCAAAGAGTTAGGGATAAACACATACCCTACGAACTTAGACAGACAACGCGATTAAGAATAAGGACGTGACAATTCAACCATCAATAGGAGATAATTAAGGAGTAATAAAACCTAAGTAAACACATCTTTAAATCATCATACGAGCACACAATAATTAGACATAGACTACATACACCTTAGTTTAGATAATTAGATAAGTAGAGTAATCGGTAGAAATACCAACCCCCCCCCCCCAAATCCAAACCCCGAGATTCGTACCTTTGCATTTCTTAAAAAAACATAAAAAGATAAAAAATAATCTTCCTCAACCCCAACCTTAGCGTAGTAACTTCTCACTAGCATTCCTATTCCCCTAGAGAACGATATCCATTCCCGTGGCTTACCCTAATACTACACTACAACGATTAGGTTCACTGCCTAGGGTGTTGAAAAACTTGCTCGACGAAAAGGAAGTTCCTTTGACCCCGAAGGACGCGTGTAGCGCTATCAAGTTTTTGGTGCCGCTGCCGGGGAATAGAATAGCTAGTTAGGAGTCCACCTCGTTTAGGTTTCCTTGCTTGATTCCTATCAAGTAATCTTTTTTCCAATTTTTAGCTTTCTCGTAGTCTATCCCCCTTCTTCGTGACCTTTGTTCGTAAAACCTATCACTCACCATGATACGTGTCTTCCGCCGAAGATTCTTCACACTACCCACTCCCAATCCTCTTCCCAACCCCAAAATTGAGAATACAATCCCACAAAACCCTTCACCCGTTCATCACTTTGGAAATCACCTAGGGCATAATGAGATAAATTGTCAACAACAAAGTCCTTTCTATGACTCAGATTCCGATGAGGAATTTGATCATGGTGAAGCACTTGACAACAGGGAGGTCATTGATGAAGTTAGTTTTGAAATGGAAGAAGACCCCTCCCAATGTTTTGACCCTAGGTGTAGAATCGAGAAAGATGGTCCCTTTAACATGCAATTCCCTAGCAAAATAGGATTAGAAGGATTCGATGCTTACTTGAATCCGTTCTTGCCTTTACTTAATCTCAAGGAACCTATACAATAAAATCAAGGTCAATGAGTTAACTTATCAAGGGAACAATGTTGTTAAACCAGTTACTCATTTGCATGTGTTTGTTGGAAGTTTTGCTTATTTGGTAGAATTCATGGTTTTAGAAAACTTAGGAGAATTTATTGATAAGGACCTCACTCAAGTAATTTTTGGAAAACCATTCAAGAGAATGACTAGGTTAAGTGAACGGATGATTGATGGTCTAATTACATTCTCTGATGAAGTTGAAGACTTTGTCTACCAAATGCCACGTGCTCATCCTAGGTTTAAACACAAGGATATTGAGTCATGTAATAGAATGACTGCTATTCCATTGCTTAGTGAAAAGGATAAGCAAAGTGGACTTAGGTACCCATATGAGAAAACTAAGAGGTATTATAAAAAGTGCCTAGAGTTAGGAGATGATTACAAAAAGAATGAGAAAACATTGGAATGGCTTAGGTATGGGCACGTAAGCGTGCACGAGACAACGTAGGGGTACGACTTCGAGTCTAGCTACAAGACTCATAAATAAAGAAAAGCGCTTCGTGGGAGGCAACCCATGCTTAATTGTTTGCTTGTTTGTGTCGTATATATTTTATCGATTGTTTATTCTCATGTTTAAATTTGTAAAAATGCTTTATTTTGTCTTTAACCTCGTCTTAATTACATACAAAGGTATTTTACATAAGGGATAAGTGTAGGGAGGATTACACATGTTTTCAAAAGAAACGTAAACATGAGAATTACAATTATGTAAAAGATATACATGTGTGTTTGTTCGAGTCAAATGCTTGTATCGAGTCATAATGGATGTTTTGCAGGAAATTTTTCCAGATTCTAAAGATGTAAATTTTCCAGATTTTTTTCCAGAAAATCGCAGACCAGTTTTTGTCAGGATAACCAGACGGCGTCAGGATCGCAACCTGATGGCGTCAGGAAAGAGCAAAAACAACTAATTACTTTTTCTCGATTTCTGAGCTACTTATAATTTTTTGGAATTTTCCAGGTCTTAATTTTCCAGAAATTCTGTAAACATCCATTCCACAAGCATTATATCCTAGTTTAGTAGAGTCCTATATATATTATTACCGCTAATTTTACGCGAAGGTTTCGTTTGTTTTCTTCAAGTGTGCAGGTTTAATTTACCAAGAAGAAGATACATAAGATGAGAAGGAGCTTTTCACGCAAATGTTCTTCTTGAAGAAAGATGTAACCACCACTTTACACGGATCCTACCGAGCTAATCAGGGGAGTATTAGTTTCTTTCATCTTTTATTACCTTCCATTATCATAACTTTGATACTTTCGGGGAACATTGGGGACAATGTTCAGTTTAAGTGTAGGGAGGGAAAATAAAATGAGAACTTTGAAACTATGCTTATCCTTGAATATTTGCTTTGTCCAATTGCATTTGTGTAATAAACCATGAGAAAATGTCGGTTAGGGTAATTTTGGCACCAAATTTAAAATTTGTCATGACATATAGGAGTGGGCCATTAGTCTTAACAAAAGCATCTCATGGATAGGAAATTATATGACTAGCACAAAAACCCTTTACCAATTAAATTCAGCCCAAAATGTGAGGGTCACCCTTAGATTGGTAGGAATTAAATCATTCATCTTTAATGCTTAGAGTGTGAACCGGTAGTATTATAGATTCTAGAACTTTTTTTGTGATGCATCCCGAGATCGTTAGTAAGACTACACTTGTGTAGTTAGGAATAACTAAATGATAAGAGGCATTAGGATAACCCTTATTTGATACCCGTAATATAATTACTTCTTTCACATCGGTTGTGTAATTCCCCCACACCTTTGCGTTGTACTCATCTTTAGTACACGATACCCCTAGTTAACCCCTCAGAGCCTATCCTTTTCGCGGTTCTCGTGATGTTTTGGTTTTCCGGAATATCAATAAAGAGCATTGTTTACACCCCACCCCCAAATGTATACCCAAATCGCCTTAGCCTACCTTGTATGCACTCACTTTTAGTGCATTATTGTTATCATACTAAACCCTTAGTTCAATTATCTAGTTGCTTGCATAAGTTGATAAGTCGAGTCATATCCTTTGTACACAGTTTTGGGACGATTGGGACTCATGAGAAAAGTTAAATTTTATGAGATGATGGGAAGGGAACGTTAAATTCAAATTCCCTTTATTTTCATAATAATTTACTCCAAGTGTTTTGATCTTTTCAATTCGGGTCAAATTAGTGTTAGAGTAATAAAAACTCAAGTGTAGGGATGTGCCTATAAATTCCTATCATTTTGATGTTATCGTAGAGGATGGTAGAGTAAAAGTGTATAAAAAAAAATCGAATAAAAATAGAAAAAAAGAGAAAAAAAAATAGAGTGAAAATATATATATATATATATATATATATATATATATATATATACGGGCTACCATCCTACATCTATCTTTTGATTTATGTTTGTTTGTTTCAGTTATCTAGAGTCTAGAGTGTCGAGTCTTGGCTTAGCAACGTCATTATTCGCATGCTTGTAACATAAAGATTTTTGACTTGTGATAACGCTACACACGTCGTTCGGGGTCAAAGGAACTTCCTTTTCTTCGAGCAAGTTTTATAACACCCTAGGCAGTGAACCTAATCGTTGTAGTGTAGTATTAGGGTAAGCCACGGGTATTGATATCGTTCTCTAGGGGAATAGGAATGCTAGTGAGAAGTTACTACGCTAAGGTTGGGGTTGAGGAAGATTATTTTTTATCTTTTTATGTTTTTTTAGAAAATGGAAAGGTACGAATCTCGGGGTTTGGATTTGGGGGTTGGTATTTCTACCGATTACTCTACTTGTCTAATTATCTAATCTAAGGTGTATGTAGTCTATGTCTAATTATTTTGTGCTCGTATGATAGTTTAAAGATGTGTTCACTTAGGTTTTATTACTCCTCAATTATCTCCTATTGATGGTTGAATTGTCACGTCCTTATTCTTAATCGCGTTGTGTGTCTAAGGTCGTAGGGTATGCGTTTGTCCCTAACTCTTTGAAACTACCAAAAGGGTCTCATCTACAATATCTCTAGGAATTATAAACTGTAACTCTAACGTACTCTTTGGATGGTTTAGCCTACAACTACTCTAGTTGTTATAGTCTAAGGTTCACAAAGATTAATCAAGCATTAACTACACAACGAATGACCTATCGCATTACTAGATCATTAACAATTAAGATAAGAGACAACCAATCAATATTCAATAATTAAAATTCATATTCCCTAAGTAAACACACAAATAAATTAGCCGGACATGGAGAACATGCAAGCGTACACACAAATAATTGAAGACATAATTGAATTAATGAAGTAAAACACTTATCTTGTGGTAAGATAGGGTTTGGAACCCTAAAATACTGTACAATACAGCCTTGGTTCGGTTTAGGTTTTTACTCCAAAAGACTACACACTAAAACTGAAAAATTCGGATTCTATATATAAGATTACAATCGCGACGGCGTCACCTTATGATTTGTGACGCCGTCGGGTCGCCGTCATTAGGGTTTCGTCTTGGCCACGTTAGTCTTGCGACGACGTCACCTTATGCTTGTGACCCCGTCCCCTTCTGTCTATGACGCCGTCTGGATCAAATCTAGGCCGTCTGAGTTGCGACGACCTACTCTTTTAAAGCCTGACACCGTCACTTGAAAATAAGCAATTTGGCTACTGAGCCGTCACAGAAGTGCTCCGACGGCGTCGCAGTTAAGCAGTGACGCCGTCCCCTTGTATTTCAGCAGCTTGAGTGTCTCGATTCTTGACTTTGGCCATTTTCTTCGTATATCCGCGCCTTTTCGTCCAAATAAGTGCCATTCCAGCAATTTGCCTTCAAGAGACCTAAAAAGTGAAAAGGAACGATATTAAGTAATAACGGATACAAAAGTGATCAAATAAGGCCTTAAACGACCCCTCAAAAAGGTACATTTTAAAACCTTATCAAATATCCCTACACTTGGTATTTGCTTGTCCTCAAGCAAATGTGCTTTTAGCCAATTAATTTATAAGTTAGGGGTCATGAAGCATTGATTTAGAATAATCCAAAACACATATAAGCCCCGCAAAAGTCATAACAAGCACGGAAATTACATACTAGCACCTCACATGGGGTGTTTGGGTACTCTCATCTCTCGGGTGTATATGAAATATAACAAGTTGGAAATGGAAGATAAACACTCATTAACCGGTCCTAGTATATAGATTACCATAGGCTTGAGAATAGATCAAACCTCCATCGCTTTGGCGTAAGCACCTAGGAAAGACTATCAAAGAGGTCTTTAAAGGGTTGTAATGTTAGGCTTACAGTAGGGAAACAAAGGGTTTGGTTGGATAGGCAATTTAGTGGTGGCAAGTAAAAAATCTTTATGTTACAAGCATACGAAGAATGGCGTTGCTAAGCCAAGACTCGACACTCTAAACTCTAGATAACTGAAACAAACAAACATAAATTTAAAGATAGATGTAGGATGGTAGCCCTTTTTTTTTTCATACACTTTTACTCTACCATCCTCTACGATAACATCAAAATGATAAGGATTTATAGGCACATCCCTACACTTGAGTTTTTATTACTCTAACACTAATTTGTCCCGAATTGAAAAGATCAAAACACTTGGGGTATGTTATTACGTAAATAAGGGAATTTATGTTCCCTTCCAGTCATTTCATAAACTTTAACTTTTCCCATGAGTCCCAATCGTCCCAAAACTGTGTACAAAGGATATGACTCGACTTAGCAACTCATGCAAGCAACTAGATAATTGAACTAAGGGTTTTGGGTGATAACAATAATGCACTAAAAGTGAGTGCATACAAGGTAGGCTAAGGCGATTTGGGTGTACATTTGGGGGTGGGGTGTAAACAATGCTCTTCATTGATATTCCGAAAAAAACGAAACATCACGAGAACCGCGAAAAGGATAGGCTCTGAGGGGTTAACTAGGGGTATCGTGTACTAAAAATGAGTACAACGCAAATGTGTGGGGGGAATTACTCAACCGATGTGGAAGAAGTAATTATATTACGGGTATCAAACAAGGGTTATCCTAATGCCTCTTACCATTTAGTTATTCCTAACTACACAAGTGTAGTCTTACTAGCGATCTCGGGATGCATCACAAAACAAGTTCTAGAATCTAATATACTACCGGTTCACACTCTAAGTATTAAAGATGAATGCTTTAATTCCTACTAATCTAAGGGCGATCCTCATATTTTGGGTGGAATTTAGGTGGTAAAGGGTTTTTGTGCTAGTCATGCAACTTCCTATCCGTGAGACGCTTTTGTTAAGACTAATGGCCCACTCCTATATGTCATGAAAAATTTTAAATTTGGTGCCAAAATTACCCTAACCGACATTTTCTCATGGTTTATTACACAAATACAATTGGACAAAGCAGATAGTCAAGGATAAGCATAGTTTCAAAGTTCCCGTTTTATTTTCCCTCCCTACACTTAAACTGAACATTGTCCCCAATGTTCCCCGAAAGTATCAAAGTTATGATAATGGAAGGTAATGAAAAACGAAAGAAACTAATACTCCCCTGATTAACTTGGTAGGATCCGTGTGTGAAGTAGTGGTTAAATCCTTTCCAAGAAGAATGTATGCGTGAAAACCTCCTTCCAACCTTGTGTATCTTCTTCTTGATAAATTAAACCTGCACACTTGAAGAAAACAAACGAAACCTTCGCGTAAAATCGGCGGTAATAATATATATAAGACTCTACTAAACTAGGATATAATTCTTGTGGAATGGATGTTTACAGACATTCTGGAAAATTAAGACCTGGAAAATTCCAAAAATTTATAAGTAGCTCAGAAAACGAGAAAAAAGTAATCTGTTGTTTTTACTCCTTCCTGACGCCGTTTGCGATCTCGACGTCAGTTATCCTGACAAAAATGGTCTGCGATTTTCTGAAAAAAATTCGGAAAATTTAAATCTTTTGAATCTGGAGAAATTTCTGCAAAACATCCATTATGACTCGATACAAGCATTTGACTCGAACAAACACACATATATATCTTTTAATTAATTGTTATTCTCATGTTTACGTTTCTTTTGAAAACGTGTGTAATCCTCCCTACACTTATCCTTTATGTAAAATACCTTTATATGCAATTAAGACGAGGTTAAAAACAAAATAAAGCATTTTTACAAATTCAAACATGAGAATAAGCAATCAATAAAAGATATATGACACTAACAAGCAAACAATTAAGCATGGGTTGCCTCCCACGAAGCGCTTTTCTTTATTTATGAGTCTTGTAGCTAGACTCGTAGTCGTGCTCTTACGTAACTTCATTACCGTCATCTCCTTCTAAAACAATATCCTCATCGTTCACCATTTCATTATTATCCAGCTGATAATATTTCACACGTTGTCCATTAACGGTAAATTCCCTTCCGTCGTGGTCTAGTAGCACCACTGCTCCATTGCTCATCTACTTCTTTACTGAAAAAGTTCCATACCATCTCGATTTGAGTTTTCCCGGAAATAATCTCAGTATTGAATTATACAAGAGCACTTTATCTCCTTCCAAAAACTCTTTAGGACTCTTTATTCGTTGATTATGCCATTTTTTTGCCCTTTCTTTGTACGTGATTGACGACTCATACGCTTCCAGCCTTAGTTCATCCAATTCTTGAAGCTGTAAGAACCTATTTGACCCTGCTTCAGAATTAACCATATTACAGGCCTTAAGTGCCCAATATGCTTTTTGCTCAAGTTTAATAGGGAGGTGGCACGCCTTCCTGTATACTAAGCGAAAAGGGGTTGTTCCGATAGGTGTTTTGTAAGCAGTTCTAAATGCCCAGAGTGCCTCATCCAGTTTGAATGCCCAATCTTTTCTATTTTGGTGGACCGTTTTTTCAAGTATCCGATTTAATGCTCTATTTGTGTTTTCTACTTGTCCATTCGTCTGAGGATGATATGCAGTAGAAAATCTTTGTGGAACACCATACTTCTTCATTACCTTCTCCATTTGAGCATTGCAAAAGTGGGTTCCTCTATCACTGATCAATGCCTTGGGAATCCCGAATCATACGAAGAGCGTTTTAAGGAAATGAATAACTACCCTCGCATCATTAGTCCTAAGGGCTTGAGCCTCTACCCATTTGGATACATAGTCAATAGCTAAGAGAATGTATTCATTTCCTCCGGATGATGGAAAAGGTCCCATGAAGTCTATACCCCAAACATCAAATATTTCGCAGACTTGGATATAATTCTGAGGTGATTCATCCCTTCGCGAGATGTTTCCTGATCGTTGGCATGCATCACAAGTTTGAACTAATCTCTTAACGTCTCGAAAAATAGTAGGCCAGTAGAATCCGGCATTGAAAACCTTTCGTGCCGTGACATTTACACCGTGATGTCCTCCAGACGGTCCCGCATGGCATTCTTTCAGGACTCGATCAATCTCTCTTCCGGCTACGCAACGTCGAATGATTTGATCGGGGCATATGCAGAATAGGAAGGGCTCATCCCAGAAGTAATGTTTTAGCGTAGTGAAGAATTTCCTTTTATCTTGCTTGGACATGTAATTTGGCAAAACCCTACTGGACAGATTGTTAGCATAATCCGCATACCATGGCTCAATTTCCTTAATGGCCATTAGCTGTTCCTCAGGAAAAGAGTCGCGAATCTCGGTATGATCGAATTTCTCAAGATCAGGGTTTTCCAAGCGTGAAAGATGATCAGCAGCAAGATTTCCAGCCCCCTTTTTATCTCGAATTTCAATGTCGAATTCTTGAAGCAGTAGGATCCACCTAATTAGTCGGGGTTTAGCATCTTGCTTGGAAAACAAGTAGCGTAAGGCGGAGTGATCAGTGAAGACAACAGTCTTAGAGAGGACGAGATATTGCCTGAACTTGTCGAAGGCAAAAACTACAGCTAGAAGCTCTTTCTCGGTGGTCGTGTAATTTTCTTGCGCTACATTCATGGTTTTGCTAGCATAGTAGATTGGTTGAAAATGCTTCTCTTTCCTTTGGCCGGGCACGGCGCCTACAGCATAATCACTAGAATCGCACATGATTTCGAATGGCTGAGACCAATCAGGGGTGACCATTATAGGCGCCTGAGTAAGATCCTTTTTTAGTCGGTTGAATGCTTCTTTGCATTCTCCAGAAAAATCAAAAGGGGCATCCTTAACAAGAAGCTGTGTCATTGGCCGGGCAATTTTCGAGAAGACTTTAATAAATCTTCGATAAAAACCCGCATGACCTAGAAAGCTTCGAATGGCTTTAACGGTGGTGGGATAGGGGAGTTTGGATATCGCTTCGATTTTTGCTCTATCGACCTCAATTCCATCTCTAGAGACTTTATGCCCTAAGACAATTCCTTCTTTTACCATGAAATGACATTTTTCCCAATTTAGGACCAAATTAGTTTCTTCGCACCGTTTCAACATCTTCCTAAGGTTGAAAAGACAAATTTCGAAGGAATTTACAAACACTGAGAAATCATCCATGAAGACTTCTATGCTGTCCTCAATTAATTCATGGAATATGGCCATCATACATCGCTGAAAGGTGGCGGGTGCGTTACATAACCCGAAGGGCATTCGCTTGTAGGCAAACGTCCCGTATGGGAATGTAAACGTAGTCTTTTCCTGATCTTCAGGGGCAATGGGAATTTGGAAATATCCTGAAAAGCCATCAAGGAAACAATAGTATTCATGCTCCGCTAACCTTTCGAGCATTTGGTCAATGAATGGCAGAGGAAAATGATCTTTTCGGGTGGCATCATTTAAGTTTCTGTAGTCTATACAAACACGCCAACCAGTAACCGTTCTTTGTGGCACTAAATCACCCTTTTCATTCTTTACAATCGTCATTCCTCCCTTTTTTGGGACCACTTGGACTGGGCTGACCCATGGGCTATCTGATATGGGGTAGATGAGACCTGCGTCAAGAAGCTTGACGACCTCCTTCTTCACTACCTCCTTGATATTAGGGTTAACCCTCCTTTGCGGTTGGACGGTTGGTTTGTAATCTTCTTCCATGAGGATTTTATGAGTACAGAACGTAGAATCAATACCTTTAATGTCAGCAACACTCCACGCGATCACCCCTTTGTACTCTTTTAAAACTTCCAAGAGCTTCTCTTTCTGACTCGTGGTCAGCGAAGAGCTTATGATGACAGGGAGTTGGTCCTCTCCTTGAAGGAAGGCGTATTCTAGGTGACTCGGGAGATCTTTCAGTTCTAAGGTAGGGGGTTCCTTGATTGATGGTTTTAGCTTGTTTTCTGGTTTTTGAAGCTCAATAGGTTCAATTTCTTCCCTACGTGGATAAAAGGAAACAGCTCCAACCATCTCAATTTCTTCGTTGTCGCCTATTGTGTTGTTATCATCATTTATGAATTTGTTTAATAGATACTCATCAATGCAGCCATCTATGTCATCAACAAATTCATCAACTTCCTCAACAAAATAAATAGGGTGATCGTAGGAGGGGGAGTGACTCATAGAATCCTTGATGTCGAAGGTTAAGCTCTCAGACCCCACTCGTAAAGTGAGTTTACCATCATGAACATCGATAATGGCACGAGCTGTAGCCAAGAAGGGTCTTCCATGGATTATTGGGAGTGAGTTATCTTCCTCCATTTCTAAAATCACAAAATCAACTGGAAACTTGAATTCTCCTACCCTTACAAGAACATTTTCACAAACTCCAACAGGATATTTGATTGATTGATCGGCTAACTGAATACTCATTCTAGTTGGTTTCAACCCTGAATATCCGAGTTTGAGGAACAAGGAATGAGGCATCAGGTTAATGCTTGCCCCAAGATCCGCCAAGGCATTTTTCATAGAAAGCGCCCCTATAGAGCAAGGGATGGTGAAACTGCCTGGATCTTCTTTCTTCTTGGGCCAGCCTTTCTGGATGATAGCTAAGCATTTTCCTCCTAATGATATCAAACCTTCAAGCTTCTTCCGATTAGATATTAACCTCTTGAAGTATTTGCTATGTTTAAGGATGTGATAGAATACGTCAAGAAGTGGTATGTTGACGGAAGCTTATTTTAAATAAGACAATATTCTCTCATTGTCTTCTTTAGCCTTTTGATTCTTTAGACGAGAGGGATAAGGAATCCGTGCTAGAGTTGGTCGCTGGGCAGGTGCGGTTTGTGGAGGGGGATCGTGAGGAGTTGAAGGAGGTTCAGGAATTGCTTCATTTCCTAACACAGGTTCCCTGGTGGTGGGATTCTGGTCAGGATGCGGCGGATCCTTGGTAGTAATTCCTGATCGAGTAGTGATGACGCAAGTTGGATCGTGATGGGCTGGGCCAGATTTGCTTATTCTTTTATGGAGGTTGGTGAATTGACTCTCTAATTCAGCTTGCTGCTCTTGAATAAACCCCTAAAGACCTTTTAAAAGTGTGGCCCCTTCTATTGTAAACTGCCCGAGTTCTTTTTCAAAGGCATCACGGATGGTGTATTCAGATCCCTCTTTTCCTTCATTTTTTCATTTTAGATTGCCCCAAGGGTCGCATTCATCGTTCTGATAGAATGTGAGGAGTGAAGGGTCATCATAAATATCATGACTGGAAAGGAAGACGCTTTCTTGGCGTGTGTCATCACACTCATCATCCTCGTGTGGCCCTCCACAAATGTCGCATATAAGGTATGGGTTAAATAACCTTTTTGGTTCTGGCGATTTTGTGAGGAATGCAAGCTTCTCTTGTGCTTTCTTAATCCGATCATCGAAAGGAGATAAATTTTCATTCAAGAAAGTAGAGATACTTATTGCGTTTACTGGCTCATTCCAATGGTTGTCTTGGTATTGACCGTATTCCTCAATGTGGTTCCATCCTTCTTCCGCAGTGAGATTAGAAATTCTTCGGCCAGTTGAGAAGTCAATGCCTTTTTGATCCCTACGGGGGATATTGTCGTAAAAGATTTGAACAAGTAACCAAAGGTTGATACCATGGTGTGGGGCTTGTTGAATAAGATCTTTGTAACGATTCCAGGAGTTAATGATAGATTCTCCATCTGTTTGATGGAAGTGAAGAATTTTGCTCCTAATTAGTGCAGTTCTTCTAGGGGGAAAGAACTTCTTGGTGAACTTGGTTGTGAGTTGTTCCCACGTGAGAATAGACTTTGGAGGAAGCTTATCGAATCACTCCTTGGCCTGGCCTTGAAGAGAAAATGGGAAAAACCGGAGTCTAGATGTCTCCTAGGATGCCTCGTCGGCATAGATAGCATCAACAATTTTTAAAAATTGTTTGATGTGGTGAATTGGGTTTTCGCTGAGGGATCCATGGAATTGACATGCATTTTGGATAAGCCAAATGTCAAAGGCATGCAATACCTCATTGACTTGCTCTGAAGGGTAGACAATGGCACTGGTAAATCCAGATGCAGAGGGGGAAGAGTATTCCCCGAGGGATTTTGCTTCAGGAGGATTGATGGGTCCATTGACCGGAGTGGCGGGAATTTCCTCGCCATGTTGGCTCAGATCGTCAATGATGATGGTTTCAGGGGATTGTGGGGAATGAGAGGACTCTTCGTCAGTTGTGACTTCATCAAAGTTGATGGAAGTGCCTTGAGGTTCCGAATCATGGAGAGCTTTTCTTCGCCTATTGAGCTCTCTTTCGGGTTCTGCAAAAGGTTCAAGAAGGGTTTTGGTGGAACTGCGGGTCCTAAGTTGTCTAAGGGGGTTGGTAGGGGGAAATGGCATTTGGTTATCACCATCCATGATGAAAAGTGATGGGATTACGAACAAAGGTCACGAAGAAGGGGGATAGACTACGAGGAAGCTAAAAAAAGAGAAAATTTTACTTGATAGGAATCAAGCAAAGAAACCTAAATGAGGTGGACTACTAACTAGCTATTCTATTCCCCGACAGCGGCGCCAAAAACTTGATAACGCTACACACGTCGTTCGAGGTCAAAGGAGCTTCCTTTTCTTCGAGCAAGTTTTATAACACCCTAGGCAGTGAACCTAATCGTTGTAGTGTAGTATTAGGGTAAGCCACGGGTATTGATATCGTTCTCTAGGGGAATAGGAATGCTAGTGAGAAGTTACTACGCTAAGGTTGGGGTTGAGGAAGATTATTTTTTATCTTTTTATGTTTTTTTATAAAATGGAAAGGTACGAATCTCGGGGTTTGGATTTGGGGGTTGGTATTTCTACCGATTACTCTACTTGTCTAATTATCTAATCTAAGGTGTATGTAGTCTATGTCTAATTATTGTGTGCTCGTATGATAGTTTAAAGATGTGTTCACTTAGGTTTTATTACTCCTTAATTATCTCCTATTGATGGTTGAATTGTCACGTCCTTATTCTTAATCGCGTTGTGTGTCTAAGGTCGTAGGGTATGCGTTTGTCCCTAACTCTTTGAAACTACCAAAAGGGTCTCGTCTACAATATCTCTAGGAATTATAAACTCTAACTCTAAGGTACTCTTTGGATGGTTTAGCCTACAACTACTCTAGTTGTTATAGTCTAAGGTTCACAAAGATTAATCAAGCATTAACTACACAACGAATGACCTATCGCATTACTAGATCATTAACAATTAAGATAAGAGACAACCAATCAATATTCAATAATTAAGTTTCATATTCCCTAAGCAAACACACAAATAAATTAGCCGGACATGGAGAACATGTAAGCATACACACAAATAATTGAAGACATAATTGAATTAATGAAGTAAAACACTTATCTTGTGGTAAGATAGGGTTTGGAACCCTAAAATACTGTACAAAACAGCCTTGGTTTGGTTTAGGTTTTTACTCCAAAAGACTACACACTAAAACTGAAAAATTCGGATTCTATATATAAGATTACAATCGCGACGGCGTCACCTTATGATTTGTGACGCCGTCGGGTCGCCGTCATTAGGGTTTCGTCTTGGCCACGTTAGTCTTGCGTCGGCGTCACCTTATGCTTGTGACGCCGTCCCCTTCAGTCTATGACGCCGTCTGGATCAAATCTAGACTGTCTGAGTTGCGACGGCCTACTCTTTTAAAGCCTGACACCGTCACTTGAAAATAAGCAATTTGGCTACTGAGCCGTCACAGAAGTGCTCCGACGGCGTCGCAGTTAAGCAGTGACGCCGTCCCCTTGTATTTTAGCAGCTTGAGTGTCTCGATTCTTGACTTTGGCCATTTTCTTCGTATATCCGCGCCTTTTCGTCCAAATAAGTGCCATTCCAGCAATTTGCCTTCAAGAGACTTAAAAAGTGAAAAAGAACGATATTAAGTAATAACGGATACAAAAGTGATCAAATAAGGGCTTAAACGACCCCTCAAAAAGGTACATTTTAAAACTTTATCAACTTGCCACCACTAAATAGCCTATCCCACCAAACCCTTTGTTTCCCTACCGTAAGCCTTACATTACAACCCTTTAAAAGACCTCTTGGATGGTGTTTCCTAGGTGCTTACGCCAAAGCGATGGAGGTTTGATCTAGTCTCAAGCCTATTGTAATCTATGTACTAGGACCGGTTAATTAGTGTTTATCTTCCATTTCCAACTTGTTATATTTCATATACACCCGAGAGATGTGAGGTGCTAGTATGTAATTTCCGTGCTTGTTATGACTTTTGTGGGGCTTATATGTGTTGTGGATTGTTTTAAACCAATGCTTCATGACCCCTAACTTATAAATTGATTGGCTAAATGCTGGAATGACACTTATTCGGACGAAAAGGCGCGAATATATGAAGAAAATGGCCAAAGTCAAGAATCGAGACACTCAGGCTGCTGGAGCTGAAGGGGACGACGTCAGGCACAAAATAGTGACGTCGTCAGAAAACTTTTGTGACGGCTCAGTAGCCAAATTGCTCATGTGCAAGTAACGGCTTCAGGTTTTAAAAGAGTAGGTCGTCGCAACTCAGACGGCCTAGATTTGATCCAGACGACGTTAGAGACTAAAGGGGACGGCGTCAAAAGCATAAGGTGACGCCGTCGCAAGACTAACGTGGCCAAGACGAAACCCTAATGATGGCGACCCTACGGCGTCACAAATCAAAGGGTGACGCCGTCGCATTTGTAATCTTATATATAGAATCCGAATTTTTTAGTTTTCAGTGTGTAGTCTTTTGGAGTAAAAACCTAAACCGAACCAAGGCTGTCTTGTACAGTATTTTAGGGTTCCATACCCTATCTTACATCAAGGTAAGTGTACTTCATTAATTCAATTATGTCTTCAATTACTTGTGTGTATGCTTGCATGTTTCCCATGTCCGGCTAATTTACTTGTGTGTTTGCTTAGGGAATATGAAACTTAATTATTGAATATCGATTGGTTGTCTATTATCTTAATTGTTAATGATCTAGTATTGCGATAGGTCATCCGATTTGTAGTTAATGCTTGATTAATCTTTGTGAACCTTAGCTTATAGTACCTAGAGTCATTGTAGGCTAAACCATCCGAAGAGTACCTTAGAGTTAATTTTATAAATCCTAGAGATTTTGTAGGCAATAACCTTTGGTAGTTTCAAAGAATTAGGGATAAACGCATACCCTACGACCTTAGACACACAACGCGATTAAGAATAAGGACGTGACAATTCAACCATCAATAGGAGATAATTAAGGAGTAATAAAACCTAAGTAAACACATCTTTAAATCATCATACGAGCACACAATAATTAGACATAGACTACATACACCTTAGTTTAGATAATTAGATAAGTAGAGTAATCGGTAGAAATACCAACCCCCCCAAATCCAAACCCCGAGATTCGTACCTTTCCATTTCCTAAAAAAACATAAAAAGATAAAAAATAATCTTCCTCAACCCCAAACTTAGCGTAGTAACTTCTCACTAGCATTCCTATTCCCCTAGAGAACGATATCAATTCCCGTGGCTTACCCTAATACTACACTACAACGATTAGGTTCACTGCCTAGGGTGTTGAAAAACTTGCTCGACGAAAAGGAAGTTCCTTTGACCCCGAACGACGCGTGTAGCGTTATCCGTGATACAAGCCATCTAATAGGAGATTGCCCTATGCCACCTAAAAGCAAAACTAAACAAGCTTTTGTAGGTGGTGCTTGGAGTGATAGTAAGGATGATGAATAATCAAGCAATGATGAGATCACTCTAATGGCACATGAATTAAATGAGGTACATTCCGACTCATCTTACTCTTCTATTGATGATAACACATTGCAAAAAAAAAATATAATCAATTGTGTGAACTTAGCTTAAAAATCATAACTAAAAACAAGTTTTTAAAGACTAAAAAGGAATTTTTAGAAAATGAAATTTATGAGTTAAAAGAAAAGGCAAAACGATTAGAAAAAGGGAAAGAAAATGACAATGATTGTAAATCTTGTCAAGAGCTTAGTCTTGAAATAGAAAAGCTAAAACTCACACAAGAAGTTCTCAACGAACATAGCTCTAAGTTTAAAAGGTTTAACAAAAGTATTGCTTGTGTCGATGAAATAGTTAGAATTCAAAAAACACCAGGAAACATGAATGGACTAGGTTTTAATGAAGTACTAATACCAAAGAGTCAAACCAAAACGGCCGAAAAAGACAAACAAACTGTCAAAACTGCTGCAGTGCAGCACGGACCAGACGGACCCACAAATAGGGTTCCGTCCGTTGAAAATTTTGGTGCCGTGGGGACTGCAGCAGGACAGAATGTTTGCAATACGGACCGTAGTGAATTTTTCAAAGTAACAAAGAAAACAAAGGATAATGTTAAACTAAAACCTGCTGTTACATTAGGAGTAGGACTTGCTAGAAAGGAATTTAGATCTAAAACTATTCAACAACGGTCTAGAACAACTATTGCCAAACGCCCTTTTCCCAAGAGCAACCGCAACATACAACCCAACTATCAACATAACGGTTGGAATCAAATCTTCCCTAGACCATATCAAAATCCAAATTACATGCCATGGAACCCTTACCCATCATTTCCATATATGAACCAAGTAAATAGTATGTTTAACACAAACGGACCCATGAGATATTGGGGACTAGAATGCTTGAGTTATTTGTGTCATAGGTATGCTTGAAAGTTGGATTAGAACCTGATGAATGGATAAAAGATAGTGGATGCTCAAGACACATGACAGGAAACAAAAGCCTCTTCTCAACATACCAAGAGTATGACGAAGGTAATATCACTTTTGGTAGCAATCTCAAAAGCAAAATCATTGGCAAAGGTACGATCGCTCATAAATCCCTAACTATTGAAAATGTTGCTCATGTCGATAGGTTAGGATTTAATCAACTTAGTATTAGCCAATTATGGGATAAAAAGTATAAAGTACTATTTAAAGAAAATGGTAGTAAAATACTAAAAGATGGTATCACCATAGCTAAAGGAATTAGGAAAAATAACATATACGTCATGAAAATAGATAAAACATCTAAAGACAAACTTTGTCTAACAACCTTAGATGAGAACTCTACTCTTTGGCATAGACGATTAGGTCATGCTAATATGAGACTTATCCAAAACCTATCTTCAAAAGAGCTAGTTAGAAATTTACCAAAACTAAAATATGATCAACATTTTTGCAACGCTTGCAAAATTGGTAAACAAACTCATAGTAGTCATAAGGCTAAAAACATGGTGTCCACATCTAACAGTCTAGAGCTTTTGCATATGGACTTGTTTGGTCCATCCGCTATAAGAAGTTATGGAGGCAACTTATACACTTTGGCCATAGTAGATGATTACTCAAGGTTCACTTGGACATTATTTTTGAAAACAAAAAATGAAGCTTTTGATAAATTTGAAATACTAAGCAAGAAAATTTAAAATCAACTAGGTGTTAACATTGTGTCAATCTAAACGGATCATGGTCACGAGTTCCATAATGAAACACAATTTGGAAACTTTTCTGATACTAATGGTATAACACATAATTTCTCGGCTCCTCGAACACCTCAATCTAATGGAGTTGTAGAACGTAAAAATAGAACCATTCAAGAAATGAGTAGAACAATACTTAATGAACAAAACATACCTCAAAAGTTTTGATGTAACGCCGTTGACACTTCTACATATATTTTAAATAGAGTTTTAATACGTCCTTTCTTAAACAAAATACCATACGAATTATATAAAGGCAAAAAGCCAACTTTAGGATATTTTAGAGTGTTTGGATGTAAATGTTCATTCTTAATACAAAATACTATCTCACCAAGTTTGACCCAAAGTCTTATGAAGGTGTATCTCTTGGTTACTCACAAACTAGTAAAGCTTACATAGTCTTAAACAAAGAAACAATGAGAGTCAAGGAATCGTTGAACATAACATTCGAAGAAAGTCCAACTCCTTCTAAGACATCACCTTTGGTAGATGATGACTTAGTTGAAAGTCAACTTGTAGAAAGTCAAGAATTAATTAAAAATGACAAGGAAGATGAACCATTAAATAAAGAAATTATAAACATCAAAGAATCCAAAAGTCATCCTTTAGAAAAGGTCATAGGACAACTAAATCAAAGAACGTTAAGATCACAAGCCCAAAATCAAAGTAATTACTTTTGCTTTGTATCAACCATTGAACCGAAAAACATAAACGAAGCAATAAAAGATGAATCTTGGGTAATTGCTATGCAAGAAGAGTTAAACCAATTTGTTAGAAATGATGTTTGGAAATTGGTTCCAAAACCTAAATATCAAACTATAATTGGAACAAAATGGGTTTTTCGAAATAAAATGGACAAAAATGGTATAGTGTCTAGAAACAAAGCTAGGCTTGTTCCACAAGGTTATAATCAACAAGAAGGGATTGATTACGACGAAACTTATGCACCGGTAGCTAGGCTCGAGTCTATTAGAATCTTACTTGCATATGCATGTGCTTATGACTTTAAATTATTTCAAATGGATGTTAAAAGTGCATTCCTTAACAGGTTTATTAACGAAGAAGTATATGTTGCTCAACCCCCTGGTTTTACCGACTTTGAAAAACTACATCATGTCTTCAAACTCAAGAAGGCATTCTACGGACTTAAGCAAGCACCAAAAGCTTGGTACGATCTGCTTAAGACTTTTCTAGTAGAAAACAAATATTCCATGGGATTAGTAGATAATACTCTCTTTACCAAGAAAAAGGATCACACATTATCATAGTTCAAATGTACGTTGATGACATCATATTTGAATCAACTTGCCAAGAGCTATGTGATGATTTCTCTAAAATCATGCACGACGAGTTTGAGATGAGTATGATGGGTGAGTTAAACTTCTTTTTAGGACTTCAAATTTAACAACTAGAAGATGGCATATTCTTTAACCAATCTAAATACATAAAAGATATGCTTAAGAAATTTGGTCTTGAAGACTCAAAACCAACTAAGACACCTATGTACTCGGACACAAAACTCACCAAGGATGAGGAAGGTGAATCGGTAGATAACACTAAATATAGAGGAATGATCGGTAGCCTACTCTATCTCACGGCTAGTAGACCCGACATTATGTTTAGTGTTTTTCTATGTGCTCGCTTTCAAGAAAATCACAAAGCATCACACTTAGAAGCCTTGAAAAGGATATTTAGATACATTAAGGGAACAACATGTTTAGGATTATGGTATCCCAAAGGAACGGGTGTAGAAACTACAGTGTATACCGACTCGGACCATGCTGGTGACTATGTCGATAGAAAAAGTACAAGTGGTATTTGTAGTTTTTTTGGACATTGTCTCACCTCATGGTTTGCAAAGAAACAAACGGCTCTAGCTATCTCAACTACTAAAGCCGAATACGTCTCAGCCAGAAAAGCATGTCAACAAGCTCTTTGGATGAAGCAAGCTCTCGTGGATTACGAAATTCATCTCAATGATATCTCTATACTTTGTGACAACAAAGGAGCTATTGATCTCAGCAAAAATCCCGTCCAACATGCTCGAACAAAGCATATTGAAATCCGCCATCACTTTCTTTGCGACAATGTTCAAAAAGGAAACATCTCAATTGAGAAAGTATCCTCCGAAGACAACATTGCCGACATCCTAACTAAACCTCTCAAACGAGAACCATTTAATCTTCTTAGACTTGGCTTAGGACTAATGGAACCAAACATGTAGTTAAAACATAGTCTAAATCTTAGAACAACCAAAACAAAATAAATTAGCTTAGACCTGCTACTGTTCCTACGGCACCAAATGACCCAATGGACGGAACCAAATATTTGGTGCCGTCTGGTCGATGGTGACAATAGTAGTAAAAATACTACTTACAAAACATATTCTTCCTCACAATCCACTTAACCAAAACGTATCAACAACACACCTACCTCATTGTTAAGACTTTCTCTCCCATTAATCACTGAAGAAAACATCATTGTAAGTATCCTAACTACATTACATCCCTTAATTCTGAGTCTAGGATTCTAATTTGTGCACAAAATCATTACATGGGGATTATGTATATTCTTGAACAAAACATGAATTCAATTGGCAAATTGCATAACTAGTTATTGAAATTAGGTACCACATTGTCACATTGCATAAACTAATCATGTTTCCCACTACTTAAAAGATAATTACTATAAGGCCTTATTCTAATTAAACAAAAACCACATGTCAAAATTTTGAAAAGCTTCTCACTTGTAGGAAAACAATTTTTCATTGTTAATACAAATAGAAACATAAATTTTTCATCACTTGCATAATGTCTCTTGAATACTAAAGGTAATTGTGACAACTCGCAATTTCAGGTCATTTCTCAAAATTTACTATTCATCTCGGGAATTTACTATTCACCGGTTACTATTCAAAATTTTACTATTCTCCGTTTTTGGAGTCAAAGTAATATTTTGAGAACATATTTCAAAAATTACTATTCACGAAACACTATTCATTCCCAGAGAAAAATTTCTACTCATGCTTCATTATTTCATCGTTTATCGTAAACTAGGTTTACGAGTATCAAATTCGCGTAACCTTAATGGTTTAGCTGTGAATTCATGAACAATCATCAAGGACATTTCATATAGACTAGGTTTAGTCTACATATCATTAGCATCATTATCATCATATTAGTTCATGCATGGTTTTGCATATTACATTAAACGTATAATTTCATATTAAATAAACGCTATCGCGTAATTAATTATTTTGAACAATTGATCCGATACTTCCAAAAATTATTCCGACATATTTTTATACCTATATTAACATTATAAAATAATATTATGAGTCTACCCAGTGTTTTAAATTTATTTTGTATATAAATTGTTATATTTATATAATTACGACGGTTTTCTTAAATACTACACGATAATTATTATTTCACTCAAATTTTGCAAGAAATGTATTTTTATAATTTTTATGACCTCAATATATTTTATCTTGACCCGTTAAAATTTATTTTTTATCTAACGCTACCCTTAATACTCAAATGTGTATACAAGTTACCACATGTCTTCAATTAACTTACATTTAATTATACTTAAACATAATAAAAAAAAGGGTATTAAGCTAATGCAAAAACCCCCTTGTCGACACAAGGGGGGTGAGTCATATACATGTCCTAAATATCTACTCTAAGTATATTTATTATATTCTTATACAACACATACACTCATAATATCCAAAGTGAAAAGATCAAACACTCTCTTCCTCTCCTCTTGCTAGAACCGGCCACACCAAGGGACCAAGAAGAGATCATCAAAAATTTTAAAGACAAGTTTTATACACTCTAGTATCACTCTTGATTAAGGTTGTGAAATAAAAACCTTGGGTGATTAGGAAAAATCCTTTGTTCTTATAACCTCATCAAGTTAACTAGTAAGCATCCATATTCATGATCATATTTCATATTCATTGTTATGTTCATTTCATTAAGCTTGAGAAAACATGCAAGTCATATGATGTTTATACCACTTTTTCATTGATTTTAAGAGTTATATATATTTAAGTTATCCTATAATTACTCCTTGTTATATATTACTTTTGGTGATGTCTAGGAACCCATGACACCCTAAGAAGGTGTATGGTAGGATTAGAATAGCTTCGGAGTTGTTTTGAATTGGTTGGAATAGGTTTGGCGCGAGAAAAACTCATTTCGACAAGTTTTCTAAAGGGTCTGTCCTTATTTTCGAAATCTGGAAAATTCGACAGTAGGTAAAAATTTTTGGCCTAGATATTTAGAAAATACACTTTAAACGAAAACGTGGCCGCTTGAAAGGATTAAAACGGAGCTATAACGAAGAAGTTATGAATTTTTCAAGTTAGGCGACGAAAACTATAAATTCTGGAAATTTCAGCATGTTACTTCTAATTTGTACAAGTCAAAAATAAAGGTTAGGCGTTATAAATTGTGTCGACTTATCAAAAATATATTAGTATACTTTGATACAAAGCTAAGGACCTATAAAACGTAGAAAACGGATTTGTAACGATTAAATTATACACGTTTACAAAAAGTTGTCGTAACTTCATTTTATAAGAAAAACTATTAAATTTCTAATAGACAAGTATTACGGCAACAAGTGACCATGTTGAAGGTTGTTTTTAACATTGATGTAGAACTTTTTATAAAGTGATGTCTTCTAGCAAAAGTAGTTCGCCAAGCATATTTTTCAAAATGTCCGACCGTTTGTCTAGCGGAGTTGTAATGAATTATATACGGTTACTTAAACTTTGCCGAAAATCACCCTTAAACTATATTTTGGGACACAAGTACCATACTTAACCTATATTTGTCTTTATGTTCGAGACCTCTAGGATGAAAACTTAAAAACTAAAACTTTGAGATAATGATACAAGCTTCCCAAAATCCTTGAGTTTGTTTCCCAAAATCGTTGAGTTCGCTCGACGTGCACCATTTTACGACTAGCTTTTCGAGGCCATTTAGTCACTTTCATGAAAATTTCAACGACATTATTTTACGACGAAAAGTTATAATTTCATAATAAATCACTAAATGATTATCGTCGGATATCATTTCAACGTAAAAACATGTGAAGTAAATTAAAAATGGTCAAGACGTTAAATGATTATTTCTCGACGAAAAGTATTATTTTCAAAAATTCATAAGTGGTATAGATATCATCCGTATTGCATGCATAACATTACATCATAACTTATTATGTATCATATCATTCATAATAGGTCGAGGTTAGAGATTCACGCTACATTTCAGTGTACTCACTTTTGTCATCGCATCAATTCATCAAGTGAGTTTTCATAGCCCCGATTTATTAAAGTTTTTACTTTATTTCAAACCTACGGGGGAGAATACATTGCACATCATTTTTATTACGATACCAAGTATATCAAATTCATTACATTGCTTAAGTTACCTCATGCCAATTGAATGTCCCCATTATATAACATGAACCGTTAATTTCATAGAAGCGAGGGTGAGTGGATAGATCTATCGAGGGTGACTCCTCCATCCGGGTTGGTGGATTCCAACTAGTTAAACGAATGTATTTCATTTATTATCATTATTTGAGTTATTTGGCAAACACTCTGTTGGGGCGAACATCATGATCAGTCTAGTTTCGGTGTCATGGACTTATAGCAATTGTAATATTTTACATAATTTATACTTGTGGTAGTCGTATTAAACATTTACCTAAACTCTATGAACTCACTCAACCATTGTGTTGACACTTTTAGAAATGTATTTTCAGGTAATTAAGACATTCGCATCATGGCACGAATAAGGAACCCTCATAGAGTCGCGGCGTCGACGCGTCTCATTGTATATTATGGCATTTTCATAACATCGTTTGGACTTGTAATAAACGTATTTCCGCAAACTTTATCAACTTTTGGGACCTATCTTGTAACTCTGAATGTTTTAAATAAATATCAAATGATGTGTTTCTAAAATGACACTTTAGGTCGTTCAATATAACTGTGATTGTGATGCTATGATAGTCAACCCCCAGGAATTCCATTCCGCTGCAAAACAGGTAAATTGGGGGTGTGACAGTAATGCATAACTAATATGCATTCCCGGGTATATTTAAATGAAGCAATATTGAATTAGAAGCGTTTGGGTTATCTCCTGACTTTTGCCAAACAACCCCATTGAAAACCATTTTATGCATGAAATGAGTCGAGATAACCGCAACTCCAAATTGTTTTCATATAGGCACACACTAGAATAAAAACGCTAAACTTGTTTTCATTTTTACTAAAACATATAAATTCTTGCTCATAGGAACAATCCCTTCACATCACAAAACCAAGAGCCTCACTAGAGACCAAGTTGAAATCTTTAAGATTCTAGAGCGAAGGTACTTCCATGAGGGTAGGACCATTCGTCCTTCTTTTGTCGACAGAACTAATCTTCATCAAGAGCTTGCCACTATCAACTTCGATTGTCTCCTTGATAACGATGAACCAATTTGTCCTAGGTTTGTCCTAGAATTCTATGCTAGAGTTGTCTCTTTCACAAATGAGGATAATCGAATGGCTCTTAGGTTTAGGATCAATCAAAATGACTACACCATCTCCCTAAACCAATTTGCTCAAGTGCTAGGAATTCCTAACCGTAGTACATGTGTTTACTCGGATAAGTGGTCACTCAGTATCCTTGATGCTATCATGACCGCTCCGGTCCCTACCAAACTCCCTTGGTGGACAAGGACATCATTCGTGAGCACCTTTTCAAAGAAAGGGTAGCTCTAACCCATGTCACTCGAGCGGGAAAGGAAGTAAATCGAGATCCATATGGTATAGAACTCAATGAGCTCAAGCCCGAATTCAAAAAGCGAGAGGAACTTCTTAGAGCCAATTTCATTAGCACCATAGGAAATAGAGACCACATCAATGCTTGCCTTTGTCACATGCTCTACAACTTGTCCACTCGTCAACCATTCAACTTAGCTTACTACATTGCTAGGAGAATGGTAGATATTCCTACTCAAGGCTCCATTGCTCTTCCATATGGGATGCTACTCACCCGTCTCTATAGAGCATTTGCACCCATTCCACCAAATCCAAAAAGGGTTGTTGCTAGATTATTCTCTCATCACTCACATTTTTGTGCCCTTGAGTGACGAGCGAGTGGCTAAGACTAAGGCAAAAGGTAAAAGGGCAAAACCTCCAACTCCATCATCTTTATCATCAAATAGCTCCGAAGACGGTCTCCCAAATTCTCGACTTCCACCTCAAGAGTACTATGCATCTCTTCCCGAGATTGAGAATGAATCGGTGGTGTTCAAGCAAACCAAGTGGATGTTCAAGTTCCTTGAAAGGATGATGACAAAGATCTACAAAAAGTTGGATAAGTGAGGTTTTTAAAAGAGTGTTTGGAACAAGCTTAAAACAATGATGTATGATACTATTTGGTCGTTTTTACTTTGTAGGATGATAAACTAACTTGAAACAATGTTGTATGCTAACCGGTTTATGTAGGGGGATAGCACACGAGTGTTACCAAATTTTACCCATTTTCACTTTTATGTGAAAATCGTTAGCCCTTGGTCAAAGTCTATACTCCACTATGTTGTGCATGTGTTATCGACTTTTCCTAACTAGAAATAATTAATGTCATATGTTTTAAGAAAAATTTCAGGTTTCTGAAAGGTCCCCGATAGTTAAAAAATGGGTCTGTGAAGAATTCTGGTCACCACGGATCAGACGGCACCAATTTTTTGGTTTCTCCTGTTGCAAATTTTGGTACCGCCAAATCTAAACAGGCGGACCAGGCGACACCAAAATTTTGGTTCCGCCTGTGTAAAAAATTGGTGCCGTGGAATCTGCAGGTAATTTTCTAAAATTTGCTTATTTCAACATTCCAAATTACCATAATTTACCTCTAGGATTGTTTTTACTAGTTTTTACTCATATTAGAACTAGTTTAACACACTTAGGCATATAGGATATCCATTTCCCACCAAAATTCAAAAATTCCAAAAATTCACCCAAGGAACCCTTTTTCATAAAGGAAGGAACCAAAAATTTGGTTCCTTGAAATCCGTTGGTGATCTGATTCTCAGGATCCAACAATCATTAGAACACATTTATTGCATATCTTTGTCTCTTCACTACATCCTTCTTGTATGGCTTGACTTAGGTGACATGACTAGCATTAAAAACACTTCCAAATCATTAGAAACCTCCTTTCTTCTATGGTTTAACATCAAATCAAACACATTTCTCCATAATTTCATAATCCTATAAAATAAGAGCTTCTAATATGATCATCCTCACACCTTCTCAATCCTTCTCATCTACTAGCACAAACTTAAGCAAAAATGACTAAGTCTTCTCCATCAAACAAACCTTGCAAGAGAACGGCTAGAATAAGCGTAAGACCATGTTGTTTTGTCAACATAAGCTCCTCTTCCGATTCCTCTCCCTTAACCATCTCATCTCCCATAAGAGATGAGAACTTCCTCACTTTGACAACTCCTACACCACCTCCAAAATAACCTATTATAGTCACTACTCCACGGCTCCTATCCAATTATCCAAGTCACCATCACTTCCTAAATCTCCAACACTCATCCCATTAGAGCTATTCTCTACACCACCTACATCTCCAAACCCATTTTTGGAGGACTTGTCTCCTAGGCCCAATCATCCACCACCACTACCATCCTTTGGTACTATTGAGTGAATAGCTCATGAGTCTCCACTTCCATCCTTTGACCCAACTGCCCCGTTAGGGCCTCAACCTCTTCTTTTCCATCCTATTCACAAGGAAATTCGTGGCCTTTTGTATGGGGATCATCCACTACCTCCAACATCCATACCTCCTCATATAGAGAACATTGAGGACTCCATGTGGGATGATCACCCAACTAAAGAGGAGATAGAAGCCGAGCTACACCATCTCCACAAATTCTCCAATATGGTGGACTCTCACCTTAGTAAAACCATGCAAATGCAAAGTGCTTTGCTAGCCTCCATAATCACCACTCCAACTACCAACACCAACAACTCCACCATTCCACCACCACAAAATCATGAACCATATTACCCTCTTAGACACGGATGCTCAAATTGTGAGCGGACCGCCCACATTACCGAACGGACCCGGGTGATGGTCCATGAGCTTCAAGATGAAATGAAGTTCATCCTTAACCACATCATAGAGCGCATCAATGCTCTTGCTCATCCACCACCTCATAAGGAGGTTCCTAGTTTATCTTTTAAGTATTCTTATTTTTCTAGGATTTTCTTTGTATTTTTCTAATTTTCTAGGATTCAATTTCTTTTCTATGATTTTATTTATCTACTAACACGTCATTGTGTTCCATTTCATGATTTTTACATCATGAAAATTTTAACAAGTGAATGGTGTTTCTTATATTGTTGTTAACTGTTACATGGTGATTTCTCGGGCTCATTACATATTCCCCCTCGCCTCTTCTTTTTGTTTCGACAAAAAAGGGGAGAAATATTATAAAACTTGGACTTTAACTCTCTATAAAGTCAACATCACACTTTGACTAATGAAGACTTTGACTTTCAAATAAAGTCAACTGCATACTTTGAGTTTCTGAAAAGTCAAGATCATGTCTAAATTGGACAAACTAGTATTATCATCTTTATCTAAATCTTTCAAGTTCTAAAATTAATTTCATATTTTTATAACTCTTGTACAAACTTTACATATTTTATAAAAATAAAATTTATGTTTGGTCCTCAACAAAAAGAGGAGATTATTAATACAAATATCGTCATTAAACGTTATTTATATTTTATGATCTTTACCTAAGTTTTGTTAACGACAAAAGTAAATTTAATTTTTATAAGCTTAAAGCTTGTCAAGTTTAATAGATATTAAAACAAGCTTTTCATCAAATAATATGTTCATCACTCAAGCATTTACATTTTGATTAATCATATTATTGATATGCCTCTAAACCATAATGTATGTTAACATTTTTAGATCAAGCATGTTTTGGTTTCTTAAAACAAAACATTACATATTTATTTACATTTAACATGTTTCTAAAAAATAGAAAACAACATATGACATAATATGGTGCATCATTGAAATCTCGAGAGGATTTCACTAGATATTTTGTGTAGATTTGGACTCTACATATCTTACACAATCTTGGATGGATTTGGTTGACTTTGGTAAGATTTTGGTAATCTTGTTGTCAGACCCCGGCGGCACCAAAATAATACACGGGCGGAACCCTTTTATGGGTTTCGTGGTCCGTGGTGCCTGCTGTTCTTTTTGGCTATAAATAGCAAGCCAAACCAAGTTGTTTTCTCATCCCTTTCTAGCATAATCACATACATTCCTTCTCTCTAACATTTCTAACTCAGTTTCATATCATTATAGTGATCCTCTTTTGTAGCAAAGAAGATCAAGGCATATTCAAGCTTCAACAAATAGTTGGATGTCTTATTTGTTTATTGTTGTATGATCTAGTCTTTATTCATACATCATTGTTGTACCAAACCATCATAAACTTGTGAGTGTGAGTGGTTAGTATTTTAGTCCTTAAAATACATTGTGTGTGGGAGTGGTTGTACCCTTGGAAAAGAACTCGACATCTAGCTTAGTGTTGGAAATAGTGTGTAAGCGAAGTGTAAAGGTTTTTCCGCTGGTGAAAGGAGCTTGTTGACTAGTGAAGTTAAACTCTCGAGTGTGAGACTCGGGGAGTGGATTAGGGCAAGGAAAAAGAGTCCTTGTAGACCGAACCACTATAAACAACTTATCGTGGTTTGATTGTTTCTTTCCTTATTTACTCTTTATATATATTGCTTGCATATTGATTATTATTCACTAACATGTCTAAAATTAATATAAATTGATCTTTCAATAAGTTTCAAAACAAAGTTTTTAATCGGTAAACTATTCAACCCCCCTTCTAGTTTTCCACACTTTTAAAGATTTCTAAGGTGATGCAAGACATGATGTAATATGTAGTTTTCCATTTTTAGAATTTACATGCTATATAAGTAAATACTTATGTAATGTCTTGTTAAAGTAACTAAAAAAGATTGATCTAAAATGTTGAGACACATTTTAATTTAGAAGGCTAATAATGTAGATTGATATGTAGTTAATCAAAAATGATAAAATTCTAATGCTTAAATGTTGAAAACTATTTAAGAATGGCTTGTAATAATATCTAAAAATCTTGAAAAACTTTATACTTTGGAAAAATGAAATTTACTCTTGTCGATAACAAAACAAGGTAAAGATCGTAAAATATAAATAACGTTTTTGGACGATATTTGTATCAACGGTCTCCCAGTTTTTGTTGAGGACAAAACATAAATTTTAATTTTAACAAAGATATAAAGATGTATAAGAGTTTTAAAAATATGAATTTAACTTGAACTTAGCAGATCTAGCTAGTTAACTAAAGTTTACAATTAAAAAGTTATTTTGTCTTAAAATATGAATTGACTACTTTTAACTTTTGTTTGTCAATTTTTGGTTTACTTTATTAGAAAGTGTTGTTGACTTTTGAAAGTCACTGTTCAAGCGCAATAATATTCTCCCCCTTTTTGCCGAAACAAAAAGAATAGACGAGGCAGATAATGCAATGAGCCCGAGCCAAATGCTTCCCCTTGGCCAATGCTCCCCCTTAATTGGGTGCCAAGAGAAAGATACATGAATTATGAAAAGTTACAAGACAAAGGTTAGTAAACATACTATCATCACAAGCAACATACAATCACAAAAATCGTTACAACCAACAAATAATCACTTAGAGTAACCAATATCATTATAACAAACATCATTCATTAGTAAAAATTTTATGGCTAAAAGTCATAAAATGGACAATAATAGATATGTGTAGATATAAGAAAGAAAATAAATCCTAAAAAAAGAAAAAAAAAATAACTTATAAAATAAAAATCCTATAAATAACTAATAACCATCCTATTGTGGTGGAAGATGAGAAAGAGCGTTAATACGCTCAAAAATGTGGTTGAGGATGAACCTCATTTCATCTTGAAGTTCGTGGACCATAATACGGGTCCTTTCACTTAGATGAGCGGTTCGCTCACAATGGGAGCAACCATGGCGAGGTTGGTTTGGTGGTAGACTAGGTTCATTGTTTGGTGGTGGAACATTGGTTGAATGATGGTTGAGATTTGATGGAGCAATGAGGGAAGAAATGTAACATATTGGTTTTCATAAACACAAAATCACTAACACAAGAATTCGTATGAATGAGTTTCTAGAGAGAGAAAGTAGAGAGAAATGGGAGCTTCTAGTAAGAGAAAGAAAAATGCATTATGAAGCTCCAACCCTTTGCCTTGCTAGGCAAAGGGTATTTATAGTGTCTTACAATATACACCACCTACGGGCTGTGGATCAGGCATACAGTGGGTAAAGACCCGTCCGTCCTCCACGGTGTTACTTAAATAACTACTAACTATAACTAAATGACTACGAATACGAGTTTTCTAATGATTACATATACTTGAGGTGACCGAGTCTTTAACTACCAGATTTTCTAAATCCCAACAATCTCCCCCTAAGGGAGGTCACCTCAATTACAAACAGATATTACATTTTGTGTGTTCTTGGATTCTTGATTAAGTTCTTTGCTCTGTAGCTCGTAATCTTTGCTTCTTCATATTCTGCATGTTTTGTACTTCAAGTGGAGGTCTTTAACTGATCGACGGATTGGTTATACTTTAAGCCTTCTTAGAGATCATCAGCCACAGTAAATCTCTTGACTCATCCTTAGTTGTGTTGCCTTCATGTAATGGTTGTGACTTTGGACCGACATGCTCACATTATTGGATCATAACATCTTTTCATCAGAGTCGTGGAAGCTTCTTGGAATCATTATATTTGTGTTAGCATAGCGAAAGCATAGCATGATGGTATCAGAGTGAAAGCAAACGTCTCATGATGACATCGGAACAAAAGAGTGTAGACGTGCACTTGTCATGATTTCTTTTAGCGTGAGTGTGATGTGTGAGCATGCGGTTATGGATTGACTTTTCAATTCTGATCAGCTGCAACCGTCTGATGTTCCTGCAAACAACAATAAGCAATAAAACACATGAAAGTGTCTTTGTTCACTTTCGTTGAGTACGGTTGCAGGAACCACAGTTCCTCGTTAATCAGTATAAATACTGCCTGTGATCAGGTAGAATTCCTAAGAATCTCCTTGACAAGGTTTCGCAGCTTGATCTAGCCATTCTCAAACTAGAGCGTCTCAAAGAAGACAACACAGAGTGAGTGAACTAGCAAATTGAGATTCACTAATTGATGAAAAATTGAGTTGAAAAACAATCGTGTATTTGCTTAAGAAAAAGAGTTTTGCAATACGACGAAGGTTTTATAAGAAAAATCAAGTTTCAATCATAAATATCCTTTTAATTTTGGAAAATTAGTACACATTCGATGCACTAGAGAAAAGAATTTTTGGGCACATCTAATGATTTTTCAAAGGTATCCGTGAATTCATTTCCTGGACCAAGGTTGATTCAAGAGTGAATCGCCCCATCGTTTCTATACAGTTGTCACAAGCTTGATCTTTTGAGAAGATCTCACATGTCACCCACCAAGAGCTTGTTTTGATGTTGGCTCTAGTAGGATTTCCATCTTCATCGTGAATACTTTACATATCATTCAGATGTTCTGGCAATACCACAAGGATAATGTGTAGGACTCTCAATATATATTCTTACTTTCCACATTGTGTGAAACGACAAGTCTTCATTAATTTTTTTGTCCTAATGAGATTTTGTGGATGATCTCTTGGCTCTAGACTCAATTGTGCACTTTGGTTTCCTATATCGGAGACTAGAGAGAGGGTCTCCTTCTTCAATATCAACTATCTATAAGAGAAAGTCGATAGATTATGTAGGTTCCCTGTGAGAATGAAACAAGTCCTTTTAAGAGAACTTGAGTAGCTTGGGAAGTTTAGTGCAGTGCGTCACTGGGTCCATGACATCTTGTCTTCAATACCGTCGTTACCTTAGTAACTACCAGTAGCATATGTATTGAACCCGGTTTCTGCCCTAAGGTTGAATTAATGGAGGGCTATTTCTTTTCACTTTTTTCTCATGTTATTTCTTTTTCATTCTTCAACCCCTTCAATGCTTACCGAGACGTCATTACTAGAACCTTGTTGGGTCTATTCCAGTTCTAGCTCTATCTTAGTCGGCACTCTTCCCTTAGTCTCACTTTTCTCCCTTTTTCATCATACCTAAGGACTTCTACACTATCTAGTGGATTGTCCCTGGGTAGATCCCTCTGGTTCTGGCGGGATTGTAGGAACTAATACCTAACCTTACCATCCTTATAACTCCAATGCATAAAGTAAAGTGGTCGGTCCTTTTGGTACAATTCTTTCCGCCTCGAACCAAATGAAAACCAGTTGAAATATCAATCAAGGTACTTGTGATATAGAATCAAAGCATTTAGTACCTCAATTTTTTTTATCTTTTAGAAATGCTCCCCCTCAACATGTGCATCAAGAATTAGAAATCATTTTGGCATATGGAGGAAGAATCCAGTGAAAGCACCAATTCTTGATTATGTTTTTCTAAAAAGGTCATCATCACTCCCCCGATCAAATCTAGACTTTAAATACTTTGGATAAAACATTTTGGGGAATGATGTGGTATTCTTTTACTTGCTCCCCCTCAATATGTGCGTCGAGATTTGAGAGAGTTTTGCACATGTTAGAGAGAACCTGCACTTTGAGTTAAATCAATCACATTTTTAATCCATTTTTTTTAGATAAATGCTCCCCCTTAACATGTGCATGGAAGAATTGAAATCTTTTGGCACATGTAGGAAGGAGTGCCTTTCATTGTATTTCTAAAAACACTCACCAAGTTCTCAGTTTATTTTCAATTTAAATCACAAACTCTCCCCCGATCACAATGTTCAAACCCTTTGAGATTTGGGATCCCAATTGATTTAAATTATTCTAGAAAGCTTTTTGATGAGAGATGTCACTTAGTTTTAAAACACTTAACTGATAAGGATCAGATTTTGAAATATTTTTTTAATCTCCATTGATCTAACATGCTCATGTACCATTTGTAAAATGCTCATGTACCATTTGAGTGATGAAGGAACGGCGTAACATGCTCTTGTACCAAGTTTTATAGCCAAAATACACCAAGTTCGAATTATTGATGGTTGAATGTATTTATTTGTCCAATAAACTGCTCTTGTACAACTGTTGAAAAACTACGATTTAGAGCATGCACTCGTTCCAATTTGTTGAAAACAGTCTAATTAAATGGTACCAATTGTTTGAAAATATTCTTTTTGAAATGTTTGAAATCACTCTCCCCCTCAATCAATGACCGTAGTTGTTGATTGAGTGACAGAGATTAAGTCTAGTTGATTTTCAAAAATTAAGTCCGAGTTATTTTCAAAACAATTTTTATTTCCATTTAAAGACAAATATTTTTCAGAAGAATCTTTAGAATGAAAAACATTTGTTAAGAAACATTCATCTTTTTGGCGACAAATGTTCCATATGAACTTTTGTTTTTAGGATCAGAGCTTAATATTTTAAAATCGATTTAGCATAGCACTGTCCTTTCTTTAAAAGCGGGTTACAGTCTGAAATAACTGCAAGCCATTAATTTTAGCCCGGGTTGTTGCCTGAAATGACAGTAAGCCATTGATTTTGAGACATGATTTAGAAAATATTTACACCGTCTGCTCGAACTTCATCTAAAGTCTCGTGCCATTGTTGAATGACATTTCTAAGACCTTAGATGTTATTGATACCAGAAGTCATGCCTTGAGAAAAACAATATATTTGGAATTTTCTGAATTTTTTAAATATTTATGGGTTTTTGAAAATTTTATATTTTTCTATTTTCTTTTTGTTGGTTTTTGTTGGATCGATGTACTCTAACCAAACTAACTTAAATAGCTTGTTAAGGGTTTAATAATCTCGAATAAATCCTAAATTATTAACAATGAAACACTGAGCAAACTCTATTAAGTATGCGGAATTTACTTAACAAAGCTAAGAAGAATTAACTTTAACTTTCAACGATTTTATTAATAACTTTGAATCTGCTTGTTATACAGATTCTTAAACAACTCTAAAACACTAATATCGAACTCTCTAAAAACTCTAATAATGATCGTACTTTTGGATTCTAAAAACATATATCTCTAATGCCAATCTAGGGGTCCTTTTATAGGCTTAAGGATAACCCTAGTCGGTTTATAATTTGTAACCTTGTACGACAAGTAATCTACACAAAGAATATTATAGAATAATAAAGCTTTCCATAAACGAATATAGCAGTTCTTTAGCTTTGCAGTACTTTGACTTCGATAGCAGTACTTTGACTTTTTACTTAGCAGTACTTTGACTTCTTTCAGTACTTTGTCTTTAATCAGTACTTTGTCATTCTTCAGCACTTTCATATCCCAACAATTCTCCCCTAACTTGAATTCTACTTGCTTGACTTCAAGTTCCTTTGTAAACTTATCTTTAACATCTCCATCTTCAAGGAAAGTTTGTATCTTTTTCTTTAGATTGTATCTTTGTATTCTCTGTGGTTATATCATCATTATCAAAGTATTCTTTACAGCATCATTCAGCAATCTCCATCTTTTCAGCAACTCAGCAACATATGACAATTTTGTAAAATTAATTCTTTTAAGTTTCAGTCTATTCTCATCACTTCCAGGTGTGTAAACACTTGTGAGAGGTGAATCATTGAAAATTTAATGGATTTTGATGTCTCTTTACCAAAGCTATTAACTCTAGAGTAGCCAATGTTTTGGTGTGTAAGACCATGGTACATTGATAACCATATGATTTTTAGCAAATCATCAGCTATCAACAGATTTGATTTATCTTTACCAAAAGCTATACCCTTTTGGACTAGTTAGTTCTTTCATCCATGGTGAACTAATTACCATATAATGGTTTTTCCACAACCTTTACCACAAGCCATTTTTTTGTGGGCTAGCCAACTCTTCACATTTACTGATATGGTGAGTTGATTACCATACAACTTATTAGCAAGTTGTCAACTATAAAACGGATTTGAGATATCTTTACCAGAGCCATTTGCTCATGGATTAGCCAATCCTTTTGTAACCATAGTGGATTGATAACCTATTGTTGTTACCATCTCAAAAACCATTTATTTCTTTTAACCTTTGTTTCAAAAATATTTATCACTTTAACAAAAGTTTTCTTTCAAAATCATTAATTGGTTTAAAGCTGCAAGCAGTACTTTGATGAAAGTACTGTTTGATCAGCAGTACTTTGAATAAAGTACTGATATTTCAAAAATAATTTATTCAATAAAGATTCATACCAGTTTTTCATCATCATCAGCCATAGTTGTCCATCTGATAAACAATTTGATGACCATAAGAGTAGTTTCATTATCTTCTTCAACTTCCATACCATGCTCTAGCATTCTCCTCATAAGATCTGACGTAAGAGGATATCTTCTGTCTGCTAACATGTGAATCATAGTTCCATCTTATAACTCTAGAACACGTACTCCAGATTCTTCAAAGAATCTCCAGCTGATTATCTCCCAATCTTCTTGATTTTTCCAAATCTCATCAGTGCTTGTTTCTTCAGTTTCCCAAACAGTTGTGAGATCTCCAAGCAAGATTAAACCAACACCTTCCCATAGGATATTAAACACTCTAAAGCTTTCATCTTCTCTATGAAACATCAGATAATTTCCATCCTTAGATTCTACAACTTCAAAAGTAGTTATTGGTGATTTTTTCTTCTTCTTTTCTGCATCTTCTTTAGAATACTCAAATTCTACACTTCTTAAGTAATTCCTTAGTTCATCATTAGTATCAGATCTTAACTCAACCTTCTTTGATGGCTGTTTATCTTCAACTTTAGTTGTTCTTTTTCTTTTTAAGCTTTCTTTTCTATCATCTTCTTTCTAAGCGTCATCATCTTTAAAATCTTTGATACTATCAACATTCTTCTGATAAGCTTCTCTAACAGCTTCATATAACTGTTTCATCTCAACATAAGTTAACTTCTGCAATCCAATATATCCTTGACCTTTTAAATAAGCCATCATTGCATTCCTTTCCTTAGCACGATTTGGTCTTCTTGGTAGAGCAGAAACAAGAATAGGTGACTTTAATGGTACAGCAGCTTCAGCGTTCAATTCTTCTTGCAATTTCTTAGCTGCTTCTTTATCCTTAGCTTCTTTAATAGCAACTTCAGCATTCAATTCAGCTTGTAATTTTCTAGCTGCTTCCTCATTCATAGCAACTTGGGCAGCCCTAAAGTGAGTTTCTTTTTCTTCTTTGTTTCAATCATTTTACCTTTCCTTTTATCTTTAGAATCTAACACAGGTTGAGATTGAGAAACTTGAGGTTGTTCTTCAAAGAACTCTGGAATACTCACACCTCTTGGTCTTGATAAATTTTGCAATACCTCAGTTGCAATTTCATCACTTGCAGTATGTTCAACCATAGGTGTATCAGCTTCTTCTTCTTGTGGAATTGTTTAAGGACCAGCTTCTTCATCAAAATCTAACACCCTTGGTGTAATTAGTTCTTGTCGAGATGTTCCTTGAAGACCAGTACTTTGATCAGCAGCACCTTGATCATCAGTACTTTGAACTCTAATGCTTTCTTCCTCAGTACTTTCAATATTGACTTGCACTTCAGTACCTTGAGGTTGAACATCAGTACCTTGAGGTTCAGCTTCTTTATCTGTATATGATGGAGCATCTTCATTCAAATTCTTATCTTCCAATTTCCTCCCTAATTGGAATGAAGATTGCTTTTGAACCTTTTTGCCTGAAGAAGGCTTCTTAAAATGCCTAACTGGACTTCCTTGCTTCCTTTGAGACTTGACCCATAGTCTATGATGTTGAACTAATGGCCATACAAAATTCTTTAATCTTCTAAATTTAAGCTTCAACTTCTTAATTTGAGTGTCCTGTTCCTCAAAATATTTCTTCAATCTTTTCAACTCTCTTGAAAAAGCATAATTGTTTAGAACTGTACCCTCAGGTGCCACATCTCCCTCATCTCCTCCATATGTTTAAAGCCCATCTGTGGAAGTATAATCATTGGGAGAGGATGGTGAGTGTTCTTCATGTTGAGAATCTTGAGCAGAAACTTGTGGAGATGGTGGAGGTGAAACTGCAGTATCTGCTTGAATATCAGCACCTTGTGAAGCAGTACCTTGTGATGCAGTACCTTGTGATGCAGTACCTTGAGAAGCAGTTCCTTGCGTTGAAGCAGTACCTTCTCTGTCATCACTCTCTGCGGCCTCATCTCGTATTGCTTGAACAACCTTCATCATTGAAGAGGTTAATGGAGTGTTCCTCCCAGTAAACATATCACTTTTCCTAGCCATAAATGTGAAAATCTTGGCTGGTTGTACCACAACAGGTAGTAGACTTGTAGGATTTGGTACATCAGCAAGCTATTTATTCAAGAACACTTGAATAAATCTTGGATACATCAACCATCTTGATCCATGAGAGATGTGTGAGAGAATTCCATCTAAGATTAACCTTGAAAAGTTGAACATACGGTTTGTAGCCAATCCTACCAGTGCAGATGCAATGTTTGAACCAAATTGCTCCCAAGAAGTACTTTTAGAACTGATACAATGAAGAAGAACATGTACTAAGTACTTCCAATGTGGACTGAACAAGGGCTTCTTGAATGTTGTTGTGTCAACCAAAGACCCTTCATATCCAATATCTCTCAGTGTATCCCAAAGAAGCTGTTTATCAAACCTAATTGCTCCTTCTGCATCATCAAACAATAAATCTTCACGAATTGATGCTTCAGTAATCTTTATAAGCCTTCCAGCAACTTTAGCTTGAATATAAGATTCATCATTCTCCATATGTATCCTTGCAGTTGCCCAAAACTGCTGTATCCAGGGCTCAATTATATCAGGTTCCACCAAAAGCGCATAACTGATTGGGGAACCAGTTAAGAAATCAATGATGTCATGAAAGATGACATTGGCCTCTGTTTTATCTAAATTCGGCACCATGTTGTGTTTCGAAACTGTATTACGATTTGCCATTGTTTATTTGTTTACAAAGAAAGTGATTTGGTGAATAGTAAATATGAGAGAGAAAGAGATGGAAAAGATTGAGAAGAATAAAGATGAGAGGGAAAATCGGAAGGTGGTTATTTATAGGTCAGATTTGAAAAATCACATCCCATAATAACAAAGTTACCTTTAGTGTATTTTACCCCTCAATATTACCGTTGGAACAGTACTTTAATAAGACAAACAGTTCTTTCCACGTGTGCAGTACTTTCCAAAGCAGTACTTTCAAAGCAGTACTTTCATAGAATCAAAAAGCACTACTTTTCTATTCTCCTCTTTACAATAGCAAACACTTCAAATAATCATGAGATTGCCTCCCCTTAAGCAATGCATAGGAATGTAACGAACCAACCAGTCCTCCCCTTAAATGTAGCTTAATAATTTATCATACCAATGCTCACCACCAAGTGATTGAATCTTGAAACATCAAATCCTTTGGTGAGTAGATTAGCTACATTATCATCTGTGTGAACCTTAACAACATTAATGAGCCTATGCTCATAACAATCTCTGATAAAATGATGCCTAATCTGAATGTTCTTTGTCTTGGAATGATAAACTGGATTCTTCACAATGCAAATTGTACTCTCATTATCAATGTTGATAGGAGTATTCTTGAAGTTGAACCCATAATCCAAGAGTTGATTCTGCATCCACAAAACTTGTCCAGAACAGCTTGCAGCAACCACATATTCTTCTTCAGTTGATGATGTTGCTGCAATTTTTTGTTTCTTACATTGCCATGAGACTAATCTTCTTCCAAGATATTGGCATCCTCCAGTGGTTGATCTTCTGTCATAGTTATCACCTGCATAATCACTGTCTGAAAAAGCTTCCAAGTGAAAAGGTGAATCCTTTAGATACCACAACCCCAACTTAGGTTGTTGTTTTAGATAACTAAAAATTCGTTTCACTGCATTCATATGGGAGACCTTAGGTGAGACTTGATATCTTGCACATAAACAAACATCAAACATGATATCAGGCCTAGATGCAGTTAGGTACATAAGACAGCCAATCATTGATCTGTACAACTTGACTTCAACTGGTTGACCATCTTCATCCTTGCCCAATGAATTGATAGACTTGATAGGCGTAGTGATTGCCTTCATAGCATCAAAATTAAACTTCTTAAGTATGTCAGATACATACTTGTCTTGACTTATGAAAATTCCTTCCTTTGACTGCTTAACTTGAATTCCCAAAAAGAAAGTTAACTCACCCATTGAACTCATTTGAAATTCATTCTGCATCAGCTTCTCAAACTCCTTGACCATAGATTGTTTTGTAGCTCCAAATATGATATCATCTACATACACTTGAACCAACATGATGTCCTTCTTATCTCTTTTAATGAACAAAGTCTTATCAATTGCTCCTCTTCTGTAACCATGTTGCAATAGGAAAGTAGAGTGCCTTTCATACCAAGCTCTAGGTGCTTGATGTAAGCCATAAAGAGCCTTAGCCACCTTATAGACTTTGTTTGGATGTGCAGGATCTTCAAAACCAGGAGGTTGTTTAACATACACCTCCTCTGTAATCTTGCCATATAAAAAGGCACTCTTGACATCCATTTGATAAACCTGAAATCCCATATATGATGTAAAAGCAAGGAAGATTCGTATGGCTTCAATCCTTGCTACAGGAGCAAATACTTCATCATAATCTACACCTTCTTCTTGTCTATAGCCTTGTGCTACTAACCTTGCCTTGTTCTTGATAACATTCCCTCTTTCATCTCTCTTGACTCTGAAAACCCATCTTGTACCAATTACTTTCTTGCCATCTGGTAGATCACATAGTACCCAAACTTCTTGAAGCTTGAATTGAAGAAGTTCTTCTTGCATAGCTTCAACCCAACTCTCTTTAGTTAATGCTTGAGCAATATTCTTGGGTTCTTCTTGAGAGATAAAACAAGTAAACAGGCATGTTTGATGGTCCTTATGATTCAGCCTGTTCTGTTTATAGACAAAGCTAAGTAAAGCATTATGAGGTTTAGAAAAACTCTTAGCTTTGTGTCTTGTAAGCACTCCAGAGTTAGAAGGTCCAATGATTTGATCAGCAGGATGATTCTTATGAATTCTTAAGATAGGAGTCTGTGGAACTTCATAATTATCACCCAAATTAGTGAAATCAGCATCTTCATTGGAATCTGAGAAAATACCTTCATCTTCAAACTCATCATCAGTATCTTCCAATCCAGGCATAGTAGGATCATCCAAATCATCCAAAGTGTTGTCAACAGGTGCAGCATTTTTGGTCGAAAGTACTGTCATCCAAAGTACTGTGATCTAAAGTACTGTGAGTAGTTTCTGCAGTCTTGTTTTTTTTCTTTGCTTCTTCATAAGCTCTTCTTTGATCATCATCATAAGAATGTGCTATAACATCTTGAAAAAGCATCTGATTAAGTTCATCTTGAATAGCTTGATCCTCAGTAGACAATGAGGATTTTGGCTCATTAGTACTTTTCTCCTTCTCAATAGTTTTAGGTTCTTCATCATGAACAGCATCAGGTCTAATATGGACTCCATGAACAATATACTGTAAATCTTCTCCATTGTGTACAGGTTGATTTTCTTCTCTAACAGGTACATAGTTCATAGAAGAAGTCAAAACTTCAAAATCAAACATCCAATCATGACCTTTACCCTTCTGATTTTCTTGATCTTCTAAAAATTCAACATGAAGAGAATCTTGAACTTTATTGGTGACTCTGTTGTACACTCTAAATCCTTTGTTGTTGGTGCAATACCCCAATAAGTATCCTTCTTCTGACTTGCCATCAAATTTGCCCAAATTATCAATTGTGTTGAGAATAGTTAGAGGGCATCCAAAAGGCTTCATAAATCGAATGTTGGTTTTGTTTCCCATCAGCAACTAATAAGGTGTCTTCATCTGAGGTTTGGTGATGGATACTTTGTTAAGCACATAGCAAGCAAGACTTACAAAAATTGAATAGGTAATTGTGAATCTGCAAGCATTGTTCTGGTTGCTTCAATCAAAGTTCTATTCTTTCTCTCTGCAACACCATTTTGCTGTGGTGTTCTTGCAATGCTGAACACCCTCTTGATCCCTTTGTTGGCACAAAATTCATCCATAAGCTTGTTCTTGAATTCAGTCCCATTGTCACATATAATACCTCTAACTTTGAGTCTCAATTGGTTTTCAAGTGCTATTATAAGATCATGAATAGCTTCAAAAGTATCATCTTCAAATCCCAAGAAAAATACCCAACTGAATCTACTGCAATCATCTGTCACAACCAAGCAGTACTTTTTCTTGTTTAGACTTGTAACAGAAACAGGACCAAATAGATCCATGTGTAGCAACTCCAAAGGTTCTCTAACAATTCTTTCCTCAAGCTTCTTGCATGAAGATTTGTGTTGTTTACCCTTCTAACACGCCAAATAGGAGTGATCATTCTTGTATGTTTTGGAAGGTAAACCTCTTACTAAATTTCCTTTAACCAATTTGTTGATATTCTTGAAATTTACATGGCCCAATCTTCTATGCCATTGATGTGCTTCTTCAAGTGATGCCTTTGCTACTAAACATGTAGCTCTTTCAGAAGAGTGAATACTCTTCATATCCAAACTATACACATCATTGGTTCTTGGTAATTTCAGTATCACCAAGTTATCATCAGCAAGCTTGAATTTAGGTGAAAGAATGAGACATTCTGTGTCAGTGAATAACACACGGTGCTTTTTATCACAGATTTGAGAGACTGACAAAAGGTTGAACTTGAGCTCCTTCACATATCTAACATTCTCAAAATCTATACGCCTTGCTTTGATGGTTTCTTTTCCTGTGATTCTTCCTCCATTAGGATCATTCCCAAATGCAACTCTTCCTCCACAATAAGATCTAAAATCTGACAGAATCTCCTTGTCTCCTATCATGCTTCCAGAGCAACCACTATCAACAATGAGATGATCTTTAAGCTCCTCTTCTGGGTTGCCCTGCACAAAGATAAAAGAGTCAGTGTCTTTTAGGAACCCAAGCCATTACTGACTTGTGTTCCCCTTGTGGAGTCACATACTCAAATTCCTTGAGTATGTAATCTTCACAGTTTTTATAGACAGAATCAAGCATTATCTTTTGTTTTAAAACTTGTGGTGGATTTTCAGTAAAACTTTATTTTTCAACAAAAATCTCCTTTTCTTTTTCCACAAAATCATCTTTATCAAAAACCTCTGTTTCACTCTCACTTGTTGAAAGTACTGTTCTGTTTGTTCCCCATCAGTACTTTCCTTCTTAACCCATTTGGTTTTAACTTCTGGTGTAGAGGCCCTTGATCTAGCTACTTGCTTTGAGTTATAACGCCTTCTAGATTGATAGTAATTAGATCTCCTTGGGTTCCTATTCTAAAAGGTGTTTGATTAAAACTGAGCAGTACTTTGAGAAAGTACTGTATTTTGCTTAACTGTACCTTGGAAAGTGTTTGAATGTACTGGGGGTTTTGAAAAAAGGTCTTCTCTGGTGGGGGTACCTATAGTCTTGAGAGAAGTTGCTATGGTTACCCCTATGTGAATGGTTCCAAACTGGTTTATTTTCTCTAGGTCTTTGGTTGGCAGTTCTGTTCTTTGGGAAGTTACTTAGGTACTCTGAGTGGAAGTCACAGTGCTTAATCAGATGATCAGGACTATAACAAACAAAACACAATTTTTGACCCAAACTCCCAAAATTGCTTACTCTATGTCTATGACCAAAACTATTCTGTCTTCTAGGTGAATGATTAAAACCGTTTTGACCAAAATTATCCCAAAAAGGTTTAGCAGTATTTTGAAAAGATTTTTCTAAAGGTACTGCTGAAGGTGTAGCAGTACTTTGAGTTGAAAGTACTGCTTGAATTTTAACATCATCTACCTTAGGTGCCTCAACTGTTTCTTTTGAGGTTTCAGACCTAGATTGACAAGTAAGCTTTTTCCTAAACTCTAGGTTGTCTAATCCAAAACGAGAAACATCTGGTCCAAGAGGTTGAAAACTACCAGTGGGATGAGGGACAGCATGATAACCTTTGTCTTTCTTATATTCAGGAGGTGTTTCACTAATTGAGTCCTCATTACTAGATGTGTCTACATAATTAATGAGTTCAACATCACTAGTGGTTATATCCTCAAAATCAAATTCATCCTGATCACTAGGTGGGTTTTCTATGCTATTAAAGTCCATACCTAAACCTAGGCCAGTTCTAATGTAAGCTCTTCTCTGTTTTTCAACATAAGTGACATGAGAAAGACCTGATTGTCCCCAAGCAGCAAATTTGTCTAGCAATTCATCTATTTCCTCAGTTAGTTTCTCAATTTCAGAAATCTTACAATTTAACTTCCATTCACTTAATTTTAACTGGTAATCCTGTTGTTCATACTTTTCTGCCCAAGCCATTTCATAATTTTCATGTGTTATTATTTTGGCTTCCATAGACTCTAAAGTAATTTGATAACCAGCTACCTCAGACCTAGCCCTTTGATAATTATCTCTTTCAGTAACATAATCATTTAGCACTTTTTGATAAAAATTATGACACTTAGAGCATACCATAGAAATAGGGGGTGAACTTGGTGAAGTAGCGACCATAGCAAGCAGAACAAGTTCATCTTCACACTCTATGCTCCAGTCAAAGCTTCCATAACCATCTCTAGACTCCATAGCAGCATGTCCAGGTTCCTCATCAAAAGTTGTGCTCCAGTCAAACTCTTCCACTGATTCCTCCACAGCTAACATACAATAGGTTATTGGTTCATCATCAAACTCAGCACTCCAGTCAAACTCTGATAAATTCTCTTGAGCAACCAAAGCTTTTGTTTCAGTAATAGGAATTTCTTTTAGCTCAAGCTTTGGTTTCTCAGCATCCTGTTTGCTTGATATTTAGCAAACCTGCATTCCCTTGCAAAATGTCCAGTCTTTTGACAGTTGAAGCATTCAATCTTGGATTTGTCAAAAGTGATTCCCTGTTTTGGTTTGAAGTCAATGCCTCTTCCTGTCTTCTTCAAAAACTTCTTGATCCTTGCAGTGATCATAGCAACTTGCCACCTGATATCAATTTCTTCAAGAGCATCCTCTTTAATCTGTGATAGATCTTCTTCATAAGTAACAGGTAGGGTAGCTTGTTGTACAAAGAAAGAGCATATGACTTCATCTGAGTGGATGGTATTTGTTGGTGTGGGTTGCTGAGCAAAGGTGGGGGTAGTGTAGGCAACATAGACTTTGAGCAACAAGATTTTGAGTAGGAGAAGCGATTTTTTGTGGAAGTACTCCCTCTCTTTTCAGAAGATACAAAAGCTATATTGTAAGACTTTGAACTTGTTTGGCCATTCATCTCATGCTCATACACCATCAGATGATTGTAAAGATCATCAAAGTCCATTACATCCAAACCAGGTTGGCCTCTGATCATAGTAGTAATCACATGCCATGTCGATGGCAAACTCCTTAAGATCTTTAGATTAGCATCTTCAACCGAAACCTCTGCTTTGTACAGCTCCAGCATGCTGAGAAGATTTTGGAATCTGTCATAGGCAAAGATCAAGGCTTTCTCTTTCTCCAACAGTGAATGTTTCAAACTGCTACTTCAACAGATTTCTGTGCATCTTCTTGGAAGCATCATTACCTCCAAACCTTGTCTTGAGAGCATCCCAGAGTTGCTTTGCATCTTTAGCATCATGGAACTTGAGTAGATGACCATCTAGAATAGCAGACAATAGTATGTTGAGAGCCTTCTCTTGATTTCTTATTGTTGCTACTGGTAAGACTGCTTTGGGTGGTTTAGGTTGTCCAGGAATCTCAATTGGTTCTGGAACTACTTCATTACCATTGACAATTACATTCCATAGTGCATGGTCTGTAAGAGCAATGAATTGCTTCATCTTCATGCTCCATAGTTCGTATTCTCCCTTCTTATTGATTGGTATTCTTAGTGAGGTGATGGATGGGGGTGGAACAGCTTCATTCGACATCTTTATGTTTTGTTGTTAACTAGGTTTTAACGGTTTCTTGTTAGTCAGAGTTTCCACACAGGCTCTGATACCACTTGTTGGATCGTTGTACTCTAACCAAACTAACTTAAATAGCTTGTTAAGGGTTTAATAATCCCGGATAAATCCTAAATTATTAACAATGAAACACTGAGCAAACTCTATTAAGTATGCGGAATTTACTTAACAAAGCTAAGAAGAATTAACTTTAACTTTCAACGATTTTATTAATAACTTTGAATCTGCTTGTTATACAGATTCTTAAACAACTCTAAAACACTAATATCGAACTCTCTAAAAACTCTAATAATGATCGTACTTTTGGATTCTAAAAACATATATCTCTAATGCCAATCTAGGGGTCCTTTTATAGGCTTAAGGATAACCCTAGTCGGTTTACAATTTGTAACCTTGTACGACAAGTAATCTACACAAAGAATACTCTAGAATAATAAAGCTTTCCATAAACGAATATAGCAGTTCTTTAGCTTTGCAGTACTTTGACTTCGACAGCAGTACTTTGACTTTTTACTTAGCAGTACATTGACTTCTTTCAGTACTTTGTCTTTAATCAGTACTTTGTCATTCTTCAGCACTTTCATATCCCAACAGTTTAATATTTTTGTATTTTGCTTTTTCGATAAAATATTTACAAAGAATAGGTGAAGAAACTCCTTTTACTCCTTATCTTCCTCCTGAAGACGTTTGAGAGTTTCCGACTGTAGACTCTTTAACCCAAGTCGTGGGAGAATAAACTCAAAACGGTCTCTAGAAAGAGCTTTTGTGAAGATGTCTGCCAGCTGATATTCAGTCCTCAAAAAATATAGTTCAACCACACTGATTCGTTGTTGTGAGTGGTGAAAATAAACACAATATCAATTATATCAAATTAATCGTGAAATTCGACAAGTCAACCTTTTAGGAAAGGGTTAACGTGCCAAAGCTCACGAATGTGAATAAAGTGATACCGGGAAAGTGATTTCCCCGGGTCGTGTCCCAACGAGGTGTGAAATTGACGGTGTCGATTAGTTTCGTGATTAGGACTTGAATTTGTTAAACGAATTTTGATTTTGATTATGCTAATCTACAAAATAGAGAACTGGAATGAAAAATAAGCTAAGCATGTAAAACAATGCAAATACCAAATAAACTACTACTAAGCCTAAGGAACAATAAAATAATATTAAACTACATCCTAGAGTGCTAAAATGCAAAAATGCGAAAACCGGGAACGCACTAAGCCCCGAAAGTGATAAATATTCAATTTAAGCCCTAAGAGTACAAAACTAATTTTCCTACATTCTAAATGACTAAAAATAATTTTTGGAAAAAGCTGGGTATTTTTTTCAACTTTTAAATTATTTTCTACGAATTAAAAACTATTTTAAACTAATTAATTAATTAAAAATACTAAATGACTAGAGAGAAATGTGAAATTTTACAGAAAATTAAATTAAGTTATATTAAATGCAGGAAAAAAAAAAGTGCAAGTCCTTTTTGGAAATAAGCACTAAAAAGTAAGTTATTCTAATATACTATAACTGTGAAGGTATGTTAAATAATTAAAATGTAGAAAACTAACACACAAAAAGTACTAGCACTGATGGTAAGTTGTTGGCTGTGTGGGGTTCTGTAACTAGGCATGAGGTCGTGGGTTCAAGTCCCCACTTCCCACCCTTTTTTTGTCACTTAATTTCTTTCTTTTACAAACTAAATGAGAAATCAATACAAGACTTTTTCACAAAACTTAAACTTATAAAACTGAAAGTAAGATGTTCGAGACCAAAAAAAAGAACAGCAACTGAAAAGGAAAACTACTAAAGCATGTTTGGGACAATGGTTATAAAGACTATCAACATCTAACAAAAAGTTTGTAAAAAGGCTAAATTTAGTGATAAACTAATCTAATTCATCTAACAGTACTTAAGGGAACATTAACTAAGGAAATAAGAGAATCAATAAGCCAAAAAAATGGTCAACTTGCTTCTTGAAACATGCTGCTGTAGCAGCAGGTCTGCAGCTTATAATGGGCTTGTTCGAGCTTGAAAATGAAAAGAAATAAGCTAACACACCTGACCTGGTACTACTAACTACCGGTGTCAACTAATACTACCCCTAATCTAACCTATCCTACCTGAAATCTAGCTAGAAAAGGCGCTAAAGGTGCAGACTTGGTTCTGCAAAACAGAAATAAAGTAGATAACTCGGGCAGATTCAAGGCCAAAGAAAAGCTACTGAATAAGCTCTAAATTTCAAAATAAGCTTGGAAACATCAACCTAGTACTACTGACTACTTATACAACAAGAAACATGATCCTAAATCTACTTTAAGCTACTTTAATCTAAGCTAAAAAAATGGAAAGGCTGTGTACCTGTTGTTGCTGTTTCAGTCACAAACAGCTTGAGTGAGCTCTTTGGAGCTTAATTTTAAGCTGAGAAATGGAGCTTCCAGGCCAGAGAAAAACTTCACAAACAAAGTTAGCATTTTTTTTCTTTTTTTTTTCTTTTCGTTTAAAAACCAATTTATGCAAACTTTAAAAGTACACCTAACCTGTTTAAAACTAACAATTTGGAACAAAAAGGGATTTGACTTGACTGGCCAAACGGGTAAAAACCAGAATTTTGACCAATCAATAGCCTGACCCAAACACACGTTGATCCAAACACTGCCTTTGAGGGCAGAAAACTAAAAAATGTTTTTCCAAAGTTGAGCTTAAAACAAAGTGCTTTCAATTGACAAAAGAAAAAACTCAAGAGAACTTAACGAAGCTCATCAAATAAGCTTAGATACCAAATTTGAACCAAGAAGAGATAAAACAAGCAATAAGTAACTTTTATAAAAAAAAAGTGTAACTGAGAACACAAGCTGAAACTGACTGAAATTAAATTTAAATTAAAGACATTACATTGAATTTAAAAGTGCAGAAAAGAAAAGCTGGGACTAGAACTAAAAATTCTAGAAAATCTTTTACAATTTTCACTATCTCCTATTTATACTAAAAATACTTCTTTCTTCACTTGTCTCTTTGTGTTTCTTTTGTGTGACATGAAACAGGCATAAACCAAATTTGTGCTTTCTTGATCCAATCCAAGCCGTCCATTGATTCTTGAGAAAAAACACTTGGGGAACCACAGCCCTTGATTCATCATTTGTAGAGGTGTGGATTGCCACCATGGCAATGGTTTCTTGTGACACCTTTTTGTAGCTTCCAAAGCTTGAAAGAGACAGGGAAATAGTAGTGGGGAGTGACTGGGTTGTGACTGTGTATTTGGGCGGGAATAGGTTTCTAGGGATTGTTTATTCTGGGTTTTGGGTAAAAGAAGGTTAAAAGAGGTCAAGTGGGTTAAGTTGGAAAATCAGGGTGATGGGAGGTTCATGTAGGGAAGAGAAGGGTTCAATAAAAGGGTGAAAGGGTCATTGGGAGGGTTAAGGTTTATTAAAAGGGTTTATTTTCCCATTCTCACCCAAAACATGTCTCGGCTTCAAAATATAGAAAATCGCTTCCCACTACGCCTTGACTGCACTTTTCAGATTCAGCTTGATTTTTCCCGTTTTCGCTCTGTTTTCAATCCTTTTGTACCTGAAAGACATAAAATACACTCCGAGGATATTTTTAACATATTTTGATCGTATTTGGGTGTTTTTAGTCATTTTTGCGGTCTTAGGCGGGTAAAAATGATGAGTGAATAAGCACTCATCAAATCCCCTCACACTAGGCAATTGCTAGTCCCTAGCAATCAATCATGTAAAGTAATGAATGAAATTCACAAGCATACCCCATTTTGACCCTTTTTTATTTGATGCGAGAAATTTAAATTAGACTGAAAGTAAACAACATGCTTGATTAACAAAAGGTGGTATCATGGAACGGGATTCACACAAAATGGGTGACTCCAGGGAATTGAATCGTCATCCTCTTTTTTATACTCTCAAACTAAGTCTAGACTTATTGTGCAAACGTTTTGGCAAAATGCTAACACTACTTATACCAATAATCTATGTAAGTCGAGACTTAACTTTTTTGACTCCCGCAATTTATACAATTTAAGTTCGTGTGCTCATTTCCAAAAGTTTGACCATTGAAACCGACCTTGTTATGGTTGTTATCCACTTAACTAAAATCTTAACTTCCAGGAAACTACGAAAGTCTAAGGATCGAAAGGGCCTCTTCCATGTAGCGGCTTTCTTTTGGCACATCCCAAACCAGTTGGCTTTAGGTGACCGGGCTTTTGACATCTCACGGAGAATAGTACCGGAATTAGCGGAATTCGATTCCAAAGATTTACGAGGCTACCGTTAAGTTAAAACTAAACCTAAATGGACAACAACCGACGATAATTTAGAAGTTCGAGATTCAAAGGTGGGATCACTCCATGTAGCGACTTTCTTCTCAGCTTGTCCATTTAAGGAGGCTAGGTTTTCACCCTTGAGAATAGTATCGGAGCTTTCGGGGTCTTTGACTTCAAGAATTTCTAAATCACCGTCAAGATTTTAGACAACTTTGACGAATCCTAGTTCAACTTCCGATTTAAATTTATGAAAAAGAAAGTTTCGCACATTTATTGATAAGCAACATAATACTTTTATTTGAGGAACTCATATTTTTGCATTTTTCATTTTTCAACTTTTATTTTTTATTTTTTTTTCATTTTTTTTTATTATTTTTTTTTTATTTTTATTTTTTTTTCATTTTTTAACTTGCAATTTATTTTTGCATCATTCAAGCACTTTTACGATACTTTCACTTTGCAACATTATTCTGATTTTAAGAAAGTATGCTTTTCCAAAAAAATTAAATAAAAAGTTGAACTTGAGCTCTATATCATTTTTGCTTAAAAACTTTTTGTTGTAACAAGACGATTTGAATGTTCAAAAGTTTGACAATGAGCACGTATTTAAGGTTCAATTAGGAGCTACTGGGAGAAAAAGCCATAGATTACTTATATAAGCTTTAAAAAGAACCAACTACTCCACGCTTAGCATTTTCATTTGCACAACTCGTAAAAACTTAGCCTAAATGTTAAGAGAGCAGCTAGATCAACACTCTAGCAGAGTCGGGATTCCCTTTGTTCTAACCTAATCAAGACTAAACTACTATTAACACCGAAGCATTAACACTTTATTTTCGTGCAAAAATTTTAAATTTGGGTCAAAATGGGGGTACTAGGGACTAAAGGGTACAAATGTGACAAAATTCGACAGAATTCCCCCCCACACTTAGAATTTAATATTGCCCTCAATATTCAAAGTCCCGGCCTAAGCCGATACTATCGAACGGAAAAAGGTAATACCTCTAACAAAGTGTGTGGACGAAATCTGTTATTTAACACAAAAAGGATTTTTGAAAACATATCCCCAGATAAACGTTAGTAAAATTGATCGGATATTGGGCGGCTGGATTGAAAACAGGCGCATCAATCATCACGATCAAAGGGGTCCCTGAAAACAAGAGCAAACACACAAGAAGCAAACACTGTGGAGGTTTACCCCCACACTTAGTCGTTAGAAAGTAGAAAGTAGAAAGAAGTCAGAAACATGGGTGGACACCCATGGAATGCTACTGTTTTTGTTAACCGAGTCGCTAGCTTGACTCGACCCCGAATTCATTGGTCCATGGGGAAGCAAGTGGAAGAGAAAATCTCCATCGGACTTTCATTCAAATGGTTTGGATAAAAATTAAATGTGATGAAAGTTCCACTCCGATGAGGTACATCCGGCTCAAAAGAAAGAGAAATGTCGGGGTCAAAGATGGTATCTTCACTCCCGTAGGAGTTAAGACATGGAGAAGTCACAGGGTGAGAAATCAAAGTGTCAATTACTTGACAACAGGTGGGATGGGTGGGCAAAAGATTAGATTGAGGAACATTAACGGAATGTTCAGAAATCTTATCCACCACTATAGAAGTCACAACATCCGTGTTGGACTTTTGAAAATCCTGAGAGTGAACTCCCTTGAAAGGTAAGATACCGGGTTTGAAAACTTTGTCCTCAGAGAGGAATGAAATGCAAGTATCAACCATGGTAAAATCCTCAAGGGTAGATGAGTTACTCATGGATGAAAGAAGGTGAGGAGCATTTTGCTCAAAAAGTGCATCCTCAATTCTCAGAGGAAGAGGGCGAACTCCTCATGGAAAGGCCAACTCCTTTCGGAAGGAGGAAGTAATTCAAATGTGGACGACTCATACCGTGAAGAGAAAGATGAAAAGTGGAATGCCACTACTCTCCTTTTCAGATGATCGCATCAAAGCGGAATACTTCAAATTCCAGAAGAGAATCATTGGACAAAGCCTCAAGTTCAGAAAATGGTTCGGGCTTTTCCAAGATATAGTCACTATCCACAACGGGGATAGGAGATGAAGCTGGTGTAGCACATAATGATTCGATCTTAGAAACGAGGAGATTTACATTGAACAATTTTTCACGAAGTATCTCGTCCTCAATTTCCGATCATCGAATCTCTCTAAGCTAACTAGTTCAGAAGGTAACTCCTCGACATAATCGATGTCTCCATAAGATAAAGAATCGTCAAGCGAAGTACAATCGTTGTCAGAATCGGAGAACATCTCGACATGATCGTTTGGGATGTCAAGAGGAGGAGAAAAATCATCATCAAGAGGCTTATCACACATATTACCGGAGATAACCTCGGATTCACTTGGGGTTGGGACGAGGTTCTCAACACAAGACGATTCCGTTTCCGGAATAGTGCTAAGATGCTCATCCCCCATTTAAAGGTTATCCGAAGGTTCTATGGTGGATAGGCAATATGAGGGCGGAGAGTGGACATGTGCGGTACTTTGTGGGCTTGAGATATGCACCTTGTCCTTTGTCATCTCCCAATCCTCCTCATCCTCATCATCAAGACGGCAAGCCTCGTTAAATAGGAGACGCTGTTGAGCAGCTCGCACATTGGCTAGTAATCTTCGCTATGAGCTGCTTCTTCCTCGGTAAGAAGTTCTTCATACGTTTTCGGATGAGACTCTTCTTGGGCATGTTTATTAACCAATCCTTTTAAATCCTCTAATAAATCTAGAAGACCTAGGATAAGTTCTTGAGGAATTGGTGAAGGTTTTGTTTGAATTATTTGGCACTGTGGAGGTTGGTCATAAGAATAGTCATAATTGCTACAAGGATCATGCTCATAGACAAGCGGATTCCTCATTTGACAATCAGAGTTAAAGTGCGGACCTCCATAGTACTCACAACCGTATGATTGTTGTGACGGATTCGGTGAATTGTATGGATAAGGGTCATAACCAAAGGTCGGATTGTTAAATTGAGCTTGACATTCAAAACCTTGGTGAGGACCTCCACAATACTCACAAGAGTATGTTTTCGTCTCATGGTACGGGGGTTGGTTGAGGAAATTGGTTGTTTCATAGGGATTTTGGTCATAGACAAACCCGTTTCCCAAATTCACAATGCTACAACCGGGGCACTTTCCACCATTTTGAGGACCCCCGCACCATTCGCAACCGAATTGGTAAGACGAAGACATCACGAAGAATTATATGGATAAGAGGGATAAAAGGAAAGAATCATCGGGTCAGAGGATAAAGACGATTATTTTTGGGGTTTTGAAAACGAGTGCACATGCACAAAAACCAATCAATCAATCAATCAAAGCGAGACCGAAACAAGAACACAAGGAACTTAAACCAATAATCACAAGCGTATTCACGCAAGTGACACAAAGGCAAGTTTTGAATCTTTTGTTTGGGAACTTATTATGATAACACTCAAGTTGAGAAGTGTTATATTGATTGTGTGTTCTATTTTATTTAAAACAACAAGCAAAATCTTTTTGTATTTTTAATCTTTTACATATATATACAAAGAAAAGAAAAATATTTTTGTATTTTTGAATTTTTATAAAAACAATAACTTCACGAGGAAGGTTCTTCAAGTCACTAATCGCAAAAATCACGATATTGTCGCAAGACACCTCCCCGGCAGCGGCGCCAAAATTTGATTCGTTGTTGTGAGTGGTGAAAATAAACACAATATCAATTATATCAAATTAATCGTGAAATTCGACAAGTCAACCTTTTAGGAAAGGGTTAACGTGCCAAATCTCACGAGTGTGATAAAAGTGATACCGGGAAAGTGATTTCCCCGGGTCGTGTCCCAACGAGGTGTGAAATTGACGGTGTCGATTAGTTTCGTGATTAGGACTTGAATTTGTTAAACGAATTCTGATTTTGATTATGCTAATCTACAAAATAGAGAACTGGAATGAAAAATAAGCATGTAAAACAATGCAAATACTAAATAAACTACTACTAAGCCTAAGGAACAATAAAATAATATTAAACTACATCCTAGAGTCCTAAAATGCAAAAACGCGAAAATCGGGAACGCACTAAGCCCCGAAAGTGAAAAATATTCAATTTAAGCCCTAAGAGTACAAAACTAATTTTCCTACATTCTAAATGACTAAAAATAATTTTTGGAAAAAGCTGGGTATTTTTTCAACTTTTAAATTATTTTCTACGAATTAAAAACTATTTTAAACTAATTAATTAATTAAAAATACTAAATGACTAGAGAGAAATGTGAAATTTTACAGAAAACTAAATTAAGTTATACTAAATGCAGGAAAATAAAAAAAAGTGCAAGTCCTTTTTGGAAATAAGCACTAAAAAGTAAGTTATTCTAATATACTATAACTGTGAAGGTATGTTAAATAATTAAAATGTAGAAAACTAACACACAAAAAGTACTAGCACTGATGGTAAGTTGTTGGCTGTGTGGGGTTCTGTAACTAGGCATGAGGTCGTGGATTCAAGTCCCCACTTCCCACCCTTTTTTTGTCACTTAATTTCTTTCTTTTACAAACTAAATGAGAAATCAATACAAGACTTTTTCACAAAACTTAAACTTATAAAACTGAAAGTAAGATGTTCGAGACCAAAAAAAAAGAACAGCAACTGAAAAGGAAAACTACTAAAGCATGTTTGGGACAATGGTTATAAAGACTATCAACATCTAACAAAAAGTTTGTAAAAAGGCTAAATTTAGTGATAAACTAATCTAATTCATCTAACAGTACTTAAGGGAACATTAACTAAGGAAATAAGAGAATCAATAAGCCAAAAAAATGGTCAACTTGCTTCTTGAAACATGCTGCTGTAGCAGCAGGTCTGCAGCTTATAATGGGCTTGTTCGAGCTTGAAAATGAAAAGAAATAAGCTAACACACCTGACCTGGTACTACTAACTACCGGTGTCAACTAATACTACCCCTAATCTAACCTATCCTACCTGAAATCTAGCTAGAAAAGGCGCTAAAGGTGCAGACTTGGTTCTGCAAAACAGAAATAAAGTAGATAACTCGGGCAGATTCAAGGCCAAAGAAAAGCTACTGAATAAGCTCTAAATTTCAAAATAAGCTTGGAAACATCAACCTAGTACTACTGACTACTTATACAACAAGAAACATGATCCTAAATCTACTTTAAGCTACTCTAATCTAAGCTAAAAAAATGGAAAGGCTGTGTACCTGTTGTTGCTGTTTCAGTCACAAACAGCTTGAGTGAGCTCTTTGGAGCTTAATTTTAAGCTGAGAAATGGAGCTTCCAGGCCTGAGAAAAACTTCACAAACAAAGTTAGCATTTTTTTTTCTTTTTTTTTTCGTTTAAAAACCAATTTATGCAAACTTTAAAAGTACACCTAACCTGTTTAAAACTAACAATTTGGAACAAAAAGGGATTTGACTTGACTGGCCAAACGGGTAAAAACCAGAATTTTGACCAATCAATAGCCTGACCCAAACACACGTTGATCCAAACACTGCCTTTGAGGGCAGAAAACTAAAAAATGTTTTTCCAAAGTTGAGCTTAAAACAAAGTGCTTTCAATTGACAAAAGAAAAAACTCAAAAGAACTTAACGAAGCTCATCAAATAAGCTTAGATTCCAAATTTGAACCAAGAAGAGATAAAACAAGCAATAAGTAACTTTTATAAAAAAAAAGTGTAACTGAGAACACAAGCTGAAACTGACTGAAATTAAATTTAAATTAAAGACATTACATTGAATTTAAAAGTGCAGAAAAGAAAAGTTGGGACTAGAACTAAAAATTCTAGACAATCTTTTACAATTTTCACTATCTCCTATTTATACTAAAAATACTTCTTTCTTCTCTTGTCTCTTTGTGTTTCTTTTGTGTGAGATGAAACAGGCATAAACCAAATTTGTGCTTTCTTGATCCAATCCAAGCCGTCCATTGATTCTTGAGAAAAAACACTTGGGGAACCACAGCCCTTGATTCATCATTTGTAGAGGTGTGGATTGCCACCATGGCAATGGTTTCTTGTGACACCTTTTTGTAGCTTCCAAAGCTTGAAAGAGACAGGGAAATAGTAGTGGGGAGTGACTGGTTGGATTGTATTTGGGCGGAATAGGTTTCTAGGGATTGTTTATTCTGGGTTTTGGGTAAAAGAAGGTTAAAAGAGGTCAAGTGGGTTAAGTTGGAAAATCAGGGTGATGGGAGGTTCATGTAGGGAAGAGAAGGGTTCAATAAAAGGGTGAAAGGGTCATTGGGAGGGTTAAGGTTTATTAAAAGGGTTTATATTCCCATTCTCACTCCAAAAACATGTCTCGGGCTTCGAAAATATAGAAAATCGCTTCCCGGCTACGTCTTGACTGCACTTTTCCAGATTCAGCTTGATTTTTCCCGTTTTCGCTCTGTTTTCAATCCTTTTGTACCTGAAAGACATAAAATACACTCCGAGGATATTTTTAACATATTTTGATCGTATTTGGGTGTTTTTAGTCATTTTTGCGGTCTTAGGCGGGTAAAAATGATGAGTGAATAAGTACTCATCACACACCTTTCTCTACTTATTCCCTGATGAAATGATGTCGAATGTCTATGTGATTTGCTCCTGAGTGTTGAACATTGTTGCAGCAGAGAGCGATGGCACTTTTGTTATCACAGTACAGAGGGATTTTGTTGAATACAAAGCCATAGTCAGATAATTGGGATCTCGTCCATAAGATTTCAGCACAACATGATGACATGGCTATGTATTCTGCCTCTGTAGAGGATATTGAAGTACTCATTTGCTTCTTTGAAGACCAACTCACTAATTTGTCACCCAAAAACTGAGCACCTCCTTAAGTACTTTGACGAGTATCTTGACACCCTACATGGTCAGTATCTGCATAGGATGTTAGTGACATACCAGTGTCCTTTTGATACCAAAGTCCCATATTAATGGTTCCTTAGAGGTACCGAAAGACCCGTTTAACCGCTTCAAGGTGCTTTTTGGTAGGCTTAGGGCTTGTTTCTTTTTTTTAGGGATTAAGTGGCAAGTGGGCCCCTTTCTCTTACTCCCTCTGGTTGGGGAAGAGTGGGGTTTTATTTGCCTTTGTGAGATAGATGAGCCAACCAAAATAAAACATTAAAATAATATTTGGGCCCACATTGTTACCACACAGACCAAGCAAAAAGAAAAAGAAATGCCCCCTTAGCCTGGTATCTAGCACACATGCATACAACGAATAGAATTTCAGGTCTACTGGCTGTGAGGTATATCAAGGATCCAATCATACTACGATATTTTTCTTGATCAACCGGGATCGCCGAGTGGTCCTCATCCAGTTTTGTATGTTCCACCATGGGAGAGTCAACAGGGTCACAAGAATCAATCCAAATATTAGTTGAATATTTAGATTGATTAATGAAAATACCTCCGGGACTTTGTAAAATTTGCAATCTCAAGAAAAATGACATTTGTCCCATCATTGACATTTGAAATTTAGAGCCCATCTCTTTTGAAAATCAGTCACATTCATTAGGGTCGGTCGAGGCAAATATAATATCATCAACATATATTTGAACATGAATTAAATGTTTGCCTGACTTTCTGGTGAACAATGTAGGATCAAATGCTCCTTTGTAGAATCCATAAGCCAAAAGGAACTTTGACAACGTATCGTACCATGCCCTAGGAGCTTGCTTTAAGCCGTAGAGGTCCTTCTGATCAAGCGGTAGACATGGGTAGGATGTTCCGGATCCACAAAAGCTTCGGATTACTAACATAGACCACTTCTTTGAGATCTCCATTAAGAAAAAACAGTCTTTACATCCATCTAATAAACTACTATATTCTTGCTAGCAGCATTAGCCAGGAAGATTCTGATAGCGTCAATTCATGCAACCAAAACAAATGATTCCTCAAAGTCAATACCCTCCTCTTGTCGATATCCTTTAGCCACAAGCCTTACCTTATTCTTCAGAACATCACCGTGCTCATCAAGTTTTACTTTGAAGATCCACTTGAGAGCAATAATCATAGCACAATCTGGATGAGGCACCAATTCCCATACATCAAGATGATCGAACTCATGGATTTCATCTTGCATAGCATTAAACCAACTGTCCTCAGACATTGCTGTTTTGACATCTTGTAGGGCCGTAAATACATATAGATTCATGTGGTTTTTGGAGGTCTTGGTTGGTGGAAGAAGATGAATATCTTCATCCTTTTAGAGAGAGAAAGTAGTAAGAGGGAGGAGAAACACAAAGATGAGTTTTCTTAAAACAAAAAACAAACACACACCAAATGATTCACCTCACCCCTCATGGAGAGTCATGAGGGGTATTTATAGGCTCAACAAACCTTAACTTTGCCACTTAAATAATACTAGTCCCCATGAGCAAAGTATTCTACGCATCTAGTCCAATTCACGTACGTGACATTATCTTTATAAAAAAGCGAGGCTAACAATCTCCCTCCAAGATATCGTCACACGTGAATGGTTACAACGAGACCTATAAATACAAAACAAAGTAAATTACAATAGTAATGAACAATGTTGACTTTGTTGAAGCACAGAGTCTCTATAGTCTAGATACTGAGGCAAACTTGAAGTTCTCTCTTCCGACGATCTCGGCGTTTGATCTTTGGCGCTGACGGCACAAATCCTTGTAGCTCTAAACTTCAACTGTAACAGTCTAGTTAGGTTATTACTCGCTCATAACTAGTGAGCCTTTTTCATTTTTTGCTCCCTCCTAAACGGACAACACTCTTCCAACACGTAGCGGAGAAAATAGACTCTTGATTGTAGCACAATGGTTGTCGTTCTGGGAACATCGTAACAACATAACTCACTTAGTATTGCATCCAAGTTGCTAAAAAGCCCCGATGTACACATACTACTTCTCCTTCTTCAGTCTTAAGCATAATTCCCTTCGTAATCCAATCACGGTAGATGAAATACCAACTTCTCCCTCCTGATGGTTGCGAGCTATCGAAATCATCATAATGTAGCGTACATACAGTATTACCTTTTTCTTGATGCAATATTGAAACCTTAACTTGATCAAAATTTCCGTGAGAATGTCGCAAAAATACACTCAATAATTCTCTCAAACCAACCTGAAATCGAACCTCCTTTGAATTCACCGGCTAATAGTAATGACCACATATGGAGAAAACCCGATACGACTAACTTGAAAAGGAAGTAAACATCCAAACTTTGTGACTTTTTGCTTGTTCTAAATTTTTGAACAATCCACAACGCCTTGTGACACTGAGCACTACAACGTAACTCCTTAAAGTGATGGTTATACACTGTGATCACTACAACGTAACTCCTTACATCAGTTATAACCAGATTGTCAAATTCATAATGTACCCCAACAAGTTATCTTGAGACATGCATCCAACCAACCAACGTCTCAAAGATAATGAAGATCACCCCTGAAATGTCACTTCAATTTCGCGTCAATAATACCGTACAAAAACCCCGTAGTCATTTTTCGTCAAATATTCGTTCAAGCCGTGAATTTGTATCCCTTCGTGAAAATATACCATACCAAAAATACCACTCTTTACGCCAAATAATTCGGATTATTATTGAGAATCCAAAATAATTCGGATAACCATATTTGAAAATCCATGTATACCGAATGAATATACACACCTCTTAGCCCAATATCAGTCCATTCCAATTATGAGATATTAAAACCAATCGGGCCCAAAGCAGATCCGGTTAGAAAGCCCATGATCCATATCTAATCTATACTTCAGATATATATAACCGGGTATAACCCTAGTTATTTTCATTTTGACATAACCCTAAAATATCACTGGAAAAATACGCCTCCCACATGTCTTTTTCAACCAACGACTCTGAAAAAAAAATACTCTCCCCTCCTCTTCTCAAATCAACTCTCACATCAACTATCATCAAAACAAACGAATCTCATTCGTTAATCTCATATCCCTCGGCAAAATCACATCCAAATCAACACATTTACAAACCATACCGAACCTTGATTATCTATTACAGCTCAAGTCCGAATCAAGAAGGGTGAAGAGCTTCAAGATCCTTTATCAAGGGTCTCGGGTAAGGTTTTAATCTTTGATTTGAGTCATGAACAATCTTAAAGATAAGAGATAACATAGTTGTTATAGTCTTGTCTTTTAATTCAGATAGTGACAGAAATATTGATTAATGATGATGAGGATTCAATTGAAACAATCTTTAAAAAAATTGCAAAAAAATTGAAACAAACCTGAGATCGATTGTACTTTTTTTATTTTTGAGTCTTGGAATTGAATGAGAGATGGGGAGTGATAGTGAGGGTTCTTTGGTGAGTCTAGATTAGGATTAGGTGGTTTCAGATATGTTTTTTGTATTCTTTTACATCTCGTTTTTGGTTGCCATGGACTGATGATGGATTTTAACTGAGGTCAGTGGTCTTGGTTGGTAATTGGTATATTGTTGTATAGTCGTGGTCAGTCAAGTTTATGCATAAACCTTTTAGTTCTGTTCTACGCATAACTTCTTGCTCATAAAACCTTACGCGTAACTTTTCAGTTCAAATCTTATGCGTAAACTGTTATGATCTTACGCATAAACATGATTTCTTATGCGTAAAGATTAGTAGTTTAGGCATAAACCAGATCTTACGCGTAAGCCATCTTACTTAGGCGTAAAAAAGTTAACTCGTAACCTTCTTACGTGTAATCCATACGCGTAAGAACCTCCTTAGGCGTAGAAAACTAGGGTTTTGACCCAGTTGACTTTTTCCGGCGAGATTCCGACCAAGTTCTCCGACCAGCTTCATAATTTCCCAGAAAAAGCATAAAAACTGCGTCTTTTGACCCTTTTTGACCTCATGAATCTGACGGTTTGACCACATATACTTCACGGATATTGGTAACAAAAACTAAGTCTAAAAGATACAGTTTGGACATATGACACAAAACACAGTTTGGACATATGACACAAAACAGACATAAACGGACCATGTGACTTTTTGTTTTAAACCAATAAAGATACAAGAAGTGTTAAAACTGGTTACCAAGATAGTACGAAATTTTTTTTCCGACCAATAAAAATAGTACAAAAACAGCTTCAACATGATACAAAAACCAACATAAATCATCAAACAATGTAACCATGGCTCTGATACCACTTGTAGGATCGTAAATACATATAGATTCATGTGGTTTTGGGAGGTCCTGGTTGGTGGAAGGAGATGAATATCTTCATCCATTTAGAGAGAGAAAGTAGTGAGAGGGAGGAGAAACATAAAGATGAGTTTTATTAAAACAAGAAACAAACACACACCAAATGATTCACCTCACCCCTCATGGAGAGTCATGAGAGGTATTTATAGGCTCAACAAACCTTAACTTTGCCACTTAAATAATACTAGTCCCCTTGACCAAAGTATTCTATGCATCTAGTCCAATTCACGTAAGTGACGTTATCTTTATAAAAAAGCAAGGCTAACACATCTTTTGGTTCAATCTTTGATAGTACAAAGTTGAAGAAGCACCATAAGGCATCAGTGGAAAGTTGTTTTCTAGTAGACACTGGACGAGAAAGATTCCCAATGATATTATCTAATGGATGATCATGTGTCCATTTTCTGAGATTTTCATGTGGTTGTTGGTAAGGAACTGTTGTAGCAAAGTTAGGATCCCCTGGTGAAGATGTTTCAGGAGTGGGTTCATGGGCAAATATTTTTTCAAACAGAACATCTTCGGGAATGGCAAAGGGGTTATCTCCAAAAGAATTAGCAAATGCATTTCCTTAACCCAGAGAAGATAATTGAGGATTCGAAGATGATGATCAATGATCGGCAAGTGGCACTTCTTGAGATAAAGACATTGAAACAGATGGACCATTTTTATGGCTCGAGTAGGAGCAGCTACAATTGGTGGTGCAGGATTAACATCAACTGGAGGATCATAGTATTCATCAAACATTGGATCGAATAGTTTCTTCAAATCTTCTTCTGATGAGGTATATAAGGAACTGCAGGAGAAGTATTCTGTACAAGACCTGAGCTAATGGGTCCAGGTGTCAAAAATTGAGATGCGGGTCCAGAACTGGATTGTCTAGGAGCCATTTGCTCAGTCAGCTCATCAAACGTAACGTGAATAGTTACCATAATATCTCGGGTTCTTTTGTTGTAGATTCGTTAACCCTTCTGATTAGGTGCAAAACCAATGAAAAATCCAATATCAACCTTAGCCTTCAACTTTCCGAAATCTTGACCATCATTGGTTGGATAACACAAAGCTCCAAACACACGAAGAAACGAAAGATCCGGTTTTCTGTTGTGAACTAATTCGTATGGATTTTTTCCATGAGTTTTATGTATTAGAGAACGGTTTTGTGTGTAACATGCAGTGGTAATGGCTTCCGCCCTGAGAAACATTGGAGCCTTTAAATATATTAGCCTTGTCCTTGCAGCTTCCACAAGAGTTTGATTTCGCCTTTCAACTACACCGTTATGTTGATGAGTTCGTGGAACACTTCTTTGATGACTGATTCCAATGCTTTCATAAAACTGACTTAGTTCTTTGTTCACAAATTCAGTTCCATCGTCTGTTCGGATGATTCTAACTGTTTTATTAAGCCGAACCTGCAATTGTTTTATGAGTTTTATGATGACTTCTGGAGTTTCATCCTTTGATCTCAAAAACTTAACCCAAGTAAACCGAGAGCAGTCATCAACAACAACTAGCACATACTTCTTCCCATTTATACTTTGTACTCCCATAGGTCCGCACAAATCCATGTGAAGGGTATAAAGAACTTCCATACTGGAATTGGCAGGTTTGGGTTTGTGGGCATACTTTGTGCTTTTGCCCAATTGGCATGCTGAAAAAAGATGATCTTTTTCGTATTTCAACCGGGGAAAGCCTCTTACAAGGTCCTTTCTAGAAAGATAATTTATGGTGCCGAATTTCAAGTGATTGAGACGACGATGCCATAACCATGACTTATTCTTAGATGCCTTAGACAACAAGCAAATTGGAGAAGACTTCATCGTGTCTTCGAAAGAGATGGTGTAAAAGTTAGTGCCACGAGTTCCTTTTAGAAGTTTGACACCATCTAATTCTCTAACAAAGCAAGAGTGCTTTCTGAAGGCCACTTCAAGATCAGAATCACATAATTAACCAACATAGAACAGATTATGACTAAGACCTTCCACATAATATACCCGAGAGATCAAACTTTCGCCAAAAACATAATCTCCATAACCCATAATTGCCCCAAAGTGGTCATTCCCAAATCTAACAGTCCTGATGAACTTATTCACGAAGTTCTTGAGCTGAGAGCAATCTCTAGTCATATGTTTTGAGAAGCCTAAGTCCAAATACCAAAGGACGATTTGTACGACCTGCATTTTAACACAGACAAGTATAGATAACTGGAAGCTTTGGATCCCGATGATAAAATAGGTTCTGATTGGTTAGTGCATGCAATTGGTATACCTATAGTATTTCTAGAAGCTATATCATCATTAATGGTGGAAGCAAGACTAGCAGTGACAGTGGACCTATTTGAAGTGTGACAACTTCTTAAAGGTATGATTCTACCAGTAGGTTTCCATTTCTTAGTGGGCATAGATCTAGACATCTTAGGTCAAAATTCATTAATTTTGAATTTACGGCCAGTGGGTTTCCATTGATAACCCACATTACTAAACCTTTTCCCTATAGGCTTCCAATAATTACTAAACCTTTTACCTGTAAGATTCCAGACTTCCTCAACCTGTTTAGCATTTGATAACATGAAATAATCCTGATATTCTAAGCGTTAATTTCCTCTTTTATCATTACATTATGATTAAAATGCTATTAGAAAAATCCTTATTCCGTATTATTTCATTTCAGGAACTATTTCATGCAAGGAAGTGGTAATTGGACATTTCTAAGCCCAAGGATGATTTTCTCTCACAACCACGGCGTAACCAAGTGATGAAGTTACGTTGTAATCAAGTTTATGAAGAATACAGCATAACAATGGAATAGAGTTACGCCATAACAAGACCACAGAACATGAAGCACCAACTATACGAAGACTACGGTGTAACCCTCTGCTCAGGTTACGCCGTAACAGCAGATAAACATCAGATTTACAAAGACTACGGCGTAACCCTCAGCTCAGGTTACGCCGTAACCATGGATAAGTAAAAGATTATGAAGAGTTACGGCGTAACTAGTTTCTAAATGTTACGCCATAACTAGTATCCGAGCCTATAAATAGACGAAGTTTTCATCAGTTTTAGGCATCTATCCTTTCCCAAACCTTTATAGGGTTTGGGGAGATCAAACACAGAAGAAGAATTATGGTTTAGAAGTATGAAGAATGAAGTTCTCGTCTACGATATTCGTTGTATTCGAGTTTGGATTCCTTTTATATTTTTCTAGGGTTTATATTATGGATTCATGTTATTAATTTAAGCTTGCATTTATGTTATTGATCTTCTCTTTATTTCTTTATAGATATCTAGTCTTGGTAATATTATAAGATCGTTAGTATCTAAAGGGCTGGGAGAATTGACCAACTAACCTCAGTCTAATAGGTTGGGAAGTATGGAAGGAATTGGCAATAGTACAACCGCTCTTCGTGTGCGAACTGACCAAATGATCACCTATCAAGTGGAGGTATTTAAAAAGCTAAGGGAAATCTAAGTTCCTAACTGTCGGGTTTCCATAGACTAGATCTAGTAGATTTGGCCCTTAATGACTGCTATTTGGTTGCCGAATGTTCCCGGGTGACTTATTCATCTTGGTGAGGAATCTAAGAACCATAGGCCATGACGAATTGACCAAAGGAGTCTGGCGATAATTAACCACTATATTGAACCCTTATATCGAGAATCAATTCTTATTTGTATTCTTTATTAAGCTTTGCTTTTCTATCTCTTTATCCTAAATTCTTGTGTCTGTGTGATTGGAATAATCGTATCATATCAATATCATATCATTTCTAATCATCTTAGTTCTTTTAAGGTCACAGCTCTCTTGGGATGACACTCGGATTTACCTAAGGCTTTACTTCATCTGATCGGGTTCTCTGCCCGTTAGTATGTGTTTATCCTAAGTTTGTCTAAGTTTTATAAATATTAAAAGTAGGATGAAATAGCACATCAGCATTTCTGACATTTTTAACTGGAGATTTAACAACATTTCTGAAATCATTCACAACACATTCATAATGATTACCAGAAACCAAACATTCATTACATGTTTTTCAAATAGTAGCAGAATTTGATTTAATTACAGTACGCTTATAGCTAATACTATAATCAACACGATTCATCTTATTCAACTCAAACTTATTATTCCTATGGTGGTCTTCTACTTTCTTCTCTTGATCACTCTTAGCTCGCGTGGTCCTATCTTGCTTTATATTACTTGAAGGCTTTGACCCGCTAGCCTTAGTGTCACTGATTACTCCTGTAGAAGGAACGACGGGAATATTAGTTTGTTTTACTACTTTTTGCTTTTCTGGTCCAGAAGTGCTGGGATCTGAGACTTTAGGAGGCACATCAAAGGTCACATGCTTGACTTTAGGCATAGAACTAGGCATAACTATTCTATATCTCCTAGTACCAGATTTAGGACATGTTGCAATTATACATTCTAAGAGTTCTTGAGCTCATTTGGCATATAAGCATGTAGGATCGTGAATATTATGTTGTTTGATGATTCGGGTGGTCTAGGATGGTGATAATATAAGAAAGCCATTAGAGAGATGAAGAGAGTACAGAGGATGTTTCTTGAAAGAGAGTTGCTTTACAAAATATGAAAGGTTAGATTCAAGAAGCAACACCCCTTCCAAGGATGGAAGGGGTATTGATAGTTACAAATGATACGCCCTCCTGATGGGCTATGGATCAGGCATACAGTGGGTAAAGACCCGTCCTTCCTCCACGGTGTTACACTAAACTAAACTACGCTACAAACTATCTAATTAACTACTAAATAACGTAAATAACGAGATGTCTACGAGCTAACATATGCTAGACCATAATTGGGGTGACCAACACTTTAACATGGAATTTTGTTGGGATATGAAAGTGCTGAAGATTGACAAAGTACTGAAGATTAATAAAGTACTGTAAACTACAAAGTACTGGAAAAAGTCAAAGAGTCAAAGTACTGCTAAAGATAAAGTCAAAGTACTGCATATGAAAGTCAAAGTACTGCAAGAACAAAGAACTGTTATATTTGTTTATAGAAAGTATTGTAACTCTAGAATATTCTGTATTAGATTACTTGTCGTACAAGGATACAAATTGTAAACCGACTAGGGTTATCCTTGAGCCTATAAAAGGACCCCTAGATTGGCATTAGACATACGTGTTCATAAGTATTAGAGATACGATTGCTTACAAATTATTATTTAGAGTTTTAGAGAAGTTCGATATTATTAGAGTTGTTGAAGTATCTGCATAATAAGCAGATTTGGAGTTAATAATAAAAGTTATTCTTCTTAGCTTTGTTAAGTAAATTCCGCATACTTAATAGAGTTTGTTCAGTGTTTCTTTGTTAATAACTTAGGATTTATCCGAGGTTATTAAACCTTAAACAAGCTATTTAAGTTAGTTTGGTTAGAGTACATCGATCCAACAAGTGGTATCAGAGCTTGTGTGGAAACTCTGACTAGGAAGAAACCCTACTACAACAAAATCTAAATATGTCGACGATTCTGCTCCACCACCTTCCATCACTTCAATGAGGATTCCATCATCAAGAAAGGCTTAATATGATCTATGGTGTATGAAGATGAGGCAGTACATTTCCATTACAGACCATGCTCTATGGAATGTAATTGTTAATGGTAATGAAGAAGTTCCAAACCCTATTGATGTTCCCCGACAACCCAAAGCACCTAAGGCGTCTTACCAGAAGAACCTTAAGGAATCAAGAGAAGGCACTCAACATTCTCTTGTCTGCCTTTCCAGATGGTCATCTTCTCAAATTTCATGATGCTAAAGATGCTAAGCACTCCGGGCTTCTCAAGACCAGATTTGAGGGAATGAAGCTTCTAAGAAGATGCACAGAATCTGCCAAGCAACAGCTTTGAAACTTTTACAGTTGCTGAAAGAGAGAGTCTTGATGCTGCATATGACAGGTTTCAAAATCTTCTCAACATGTTGGAGTTATACAAGCGTAAGTATCAGTTGAGGATTCTAATTTAAAGTTTCTAAGGAGTTTGCCATCTACATGGCATGTGATTGCTACAATGATCGAGGACAAACAGTGTTTGGATGTCATGGACGTTGATGATCTCTACCATCAACTGAAGGTGTATGAGCATGAGATGAATGGTCAAACCAGTTCTAAATCACACGGTATTGCTTTTCTCATCATCTGAAAAGAAGGGCAGACTTTAACCAAAAGTACTGCTTCTCCTCAAAGTACTTCGCTCAAAGTACTGCTGTTTACACCCCCACCTATGCTCAAAGAAACCCCACCAACTACTACTATGCACTCAGATGAAGTTGTGTGCTCCTTCTTTGCACAACAAGCTAGTTTACCTGTCACTTATGAAGAAGATCTAGCAGATTAAAGAAGATGCACTTGAAGAAATTGATATCGTGGCAAGTTGCTATGATCACTGCTAGGATTAAGAAGTATATGAAGAAGACAGGAAAAGCATTGATTTCAAACCAAAACAGGGAATAACTTTTGACAAATCCAAAATTGAATGCTTCAATTTTCAAAAGACTAGACACTTTGCAAGGGAGTGCAGGTTTGCTAAGTATCAAGCAAACAGAATGACTGAGAAACCAAAGTTGGAGCTCAAAGAAATACCTATTATCTTGAAACAAAGGCTTTAGTTGCTCAAGAGAAGTTATCAGAAGTTGACTGGAGTGAAGAGTTTGATGATGAACCAGTGACTTACTGTAAAGTAGCAATGGAAGAAGTGGTGAAGAGTCGTGAAAGAATTGGACTGAGCAATCGCTTTTGATGAGGAACCTGAACATACTGATTTGGAATCCAGAGATTGTCTAGGAGAATTTGATTGGAGCATGGAAAATGAAGATGATCCTGTTCAATTTGAAATGGTGGCTACTTCACCAAGTTCACCCCCTATCTCTGAGGTATGCTCAAATTGTCATGATTTTTATCACAAATTACTTGGTAGTTATGTGATTGAAAGAGATAATTGTGTTAGGGCTAGGTCTGAGGTAGCTGGTTACCAAATAACCTTAGAATCTATGGAAGCTAAAATATTAACACATGAAAATAATGAAGTAGATTTTAAAATATGCACAACAGGATTATCAGCTAAAACTAAGAGAATGGAAATTAAACTGAAAATTTCAAATAGAGAAATTGACTAAGGAAAGAGATTATTTGTTAGCTAAGTTTGCTGCTTGGGTGAGTCTGGTCTGTCACATGTTACTTATGTTCAAAAACAGAGAAGAGCTTACATTAAAATTGGCTTAGGTTTTGGAATGGACTTTGAAAACATAGAAGAGAATCAAACTGATGATGACCTAGAGGATATAACCACTAGTGATGATGAACTCATTAATTATGTAGACACATCTAGTAATGAGGATTCAATTAGTGAACCACCTCCTGAATATAAGAAAGATAATGGTTATCATGCTGTTCCCCATCCCACTGGAAGTCATCAACCCCTAGGCCTGATGTTTCTCGTTTTGGAGTAGACAGTCTAGAGTTTAGGAAAAAGCTACTTGGTCAATCTAGGTCTGAAACCCCCAAAGAAACTGTTGAAAATAGTGTTCAAAATCAAGCAGTACCTTCAACTCAAAGTATTGCTCCACAAGCAGTACCTTCAGGAAAACCTTTTCAAAACAGTACTGCTAAACCTTCTTGGGATAACTTTGGTCAAAACAGGTTTAATCATTCACTAAGAAGGCAAAATAGTTTTGGTCATAGACATAAAAGAAGTCACTTTGGAAGTATGGGTCAAAAACTGTGTTTTGTGTGTTTTAGTCCTACTCATTTAATCAAGGATTGTGAACATCACTCAGAATACCATAGAAAATTTCAAAAGAACAGGATCACAACCGAAACCTAGAGAGCAAAACCGATGGAATAATTCAAATAGGGTCAATCACGAAATTACTCACCGGATCATAGATACCTACACCGAGAAGACCTTTTTCAAAACCTTCAAGATCTCACAAGACTTTCCAAAGTATCAGCACTTCGACCAAGACTCTCTCAAAGTACTGCTCAGCCAAAACAAGGTACTGCTCACACTCTTTGGAATAGGAACCCTAGGAGATCTCATCACTATCAACCTAGAAGGTATTATAATTCACATAGGGGATCTAGATCACATGAACCAAGTGTTAAACCAGAATGGGTTAAGAGGGAAAGTACTGCTGAGGGACAAACAGTACTTTCAACAAAAAGTGAATCAGATGTTTTTGTGATACAAGAAAAAGAGAATGAACTTGTAAAACAGAGTTGTGTTGAAAAACCAGAAAATTTTGAAAATCCACATGCTAAAAATCAAAAGATAATTCTGGATCATGTTTTGAAAACAGTGGAAATTACATACTCAAAGAATTTGAGTTTGTAACTCCACAAGGGAACACAAGTCAGTAATGGCTTGGGTTCCTAAAATCACTAACTCTTTTGTGCAGGCAACCCGTAAGAGGAACTTAAAGATCATCGATTGTAGATAGTGGTTGCTCGGAAGTATGACAGAGACAAAGAGATTCTATCTGATTTTAGAAATATTAGTGGAGGAAGAGTTGCATTTGGGAATGATCCCAATGGAGGAAGGATTATTGGAAAAGGAACTATCAAAGCAGGGCGTATTGATTTTGAGAATGTTAGATATGTGAAGGAGCTTCAGTTCAACTTATTGTCAGTCTCTTAAATCTGTGATAAAAAGCATCCTGTGTTATTCACTGACACAGAATGTCTCATCCTTTCCCCTGAATTCAAGCCTGTTGATGATAACTTGGTAGTGCTTAGAGTACCAAGAACAAATGATGTGTATAGTTTAGACATGAAGAGTCTACATTCCTATGGAAGAGCCACATGTTTGGTGGCTAAAGCAACAACTAAAGAGGCACATCAATGGCATAGAAGATTGGGCCATGTTAATTTCAAGAATATCAACAAACTGGTCAAAGGAAATTTAGTTAGAGGTTTACCTTCAAAGACTTACAAGAATGATTATTCATGCTTGGCATGCAAGAAGGGTAAACAACACAAAGCTTCATGCAAGAAGCTTGAGGAGAGGACTATTAGAGAATCTTTGGAGCTGTTACATATGGATTTGTTTGGACCTGTCTCTGTGGCAAGTTTAAACAAGAAAAAGTACTGCTTAGTTGTGACAGATGATTGCAGTAGATTCTGTTGGGTCTTTTTCTTGGGATTTAAAGATGATACTTTTGATGCTATTCAGACTCTCATAATAGCACTTGAAAACCAATTGAGACTCAAGGTTAGAGGTATTAGATGTAACAATGGGACTGAATTCAAGAACAAGTTTATGGATGAATTTTGTGCAAACAAAGGAATCAAGAGGGAGTTCAGTATTGCTAGAACACCACGCAGTAAATTGTGGTTGCGAGAGAGGAAGAATAGGAATTTGATTGAAGCAGCCAGAACAATGCTAGCAGATTCTCATCTACCTATTCAATTTTGGGCTAAAGCTGTAAGTACTGCTTGCTATGTACTTAACAGAGTATCTGTTACTAAGCCACAGATGAAGACACCTTATGAGTTGCTGATGGGCAACAAACCCAACATTCGTTTTATGAAGCCTTTTGGATGCTCTCTTACTATTTTAAATACAATTGTTAATCTGGGAAATTTTGATGGCAAATCAGAAGAAGGATATTTATTGGGTTATTGTACCAACAGTAAGGGATTTAGAGTGTACAATAGAGTCTCTAAGAAGGTTCAAGATTGTCTTCATGTTGAGTTTTTAGAAGATCAAGTTAATGAGAAAGGTAAAGGTCGTGATTGGACGTTTGATCTTGAAGTTTTAACTCCATCCATGAACTATGTACCTGTTAGAGAAGAAAATCAACCTGTGCACAATGGAGAAGATTTACAATATGTTGTTCATGGAGTACATATTAGACCTGATGCTGTCTCTGATGAAGATCCTGTTAGTCCAAAGCAAAGTACTGATGCTCCTAAGCAAAGTACTGTTGCACCACAATCCTCATTGTCAGCTGAGGATCAATCTATTCAAGAGGAACTTAATCAGATGCTTCTTCAAGATGTTTTAGCACATTCTTACACTGATGAACAAAGAAGAGCTTATGAAGAGGCAAAGAAGAAGAACAAGACTGCAGAGTACTCTCACGTACTTTGGACAAGGTACTTTCGAACAAAGTACTGCTGCACCAGTTGACAGTACTTTAGATGATTTGGATGATTCTACCATGCCTGGATTAGAGGAAACTGATGATGAGTTTGAAGATGAAGGTATTTTCTCAGATTCCAATAAAGATGCTGATGTTACCAATTTGGAGGATTCTTATGGATTTCCACAGTCTCCAAGCTTAAGAATTCATAAGAATCATCCTTCTGATCAAATCATTGGTCCTTCTACTTCTGGAGTGATGACTAGACACAGAGCTAAGACTTTTTCAACACCTCACAATGCTTTACTTAGCTTTTTGTATAAACAAAACAGGCTGAATCATAAGGACCATCAAACCTCCCTATTTACTTGTTTTATCTCTCAAGAGGAACCCAAAAATATTGCTCAAGCTTTGACTAAAGAAAGCTGGGTTGAAGCTATGCAGGAGGAACTTCTTCAATTTAAACTTCTAGAAGTTTGGGTTTTATGTGATCTTCCAGATGGGAAGAGAGTTATTGGAACCAGATGGGTTTTCAGAGTCAAAAGAGATGAAAGAGGTAATGTTATCAAGAATAAAACAAGGTTAGTAGCACAAGGCTACAGACAAGAAGAAGGAGTAGATTATGATGAAGTGTTTGCTCTTGTAGCAAGAATTGAAGCTATTAGAATATTTCTTGCTTTTGCTTCTTATATGGGATTTCAGGTTTACCAGATGGATGTCAAAAGTGCCTTTTTATATGGCAAGATTACAGAGGAAGTTTATGTCAAACAACCTCCTGGTTTTGAAGATCCTAAACATCCAAACAAAGTCTACAAGGTGGTTAAGGCTCTTTATGGCCTTCATCAGGCACCTAGAGCTTGGTATGAGCGGCTCTCTACATTCTTATTGCTACATGGCTACAGAAGGGGAGCTATTGAAAAGACTTTGTTTATCAAGAGAGACAAGAAGGATATCATGTTAGTTCAAGTCTATGTTGATGATATCATCTTTGGGGCTACCAAACAGTCCATGGTTAAGGAGTTTGAGCAGCTGATGCAGAAGGAATTTCAAATGAGTTCAATGGGAGAGTTAACATTCTTTTTGGGACTTCAAGTTAAACAGTCAAAGGAAGGAATTTTCATAAGTCAAGACAAGTATGTTGCAGACATACTTAAGAAGTTCAATTTTGATGATATGAAGACTGTTACTACACCTATTAAATCTATCAATTCATTGGGCAAAGATGAAGATGGACAACCTGTTGAAGTCAAGTTATACAGATCAATGAGTGGCTCTCTTATGTATCTTACTGCATCAAGGCCTGATATCATGTTTGCAGTTTGTTTATGTGCAAGATATAAAGTCTCACCAAAGATCTCTCACATAAATGCAGTGAAGAGAATTTTCTGTTATTTGAAACAACAACCTAAGTTGGGGTTGTGGTATCCAAAAGAGTCACCTTTTCACTTGGAAGCTTTTTCAGATAGTGATTATGCAGGTGATAACTATGATAGAAGATCAACAACTGGTGGATGCCAATATCTTGGAAGAAGATTAGTCTCCTGGCAATGTAAGAAACAAACAATTGCAGCAACATCCTCTACTGAAGCTGAATATGTAGATGCTGCAAGCTGTTGTGGACAAGTTTCGTGGATGCAGAATCAACTCTTGGACTATGGGTTCAATTGCAAGAATACTCCTATCAATATTGATAATGAGAGTACCATTTGTATTGTGAAGAATCCAGTTTATCATTCCAAGACCAAGCACATACAGATTAGGCATCACTTTATTAGAGATTGCTACTGAGCACAGGCTCAAATGTGGTTAAGGTTTACACAGATGATAATGTAGCTGACTTACTCACCAAAGGCTTTGATGTTTCAAGATTCAATCACTTGGTAGTGAGCATTGGCATGATTAACTACTGAGCTACATTTAAGGGGAGGACTATTTAGTATTAGTATAGTCCTGCGCATTGCTTGAGGGGAGGATATTTATGTATACTTAGCTTATACAGAGGAATTTGGAAAAGTACTATTTTTATGAAAGTACTGCTTGGAAAGTACTGCTTGGGAAAGTACTGCATACGTGGAAAGTACTGTTTGTCTAATTAACGTATTGTTCCAACAGTAATATTGAGGGGTAATTAATTCTAACGGTAACTTTGGTATTTATGGCTTTGATTTTTTAAATCTCACCTATAAATAACTACTCTCCGATTTTCCCTCTCATATTGTTACTTTAGAATCTTTTCCATATTTCTCTAATCACCTCTATATTATTCGATTATATCTCTAATTGTGCTTACATATTCAACAATGGCGAATTGTCCTACAGTTTCAAAGCACAATATGGTGGCTAATTTAGATAAGACTGAAGCGAATGCACTTTTTCATGATATCATTGATTATCTTACTGGATCGCCAATCAGTTATGCTCTTTTAGTGGAGCCAGATATAATTGAGCCCTGGATTCAAGAATTTTGGGCTACTGCTATGGAAAATATGGAGAATGAAGAATTTTATATTAGAGTTACAGTTGCTGGAAGAACTGTGAAGATTACTGAAGCCTCCATTAGAGAAGACTTGTTGTTTAATGATGAAGATGGGGCTATTCGGTTTGATAAGCAGTTGATTTGGGATACTTTTGGACATATTGGTTATGAAGGGTCTTTAAATGAACAAACATTTAGGAAACAACTCTTTTGCCCTTCATGGAAGTTTTTAGTACATGTGTTGCTTCACTGTATTAGTGAAAAAAGTACTTCATGGGAGCAATTTGGATCAAATATAGCATCTGCTATTGTGGGCTTGGCTACATATCGTGTTTTTAATTTCTCAAGGCTCATTCTTGATGGAATGCTTTCCCACATCACTCATGGTTCAAAATGGCTAATGTACCCGAGGTTTGTTCAAGTATTTCTCAATAAACAACTTTTTGATGTTCCTAAGCCAACATATATTTTACCTGTTGTGGTTCAACAAGCCAAAATTTTCACCTTTATGGCTAGGAAGAGTGATCAATTCACTGGAAGGGATACTCCCTTAACTACTTCTATGATGGAAGTTGTTCAGGCTGTTAGAGCTGATGCTGAAGAAGATGAAGCTACTGAAGGTACTGCATCTGCAAGTACTGCACCTGCAAGTACTGCATCTACAAGTACTGCTTCTCAAAGTGCTGCATCTCAAGAAGGTACTGCATCTCCACAAGGTACTGCATCCCCAAGTACTGAAGTTCAAGCAGATGTTGCAGTTTCACCTTCTCCATCTCCAAAAAGATCTGTTCCTGCTTCTCAATCAGAGGAACATTCACCAATTCAAGGAGATGATTCACATACTATACCCCCTGAAGAAATGACATTGGATAATTATGTTTTGACATGGGAGTTGGTTAAGTTGAAAAAGACTACTGAGGCTCAAGCTAAGCAGATAAAGAAATTGAAACTCGAGTTTAGAAGGCTAAAGAATTTTGTTTGGCCTTTGGTTCAACATTCCTATATGGGTTAAATCAAAGAAGAAGGAGCAAAGGCAGTATAAGAAAAGCAAACGCCAACAGGTTCCCCAACAATCTTCTGTCCAATTGGGGAGGAATTTAGAAAAAGAGAATTTGAAAGAAGATGTTGTGAAGGAGAATGAACCTGAAAGTACTGAAGAACATGAAAAGACTGAAGAACAGATCATTCAAGATACTGAAGTTCAAGTTCAAGTTCAAAGTACTGATGATCAAGGTACTGAAGATCAAAGTACTGCTTTTCAACAACAAGGATCCTACAGGCAAGAATTGTTAACTCCAAGGTTGTTGGATTTTGAAGAGGAATCTGGTCCTTCAACAACTGTACATGAAGAAGTTGTTGGTCCTTCAACTGTTATGCAAGAAGAAGAAGCTACACCCAAACCTATCCATACTGCAAGTGATGATGAGTTCATTGCGATAATTTTGCAAGATTTATCACAACCAAGCGGTGGTGTTACTATTTCTGAAGTTACAGAGGAACAACCAAGAGCTTCTCAACCTACAATTGATCCTAAAGATAAAGGAAAGGGTGTTCTGGTAGAAACTAAGAAGAAAAAGCTAACTTTGGCAGATCTTAGAGCAATTGAAATTGCTAGGAATGAAGCTGCAGCTAGAAAAGTACAAGAAGAACTTAATGCTGAAGTAGTGGCTGAAGTTACTAATGAAGAGGCAATAAATGAAGAAGCAGCTAGGAAAATACAAGAAGAATTGGATGCTGAAGCTGCTGAACCATTACAGTCACCTACTCCTGTTAGATTTCTACCAAGAAGGCCAAATAAAGCTAAAGACAGAAATGCTATGATGGCTTATCTTAAAAGTCAAGGGTATAAAGGATTGCAAAGGTTTAATTATTTTGAGATGAAAAGATTGTATGATGCTGCTAGGGAAGCTTATAAGAAACATGTTGAAAGCATCAAAGATTTTAGAGATGAAGCTACTTGGACTGAAGCAGAAAGGAAGAAGAGTTTAAAAAGAAAAAGGAAAACTGAAGTTAAAGATGTTCAGTTCTCAAAGAAAGAAAAAGTTGAGTTAAGATCTGAGACTAGGGATGAACTAAGAAATTATCTCAGAATAGTAGATTTTGAATATTCCAAAGAAGATGCTGACATGAAGATGAACAGATCTCAGATTAGTGCTTTTGAAGTTGTGAAATCCAAAGAAGGAGATTATCTGATATTTCATAAAGAAGATGAAAGTTTCAGAGTATTCAACAGATTATGGGATTTATTGCACATTATAGATAGAGTGGATCTATTCTATTTATATCATGTGGTGAAAGCTTACTTTGAACATAATCCATTAGAAGGGATTGGTTTAGTTTTACTTGGAGATCTCATAACTGCATGGGAAACTGAAGAGCAAAGCACTAATGACATTTGGAAGAATCAAGAGAATTGGGAAATTGTTAGCTGGAGATTCTTTGAAGAATCTGGTGTTCATGTTTTAGAGCTGGAAAATGGTACAATGATACACATGTTTTCAAATAGAAGATACCCTCTTACAGTTGAGCTTATGAGAAGGATGTTAGAGCATGGAATGGAAGTAGAAGAGGATAATGAAATTGCTTGCATGGTCATCAATCTGTTTATCAACTGGACTACTATTGCTGATAAGGATGACTGACTGTTATGAATCTTATTTGAATAAATTATTTTTGATAAATCAAGTACTTCATTCAAAGTACTGCTGATCAAACAGTATTTTCATCAAAGTACCGCTTGCAGTTTTTAACCAGTTAAGTGCTTTTTGAAAGAAACCTTTTGTTAAGTAACAAATATTTTGAAACAAAGGTTGAATAAAATAAATGGTTTTTGATATGGCAACATCAATAGGTCATCAATCCACCATGGTCACAAAAGGATTGACTAATCCATGAGCAAACGGCTCTGGTAAAGATATGACAAATCCGTTTTTAGTTGACAACTTGCTAATAAGTTGTATGGTAATCAACTCACCATATCAGTTAATGTGAAGAGTTGGCTAGCCCACAAGAAAATGGCTTGTGGTAAACGCTGTGGAAAAACCATTATTGGTAATTAGTTCACCATTAGATAAAAGAACTAACTAGTCGAGGGTGCTTTTTGGTAAAGACAACTCAAATTTGTTGATAGCTGGTGATTTGCTAAAAATCATATGGTTATCAATGTACCATGGTCTTACACACCAAAACATTCGGCTACTCCAGAGTTAATGGCTTTGGTAAAGAGAACTAAATCCATTAAATTTTCAATGATTCACCTCTCACAGGAGTTAACACACCTGGAAGTGATGAGAATAGTATGCAACTTAAACTGAATTGATGTACAAATTGTCATATGTTGCTGTGTTGCTGAAAAGATGGAGCTTGCTGGATGATGCTGTAAAAGAATAATTCTAGAGATACTTTGACAAGCCGCAGACACTACAAGAAATACAATCCAAAGACTAAGAAACAATCGTCCTTAAAGAAGAAGCTGTTAAAGATAAATTCACAAAGGAACTTGAAGTCAAGCTAGTAGAATTCAAGTTAGGGAGGATTGTTGGGATATGAAAGTCTTGCTGAAAGATTGACAAAGTATCTTGAAGATTGATAAAATCTTGTAAACTACAAAGTACTAGAAAAGTCAAAGAGTCAAAGTACTGCTAAAGATAAAGTCAAAGTACTGCATATGAAAGTCAAAGTACTGCAAGAACAAAGAACTGTTATGTTTATTTATAGAAAGTATTGTAACTCTAGAATATTGTGTATTTGATTAATTGTCGTACAAGGATACAAATTGTAAACCGACTAGGGTTATCCTTGAGCCTATAAAAGGACCCCTAGATTGGCATTAGACGTACGAGTTCATAAGTATCAGAGATACGATTCCTTACAAATTATTATTTAGAGTTTTAGAGAAGTTCGATATTATTAGAGTTGTTGAAGTATCTGCATAATAAGCAGATTTAGAGTTAATAATAAAAGTTATTCTTCTTAGCTTTGTTAAGTAAATTCCGCATACTTAATAGAGTTTGTTCAGTGTTTCTTTGTTAAATTACTTAGGATTTATCCGAGGTTATTAAACCTTAAACAAGCTATTTAAGTTAGTTTGGTTAGAGTACATCGATCCAACAAGTGGTATCAGAGCCAGGTTGATAAACCTGTCTCTGATACCAATTGATAAGATCATTTATAAGCTCTAGGGGGTAATAATAACAACGATTATAATGCACAGCGGAATAAGAAAACATCATTTGTTATTATTAACAAAGTTCTTCGTCATCATCTCTAAACTACTAACCTAGGCATTTACATGAACATACGCCTAGGAACTAACTAACTAACCATCACCCTAGGTGTTCTCTAAACGCCTGTACATACACACACACTTTTGGTGTTCACATCTTGACACACCCTAAATCTAATTCCCTGCCTCTCTTTATATACTAGAGAGTCTAGGGTTACAATTGACTACTAGGGACTAAATAATAATTTCTTCTTTAACAAGTAGGTCCCTTGTGTTTCTTTCTTTATCAATTGTCTTCATAAGTCCTTTATCTTTCATATTTTGTCATAATCAACTCAAATATAATTCCCAACAAATTTCCAATTCCTAACAATCTCCCCCTAAGGGAGGTCACCAAATGAAATGCATTTTTCATCCTAGCATTCTATCTTTGTCATTAGTTCTGAGCTCTTAGACTTCTATTCTTCAAGTTCCGCAATCTTTGTGCTTTAGTAGCGATTCTTTAAAGTCCGCATTGATTTGTACTTTTAGTGGAGGCCTTTAACTGATCCACATCTTTGATGATCTTTGAGCTTTCATTGAGATCATCAGCCACGCATAAATCTCTGGATCACCCTTTGTTGTGTTGCCATCATGTGATGTGGTGACTTTTGGACCGACATGCTCACACTTTCTGGATCATGACATCTTTCCATCAGAGTAGCGGAAGCTTTACTGGCTCATCATATTTGCAGCAGCGTAGCGGAAACATAGAATAAAGATATCAGAGCCAGGTTCTGTAGATATGCACAAGTCATGATTTCTTCAATTAAGTGTGGATGCTGTGAGCATGCGGCTTTGGATTGACTTCTCAATTCTGATCAGCTGCAACCGTCCAAATGTACCTGCAAAAAAGAGTTAGCAATAAAACACACGAAAGTGTCTTTGATCACTTTCTTTGAATTGAGGTACACGGCCCACGGTTCCCTGTTGATCAGTACAAGTACTGCCTGTGATCGGTTATAATTCCGAAGAATCTCCTTGACAGGGTTTCGCAGCTGTTCTAGCTGTTCTCAAACCAGAACGTCTCAAAGAAGACAACACGGAGTGAGTGAACCAGCGAATTGAGATTCACTGATTGATGAAAAATTGATTTGAAAACAATCGCGTATTGCTTAGAAGAAAGAGTTTTGCAATACGACGAAGGTTTTATGAGAAAGATCAATTTTCAATCGTAAATACCTTTTGTATTTGAAAAGAGTACACATTCGATGTGCTAGAGAAAAAAAGAGATTCGCACATCGAACGGTTTTTCCAAAAGTAGTTTTTCAATCAGAGATACTTTTTTTGTTTGAAAACATGAATACACATTCGATGTGCTAGAGAAAAGAAGATTTGCACATCGAACGGTTTTTCCAAAAGTATTCGTCAATTCATTACCTGGACCAAGGTTGATTCAAGAATGAACCGCCCCATCGTTTATATCCAGTTGTCACAAGCTTGATCTTTTGAAAAGATCTCACATGTCACCCTCCAAGAACTTGTTTGATGTTGGCTCTAGAAGGATTTCCATCTTCATCGTGAATACTTTTACATATCACTCGAATGTTCTGGCAATACCACAAGGATAATGCGTAGGCCTCTTAATATATTCTTACTTTCCACATTGTGTGAAACATCAAGTCTTCATTAATTTTGTGTCCTAATGAGATATTGTGGATGATCTCTTGGCTCTAGACTCAATAGTGCACTTCTGTTTCCTATGCCGGAGACTAGGGAGAGGGTTTCCTTCTTCAATATCAACAATCTCTAAGAGAAAGTCTATAGATTATGTAGGTTCCCCGTGAGAATGAAACAAGCCCTTTTAAGAGGAACTTGAGTAGTTTGGGAAGTTTAGTGCAGTGCATCACTGGGTCCATGACGTCTTGTTTTCAATACCAGTGTTACCTTAGTAACCACCAGTAGCATATGTATTGAACCCGGTTTTTGTCCTAAGGTTGAATTATTGGAGGGCTATTTATTTTCACCCTTTTCTCATTTAATTCTTTTTCATTATTCAACCCCTTCAGTGCTTACCGAGACTTCATAACTAGAACCTTGTTGGTTTATTCCAGTACTAGCTCTGTCTCAGTCCGCACTCTTCCCAAATTCTCATTTTTCTCCTTTTTTTCAATATACCTAAGGACTCTACACTATCTAGTGGATTGTCCCTAGGTAGATCCCTCCAGCTCTAGCGGGATCGTGGGAACGAATACCTAACCTAACCATCCTTATAACTCCATGCATAAAGTAAATTGGTCGGTCTTTTGGTACAGTTCATTCTTCCTTGAAACCAATTGAAAAATCATTTGGGAAAATCAATCAAGGTACTTGTGACATAAAATCAAAGCATTTTGTACCTTAATTGTTTTGATCATTTAGAAATGCTCCCTCTCAACATGTGCACATGATTTGAAATTGTTTAGCACATGAAGGCAAGAGTTCTTTGAAATAATTTCTTGATCACAATTTTTGTGGAAAAATCCATTTGATTTTCTTGGTAAATTCTCCCCCTCAAAATGTGCGTTGGTTATTTGAAATCATTTAACACATAGAGGAAGGAGGTTTTTGAAGAACTTCCACGATTGCCAATAGAAACTATTTAGAAAATCAATCAAGGTACTTATGTTAAAACATAGAAATCATTGTACCATGAAAGTTTATTTTCTTTTGAAATTCTCCCCCTTAATATGTGCTTCGAGATTCGAAAGCGTTTAGCACCTATGGGAGAGCTGCATGCACAATTGAATCAAATCGATCATAATTTATCAGATATCATAATTAAATCATAAATTCTCCCCCGATCAAAAATATCAAACCCTTTGAGATTTTGGATCCCAAGTGATTTAATTAGGTTTGGAAAACATGGGAGAATATGTGGCCTGGTTTGAATACTCGTCTTGTTTTTGGATAAATGCTCCTCCTCAACATGTGCATTGTATATTTGAAATCGTTTGGCACATGGAGGCAGGAGTGCCTTTAAAGGACTAAAACCAATTCCATTTAAACAAATTTGACATTTAAATCACGATCTCTCCCCCGATCAGAAATTTCAAATTTTTGAGATTTGTGATCCCAATTGATTTAAATAATTTAAAAGATTTTGGGGAAAGGCGTGGCTTGATTTAATTTTGAAAATTGACTGATAAGGACCAATTAAGACGATAAAGATTGTTAGTGTCAGGTATGATAGTTTTTAAGAGATCTTCAAGTAAAATAAAACAATTTCACAATCAAACAAGAACAGAAAAAATTTCATTTTGTAAGATCTTTGAGTTTTAAAGAAAATCATACCATGACATAACATTAAATCTTTAGATCAGCACTTTATTTCGTACAAACCGAACTTTTATGAAGAAATATCGTTTGAAAATATTTTATTTTAAATCACTCTCCCCCTCAATCGATGATCGTAGTCGATGATTGAGTGACTTAAGTTTTGATAAAATGAAGTCTGGTGATTTTCAAAATTTAGTCTAATTTATTTTCAAAACAATATTTTTCCATTTTCAAAACAATATTTTCAAAATTGTTTAAAGAAAAATGGTATCATCCACTACTTTTTCCTGCACAAAGATATGTTAAGTGGTTGAGCTGCTTCTGTTGTTTCTGTAAGGCTTGAATAAAAACCATCTGCAGATGCAGTGAGACCTCTGAAGTTGCATCTATCGTGCCAACTATCTATGGAGAGATCTGATTAAGCTCCGTTTCTTCTTTTGTCGACTTCAAGAGATGATTACCCTTTCCTTTCGGCATCCAGTCATCTTCATTGTGGGATCCGGATCGGGAACATTCTTATAAACTATCATACCTGCATACGTTAGTGGACACAAACAGATATATGGTGGTCGACATCACCCAAACAGCAATCGACTAATAATAGTCAATTCAACATATCAATCAGATCATATAAAGCATGGGAATATGTGTTCATCAAACTCTACTCATCTAATCCTAACAATCATATCTTAAATTCCTAGTCCTTCGACATAGGCAAATATCATTTTTAGTTAAGCACGTAAAATAATTAAGAAAGCCCGTTAGATGATTTAGATTTGAAAACATTCTCCCCCTCAATCAATGACTTAATTTTTTTTAAAGTTTAAAAGTGCTGAAGTCATTGATTGAGTTTTCAATTTTTTACGAAAACTCTGAAACTGATTGATTTACAAGCAACTCAATTTACCACCAATTTTGAAAAACAACAAATATTTTTCTGAAGAATTTTAAAAGGAAAAACATTTGTGTAGGAACAGCAGTCTTTTTGACGATATGATTTCCTTGTTTTGCTTATATAGGATAAGTGCACGAATTTTTTTGAAAATTGGTTTAGCGCAGCACTTTCCTTTCTTGAAGAGCGGGTTGCTATCTGAAATAATAACAAACCATAGTTTTAAGCACGGGTTACAGTCTGAAACAACTGCAAGCCATAGATTTAAGACATGTTTTGAAAAGAAATATTTACACCTTCTGCTCGAACTTCATCTATGGTCCCGTGCCATTATTGAATGACATTTCTAAGACCGTGGATGTTATCGATACCAGAAGACATGTCATGATAAAACATATTTTTGTTATTTTTCAAATTTTTGATTTTTTTATGGATTTTTGTTGGTTTTATAATTTTCTATTTTCTTTTTGTTGGTTTTATATTTTTGTATTTGGTTTTTGATAAATATATACAGATAGAGTAGACGATATAGTTTAAGAAGATGATGATACGAGTACCGAGATAAGGATATCGAACAACCCCGTTGCAGAAGATAGAAATCAACATCTCTTAAACTTTCACCACCAAAGCTTCTGAGGCTCCAGAATAGAAGATAGAACATGAGCCTTTGAGAAAGAGACTTTGGCAGCTTCCCCCCAAACCAAAAATCCATTAGATGAGCAGATTCGAAGCTCTATTTCAAGCTTGCCTTAGCCAGGTGCACAGAGAAGCACACCATTATCATAAATCCCGCTGCTCCTTTTAAGAACGATAGTCGAGATTCTTCGTTCGGGGTTATATCATCAACAAGAACAGCAACGTATCATCCCACTCTTTAAATTTCTTCTTATATTTCATTACCACTAAAGTCTGAAGCAATCCATACCAAAAAGTTGTCAAGAAACCACTTCCCCCAAGCAAATGAATTGATGCAGTCAGTCTCTTAGACTAGAGCTCACGAACCCGAATACACATATACCCGAAGACAAAGAAACTTATACCATTGAAGTAGCATATTAAGTCCAATAGCCAAAGAATAACCCCGATGTATACTTTTCTCTCCCCTAAAGAAAGTGTATGAAGCTCAAGAACCCGAAGTACCCGAATGCCCAAAGAGAGAAAAACCGATAACATTGAAGAAGCAGGCCGAATCACTGATTATCTCTGCGGATGACAATCTCTGCGGATGTCAACTCTGGAATAAGTGATTATATCTCTGAATCACTGATTAAGCACTCAAGTGAAACAGCTGAGCGCCCCCAATGTACACAATTCTCTCTCCCCTGATGATTGCAATAACATCGAAATCATCACACACTTGTGTACCTCTTTTATCTTCAGAAACTAACTCTTCCATCTCTTCCCCCACATAGTTGGAATACGAACACTAAACGCCATGAGTCAAACCTTGAGTTTCTCTGCTGTAATGACATTTGTCTTCTTGGGATATCTTCAATCACTTAGAAGTATTAATTTCATCAAGTTTACTCGCGTTTAGATGCGTGTCTCCTTCCCCCTTGCTGGTTTTGATACTTTAGAATCAGCAACACATTGTAAGCCTGTATACTAGAAATCTGTTGAGAAGAACACTTGAACTCTTATGAGAATCAAATTGCTGAAGAATAAGAGCAAGTCTAATTGGGATTAAATCTGACTTATCACTCTCCCCCAATTAGCGCTCTCCCCTAAATAGACAATCTTTATGATGAATGCTTGGATTAAGAAGAAGTCTTTAGATCGTTAAATGCAACTCGTCTTTAGTCTTCTAACATGTAGCAGAAAATGTAGAACCGACTGTAGACTCGACCTTCTTCAAGATTGTCCTGTTGGGGAATAAATAGTTAACATCTTCATCACACCAAAAAGCAACCCAATTAACTTACATCTTGCACATCCCCTTAACTAAAATCCCTCCCAATCAAACAAGAACAGAAAGATGTTCATCAAAGAAATCAGCAATCAGCCCGCAATGAACACACTAAATGGTAACACCAAACTACCAATCACATCAAACAAGAACATAGAGATTGTTCAGAATCATCATGTTGATGTGTACGTGAAGCATTAACTGGAAACACTTTGTCAATAAACTCATCAGTCCGTGAGAAGATGTTAACCAACGGCTCTTATAAGAAACTCCACGTAAAGATGACCCGATAAGAAGAAGCTCGGTTCTTACATGAGTTGGAGCCATTTGACCATGTATTCTCAGTAATAACTCATCATGCAGAATTATCACACTTCTTCTCCCCTTAAAGAATTGCATACGGAAATGCCATTCTTGACAACACAAGTGAAAATCATCCAAATGCATTCTATTCACACTTCTCCCCCTCACAGGTAGCATATGATGTTGCCATCTTCATTATAATAGAGCAAGTGGAATAAGAAAACAATCAACGGTAGCCCGGTTCACTTGATAATCGAAAGCACATGGAAAAAGCATGAAGCATGTTGATGAGAATTGTCATAATAGAGAAGATTTCTCTTCTTCAGAAGATAAAGCGCACTGAAACGTACACTTTTCTTTTCTTTAGAGAAAAATGCTTGAACTGTTGTGTTCAAACGTCATAATCTCTCTCTTTTCATCATCTCTTGGCAAAACTTGTTATCAATCCCATTATCATTCAGTAGGCTCTTTGTCGTGACAACTGATGGAGAAAATCCAATATGATGAATTTGACCCTGAAGTAAACTAACCCGAACTCGTGACTTAAACTTGCACATATGTAACAAAGAGCGGTGCCGAGAGTTCATCCTCCATTGAATCTCTAAGTACTCTATATTCTTCATCCAACCAACCATCAAGTATAAGACGTACATCACCTCTTGAAAATCCACAATTGAATGTGACACTGAGCACTACAACGTAACTCCTTAAAGTGATAGTTATTTTGTGGTGGTAAGAGCCCTATTCCCCCAAGCGGTAAAAAGAAAAGGAAAAAGTCACCCAACAATAATTAGATTTCTAAGTCTTCGTATTTTGATAATAAGCTCGAACAATGATCTTGAAGAATCTTCATCCAACCATCCTCGATACCTTCAGATACTAAGTACACTTGCCCGAAATATTTCACTTCAACCTCAAATAAATAATAGTGAATTGACCCCGTTGTCACATCTTCTGGTTAAAAGCTCACATCTAGCCTCCTTTGACGTTTTAAGTGAACTATGATAATGGTTTTCATCCCGACCCTGGTTAGAAGCACATAACCCCATAAAACCATGTAATAACCAAATTGTCACGATGAATATCCAAACACACATCCAATTCATGAAGTACACCCTTTCATCCATTGTTCGAAGTAGAAACCGTAGCACAAGCATCAAATAAGATCCCGAAATACACTTTCCTTTCTCCAGGATGGTTCCATCATTAAGGGAATTTACAATTCTATAGTTTAAACTGAGAAATAGTTTCTTTCGCGGGATTTTACAAGACCAAGAATAAACTGTAAGATAGATCCGTAAATGCACTTTACTATTACCAGGATGTTTCCATTTTCACGGGATTTTACAAGTCTATGATTTAAACCGAGAAATAGTTTCTTTCGCGGGATTTTACAAAATCAAGACTAAACCGTAAACAATGTCAGCTTGAATGTGTTATGACAACTTTGGTTTCGGTGAATATCAGTTTTAGGGGAACATGCAGCGGTTCATCAATGGTTCATTCTCCATCTTCAACACAATAATCAACAATTCTTTACCCATATGAAGACATCTTCACAAACCATACTAAGTCAAGTAGTATAAACTACTTCCCCCTGGAGGTTGTCCGTAAACCAAAGTACACGTTTCTCCCCCATTATGGTTTTGAACTTTCGGAAGCATCATAACGTGTACAACCATTTGCATGAAAAGTTTTTGTCATAAGCAAACATCTTGAAAGATCATGACTGACGTTGAAGATTCTTGAAAGATTTTGCTTAGACTGTGAAGTATCATTGACATTCAGTGGCGTCGAATATATCATGAGAATTTTTGATCACATCTCATCCAACAAGCCCTTTGGTAAACACATCATTCACGAGTTTTGCCGACAATTGCTGTGACCATTTGGTGAAGTAAATCTGATATACCAAACTTGAACATGAAGTAGAATTTCCCAGATTTGCTACTTAATCTTGTACTAATCCTCGTGAAAAAGAAAAGGTGTACCCAATGTACAAAACCTCTTGACATATCCTCAACTGTGTGAGACACTGAAGTGATAGTTACGTTGTGGGTTAAGTGAGAAAGAATCACAACCGTAACTAAACAGCCACGTCTTTATCATACTCAACAAACGCCCAAACAAGCCATCTTCGTGAAAAGGTAGAAAGAAAGAAGACGAAATAAGTAAACGTGCCCGGAAAACTTCACTTCAAAACTAAATAAGAGATACCGTACAAACAACCCCGTAGTCAACCTTGTTCAAATATCAATTCAAGCCGTATCATAATATTCTCCGTGAAAATGTGTAAACCAATACCGAACCACATAACCCATCGAATCTCATCATCAACTTAAGTCAAATCTCAAGTCTCATTACCAAAAAATCCATATCTCATCTAATCGATCCAATTTTGAGAAGCCCATCATACCATCATTTCAAGTACATATCCAATTCAAGCCCATATCTGGTTCAACATACGGTCATGATAATCCGGATTTAATTAAAGCTCATATAGACACTAACTTTCGCTTAAAACTATCTTTAATCATCCAAAGTGATCCAAATGTCACAAATCAAGCCCACGTAAATTTCAAACCGCACATATCAATATAAGCCTATATCCGGGATAAATTAATGTCATACCTCACCTATTCCCATTAAGATAAACTATTGTTTCCAAATTGATTTGTATCAAACAAATTCTGATAGCAATATATTTCATATATATTTCATGTGTGAATATTTCAGCAACTGATGAAGATATACAGGCCCAAATCAGATCCATCACACACACGGCCTATTTTTTCCCAGCCATGTAACCATGTGAGTGTTCGGCCCATTGTCAAGATAACCACACGGCCCACCAAACTCATAAAACACTGCCCTAAATAATGAGTATTTATCACATCCCTTATCTCATTTTCACCAAAAAAAACTCACATATTGAAACCCTAATCACTTAAATCAGACACCTCCCTTCTCAAATAATACATCACCAACTGAATCCTCTCGTCTAGCCACAAGGATGGTTATGAGAACATCAAAGCCACAGGGATGGCATGAGTCTCAGTTACTAACAACGAGATTTTTTGGACAACAATCACAGGTTGGTTTTCATATCATAGTTTGTGTTTCCGTTTCAGTTTACAATGAATCAAAGTAAAAGGGATAGCATATTTTTTATTATCTTTACTTTTAAATTCGGATAGCAACAAAGAGGTTTTCTTGGATCAATGATGAATTTTCTTTCGTGTGTTTGATCTTATAAAGGTCTTGATAAATCTCTTTAACGTGAAAGGGATATCTGAGATCTTATACAAAAAGAAATCCGAGTTTTACAATTAAAATTAAGTTTTGGATCAGTGATGATGTTAGTTTCGTGTTGGCCCTTGAAAGAATGAGAATGATACTCACTAAATGGAATATGCTAAATGGAATATGAGATCCAATAGGTTATAAATCCTTTTACATAGCGTTACTTGAAAGAATTAATGGAATGATGAAATGAGATCAATGATGGGTTTTAGTTCAACAAAAAAAATGTTTTAAAGATTTAGAAGATGTTGAACACAAACTGAGGTCTTGATGGTGGGAGTTTGATGTAGGTTTAAGTGATGAGTTGATTCTTGATGTATGGTTTTATCTTACATTCGAGTCATGTTGCACGAGTCTTGATGATGGATTAAGATAGTGAAACATGTGATTCTTGATGTATGTTATTGGTCATGAATGATGTATGACGAGTCTTGTATAGGTTCAGGTTATGATTAAGTCAAGTATGTTGGATAAATTCAAGGTCAATTTGCTATCAAACCGCATCACCTTCTTTCAGGACAAACCGCATTCATGATTCAAAACTCATGAATAATACAACTCGCATCAGTCGTCAACACGCATCTGACTTAACCAGCATGACTCAACTCGCATCTGACTTTTCACTCAAACCAACTCGCAGTTGACTAGTCAACCCGCATCTTTTCTGCTAGTACCCAACTCACTTCCTGTTCACTGGATCTGGACATGTTATGACAACTCGCATTTAACAAAGCCAGTACACAACTCGCATTAGTACAAGTTATCCCAACTCGCATTCGAACATTAACCCAACTCGAATTCAAGATTGAACCAGAATACACCCAGTTGCAAAACCCAGAAAAGGAACGGTTTAACATACCCATTCTGACCATATATATGACAGATTGACCACACAAAGTTAACTAATGTAGTAACAAAAAGTCATTAAAAGGTGAACAAAAATTGACTTGGACAAAATATCGACACAAGACAGTTTTTACACATGTATCACAAGACTTTTTGAACCAAAAGGATACTCATCAAGCATGTTCTGAACTGTTTTCCCAAAATAATATGAAAAAAAACATTTTTCACCATGAAAATGATTAAAACAGCTCAAGAACATGATTCGGCACCATAATAATCAATCAACACGAACAACCTTTATCAAACGGCATCAAATCACTAACAAACCGCATATAAAAACCGCTCAAAAACCATAGGAATCATTAAAACAACACAACCTTGGCTCTGGTACCAATTATAGGATCGTGAATATTATGTTGTTTGATGATTTGGGTGGTCTAGGATGGTGATAATATAAGAAAGCCATTAGAGAGATGAAGAGAGTAGAGAGGATGTTTCTTGAAAGAGAGTTGCTTTACAAAATATGAAAGGTTAGATTCAAGAAGCAACACCACTTCCAAGGATGGAAGGGGTATTTATAGTTACAAATGATACGCCCTCCTGACGGGCTGTGGATCAGGCATACAGTGGGTAAAGACCCGTCCTTCCTCCACGGTGTTACACTAAACTAAACTACGCTACAAACTATCTAATTAACTACTAAATAACGTAAATAACGAGATGTCTACGAGCTAACATATGCTAGACCATAATTGGGGTGTCTGACACTTTAACATGGAATTTCTAATTCCTAACAAAGCATGCATGCCCAACCGTATTATCAAGTGGTTACTCTATCTTATCATCTTCTACAATCTCACGGAGACTCTCTAAACTATCCTTAAGGTACGAAAGGTATGTTTAAAATATAAATTCATTGTTCCTAAGATGAGGAGGAATATACTTTACATGCACAGAATATTTAATATAAGCAGGCATCTTTGGTGCAACATAATCACCACTAGTGATTGGCATTTACCCTTTTACCTGATTCTTCAGATTCTCAATTTATTTTTGCAAAGATGTTATCTTTTCATTGTTCTTGTCACGAGTGACCTTAATTGATTCATATAACTCTTTGAAATGCAGTTTAACCTTTTCATTTTCAGCTAGAAAATAGTCATTTTCATGTTGTAATACATCAATGATTGAAGATGGAAATTCTGAGAATTCTGAGAATCTAAAGGAGGGGGCATATGGGATCCAGTCACTTCACTCAAATTACCCTTCAATTGGGAAATTTGAGCTTTCAATTTTTGGATCGTGTTGCAGTGAGCTTGAATCCGTTCATCACGAGAGTTTATTTCACAATATGCATCAAACTCAGGAGCATCCGAAGATGTCTTGGCATTTGAAGTTTTAATTCTTTCTTCAAGATGTTGATATTTTAATTGTAAATCAAGATATTCAACTTCTAGTTTAGAAAAATTCCTGACCATGTTATCATGATCATCCCTTTCGATTTTGTCATGCAATTTCGAATTTTTGGTTTCAAGCTCATTGACATGATCTTGTGAGACTTTCAACGCAATCAATAAATCATGAAATTGAGATGCAGTAATGGAATAATTCGTGACAGTATAAAACAAATCTTGAGCAATACATCTAGAAATCAAATTCTCATTAAGGATGTGAATATTCTTCCTCTCGATCTCATTACTTTTAAGCTCACATTCATATGTTTTAACCTCGTTTTCCATTTCATTAAACATCTTTTTCATTTCATTCACTTCAGTGTTTATAGCAATTTGAATACTCTTGAATTGTTCTTTTAGTTGTTTAAAGAATGGAATGACCTCATTTAGATAACATGCTTTAGTTTTCTTAAAACCCCTTTCCCCTTTAGTAATTTATGTTGGTGTGATTCTCTTCTTACACATTTTCTTGAAATCAACAAATAGTTGGTAAACTACATATAAGTTGATTAAGGTTTTACTTTGAGTGGGAAGATTTCTAGGCAGTAAATACATTGGTGTATTGGGTGGATACACTGTAGCTGGAGGCAATTTTCTTAGGGGAGGATTCTTTTCAATAAGTTCAGTACCTTTTCTCTTTTCCACATCTATCTTCCAAAACACTTGTTCAGGGGTTAATTGAGTCTGAGGTCTAAACTTAGTTTTAGCTATCCAGTTATCCTTAGTGTAATTGAGAGTTTTAAACATTATATTATGATTCACACACCAAGGATCCTCTTTTAATTTCTTTTCCATTTTCTATTGATCCCAGTTGAGCAAACGATCTAATATAGAAACTGACTTAGAATAACAACTTATTAAGTATTATGCGGAATTTAACACTTAATCTTAAGAAGAAGAACAGTTAACATTCAACACCTCAATATTATTTATTAATACGAATACTCTTACAGTATTAGGGTTTTGCAACCTTGAAGTGTATCGACCTTAGATATATAACTTACGTATATCTAACCTAACCTAGAACCTCCTTTTATAAGCTAAGGAGTCCTATACATTATACAATACGTAACCTACAAGATAAATATCTTTTCCATATTTATCTAATACAATAAACTAACCGACTATACAAAACACTAGCAGTGGTTACAATATATCATCCGTGGTTACACATTACTACTAGCAGCGGTTATCTTAATCCGTGGTTACATTCTTCTGTCCGTGGTTATATCAAACCTGTCCGTGGTTCCAGTACTTAAAGTAATTCATGATTCAAGGAACCAAAACCCAACAATCCTCCCCTAAACTTGATACATTCCAACATAATTCTCAAGTTTCCTTTAAGCTCAAAACATCTGAAATGGAGGATGTAGCCAAACACTTATGAGATTTAAGAATTGTCTCATATTTCTTCAACAAATCATAGGCTTGACCATCATAGGGTAACAACATCTTGATAATACCGGTTTCAACATCGAACAATAATTTACGGATACTTATTCAAGCTGAGGATATTCACCTTCTACAAGCATGTGAATAATTTTTCGAAAGCAGTTAAAACATGAACTCCACAAGTTTGATATAAAACCATCTTGTTACAGTACCATTGTAGAGTCCTTTCCATTCAGGTTCATCATGAGTTGGTTCAAATAAAATCTTCAAATTATAATAGACCAGTCTCTCATGATAATCATTTGGATGTACTTCACCAAACTTATTCTTGTAAAGTCTCCAAAGATCCATCAAATCATCCCTTTCAAAATCTTTGAAGCATTTGTGAAATTTTATTATACTCATAAACTTCATTGTTGAGTCTTTGAATTTTCCAAACTCCTTCACTTCCATCATTAAGCTTAAACTCATAAGAAACAATTTGATTAACATCTGCAGCTTCTTTCAATCTTTTAGAATCAGATGTGTCTTGAATCTCAGATTTTCTCTTTCTTTTACTTTGCATCCACTCATCATGCTTCTTAATCCACTCTTCTTCCTTCTCATAATTCATTGGACAGTAATCATCATGATTAATCTTCATACATCTTTCATAAATTTCAAGAATTCTTTCAAATGAACATTTACTAAGATTTTCAGAAATGTGAATGCCTGAATTCTTAATAATTTTCATTAATACATTCCTCATATGAGCCATTGAAAGAGGTTTCTTTCTTATAACTTGCTTCCTTTCTTTACCAACCTTTCTTGCCCATTCACCTAAAAGCCTAGCTTTTTCCTTATCATCCAACAAATTCCATTCTTGTGCAGTATATTCATCATTTATTTGTTGAGAAGCTTGAAGAAAGTTTTGAGATTCATACCATATAGCTAACATTCTCTGACTAGCTTCCTCTTCTTTCTGCTTTCTTTTCTCTAAAGCTTCTTGTTCTTGACAACCATATTCTTTACAAACTCTGCATCATAAGCTTCTTGTTACGCTCTAGATTTAAACTTCAACTCAGTGCTGCAACCCTTTACCTTTTCCAACATCAGATTGAATCACCTTCTTCTTTAGTGGTTCACCAATAACTAAAGTTTTTCCTCTGGGTTTGGGTTTAGTTGCATAGTTTGAGCAGATATCACAGGTTGTAGAAATAGATGAAGTTTTACTTAGATTTATCAAGGTACTAGCAGCTTCTTTCTCAACTTCTTTAGCCTTAGGTGGTAATACAGAGAGAGTTGTGACAATAGTGGAAGTGGTTATAATAGCAATGGGTATGATTGTAGTAGGTATAGTTGTAGTGGTTATAGTTGCCATGTGCATTCTGACATCGGTGGTTAGAAGTGTACTAACCGTGGTTTCGGACATACCATCGGTGTTTGTGTTGATTACTACATCTTCTACAACTTTCTTCACATTTTCAAGAACCGCCTCATTCCCATCTTTATCAGATACCAAAAATGTTTGATCTCCACTATCAACATCTTCTTCCATAGATACATTAACATCCTCCCATGAATTCTTGCCTTCACTCCTCCCCTGTTTGGATACATCCTCCATATTCAGAGCGGAAGAGGAGTTCACCTTCTTTTTCGTAGCTTCCTAAAGCGCAAGCCCGGCCTTTTTATCTTCTCCAAAACCAAAACCACTTGCTTCAAGCAAATATCCTTTTCATGCAACCCAGCCAATTCCTTGAGATTAGAGATCGTCTCCTCCATCTTGGTACATTTAGCCGTCAATTCATTTAAGCGTTCAAGAATATCCTCCCCACTTCGACTTGTGTGAACTGGTCCGAGAGGTGGTTCATTGGAAAAGTCGGTATGTACAAACTTCGAATCCGTCAATTCATGTTCAGGTTCCAACCTATCCTCATCACTTCGAGTGTTAGCTGCTCAGAGGTGAATCTTTGGATATAGAAAACATAGCATCGGACCGAGCACGAACATCTATGCACCTATATTAGCCAAGTGGCTAGGGATTCCTCCACCTGTGTTAAGTTTCAAGGAACTCTCCACATTAGGAGTTGCCAATGGTTGGGTCTTATTTATGTTTCCACTATCCTTATCAGCATCTAAGCATGTATCAGAGTGGAAGCCCTTCAATCATGTCACCTTCACCACTGTGACGCCTCATGAGCAACACCACTAGCACTAGCCCGAGGAAGCTTAGTGCCCTTCTTTCTCCTAGTCCATACAATAGGTGGAATATCAGTGATTTGAGGTGTACTATCAGTGGTTTGAGGTGTACTATCAGTGACAATCAGTTGAGTTTCAAGACCTTCATCAAAATCAGGAGGCAAAGTAAGCATGTGAGGAAATAAAGGAACATCTCTAATTTGTACATTCTGTGGCTGATTCCTCATATGTGCAAAAACCTTAGGAAGCATATGATGTACTTCATACTCTCTAGAATGTTCAATAGGATCAACAATTTGATGTGCTACAATCAGTTGAACAAACCGAGGATACAAATAGTATTTACCCTTCTTCCTAATGTTTTGTACTAACCCTTCATAAATCATCCTAGACCAATTAAACTTCCTTCCCTCAGATAAACAAATAATAGCAGTAGCAATTTTTGAAGGAAAGTCATTAAAACCTGTGGTCTTGTTACTCATACACATCAACAAGGTGTGAATCAAAAACTTCCATTGTTGTGAAAACAAACTCTTAAAGAATTGTACCTTTTCACCTCTATGTGTATATCCTAATCTCTCTAAACCAGCAACAATCTCAACATCTGAAAGATTGTCAACCCCATCGGCATCATCAAAGCTGCAAAACTTCTCGAATGATATCCTCGATGAAATAACATGCTCATCTACTTCAGAACCAAACATCTCCACACCATCAACCGTTGCAAGTGTAGCATTCTCTCGAGAATTGATGTATGTAGGCTTTAAGAATGGTGGGTGTAACGGTTAAAGCATAATGAATGGGACTGTGAACTAAGAAATCAATCATTTGATGAAACCCTTGAGATCGAGCATTCTTGGTGAGAATGGCAACTAGGTTATGTGAAGTGGAATACTTTTGACCATTTTGATTAAGGAAGAAAATGATGTGAGTTGGTGAATTATGCAAAGAAAGTGATTAGGGTTAAGGTTGAGCGCCAATTGGAAGTGGTTTGAAAATCAAATAAATGATCCGTCCGTGATTTTGGGGAGAGTGATATAGATTCGCCAATGTTACCAAACAACCCCTGTACTATCCAAAACTAGACTCCATGCTATCCGTGGTTTCAGAACTACTATCCGTGGTTACAACATACCATCAGCAGATACATGGGATCACTTCTTCCAAATGACCAAGAGATATAGCAAGTAAATCAGCTCCTTATGCACCCAAAACCTTCATACCTGTAAGACAAAAACACAAAACCAACACAGAGTATAAGGTTATTGTTGTCGGTGGTTAGGAAGAGCTAAAAGTGGTTCCAAAAGACCTATCTGTGGTTTGAGCAGGTAAGTCAATATGGTCAACTTCTAGAACTAATATTAGTCCAACTCTCAAGAATCTCATTAACTCCTCAACCACATTAAACCGGCCCCTTATTTACTTCCATAACCCTAAACCCCACTTATAAAAAGAACCCAAATCTTACATAACGCACACACCAATCAATATCAAAACCCTAATTACTTCAAAGTCTCCAATCAACTGCAATCACAATGTGGAACCCTAGTTGGAATAAACCAGAAGTAGTCAATCTAACATCCTCCTCATCCTCATCATCATCTTCATCATCAAGTGAAGATGGTAACCCATGGCATTCTACCTCCTCCACAAGAAACAAGACCATTAAAATCTCCATTTCTTCCATCATCTGAAGATGATAGTGTGGTGAATCCAAGTAATGCATCGAGGACTCGATGATTCCTCAAAGAAGAGATCTTCATACTCCCACCTTCACATCTCAACCCCAAAAAAGACCACGAGCAAGAAACCCACCACTTCCAAAAGACAGAGAGGTGGTTCTTGGTCTTCAAGTACCAAGTTATGGTGCTTCTTCACACATCGTAAAGGGGAAGGGAAAAAGGAAAATGGAATGATGCTTTTAGGTGATATGACTATGTCCTTCGTGCTTCATCTAATGTGGTCATCGTCATCATCAACGTTTTCATCAATCCATCCGTTCCATTTTGATCCTTAGCATCCTCGTCATAGTAGTTATGCATCTCCAGCCATTGAGATAGAAGGAATGAGTGGTTATGCAAGACTTCACAAACGCATATCCAGCATCTAGTGTGAAAGATGTGAGCGATCATGCATATCCAACGCCTGTTAGATGTTGGAATAGATGATATGAACTAGATTAGGATTAGTAGATCATGTATAGCTCTTTTCTTGTACTCTGGAAGCGTAAGTAAACTATTTCTCGAATGAATGAATGAACAATTTGCATCAGTACTTCTTTTACTTCTATAATGATCATTCTTGTATCTGCAAAATGGTTAGTGAAAAGCAGGACAACTAGCGATGGTTTGAACCAAACTATCAGTGGTTAGAAACAAACTATCAGTGGTTAGAAACAAAAATAGCAAAACTAAGATTACATAATAACAGTTCAGTACATATACAAACTGGTACAAAACAATTTGAGAATTTAGAGATTAATCATTCCAATACTAACAACAAGATCTGAAACCTCCCACATCAAAAGCTTTGGTGAGAAGATCAGCAACATTGAAATCAGTATGGATTTTTACCATTTGAATCAACCTTTTCTCATTACAATCTCTAATAAAATGATGTCTTATCTCAATATGTTTAGTTCTAGAATGTAAAACATGATTTTTAATGATGCATATTGTACTGTTATTATCAATGTAAATCTTAGTATGCATAAAATTGTACCCAAAGTCCAGCAATTGATTCTGAATCCAAAGAACTTGACCACAACAACTAGCGGCAGCCACATATTCAGCTTCAGTTGTAGAATTTGCCACAATAGTTTGCTTTTTACCCTGCCATGAAATAAGTCTGCTTCCCAAAAACTGACATCCTCCAGTTGTAGACTTCCTATCCAAACTAGCACCAACATAGTCACTATCTGTGTAGGCCACCAAGTCAAAAGGAGAATCCTTTGAGTACCAAAGGCCCAATTTAGGATGACCCTTAAGATACCTAAAAATTCTCTTAACGGCATTCATGTGTGATGAATTAGGTGTGACTTGAAATCTTGCACACACACATACGAGAACATTATATCGGCCTAGATGCGTGAGATACATCAAAGATCCAATCATGGACACTGTACAACTTCGATCAACTCTGGTACTACCATCATCGGGTAGCAATGGTTTCAGAGTCTCCATTGGTGTACTAGCACTCTTCACATCCTGAAACCCAAACTTCTTCAAAACATCTGCTACATACTTATCTTGACTAATGAAGATACCATCAGTCCTTTGTTGAACCTGTAGCCCCAAAAGAAAGTGAGTTCTCCCATAGAACTCATCTGAAACTTATCATGCATAAGCTTTTCAAAATCTTTGCATAGCTCTTTATTGGTTGAGCCAAAGATGATGTCATCTACATAAACTGAACCAATAAAATATCATCTTTGTGCTTTCTTATGAACAAAGTTTTATCAATCAGTCCTCTTTTAAACCCATTGTCCATCAAATAAGTGGACAGGCACTCATACCATGCCCTAGGAGCTTGATGCAAACCATACATAGCCTTCCTTACCTGTAGACCTTGTCAGGATGATCGGGATCTTCAAAACCAGGAGGTTGACAAACATAAACCTCCTCATCAATTGTGCCATACAAAAATGCACTTTTAACATCCATCGGATACACAACAAAGTTTTTGAATGAAGCATAAGCTAAAAACAATCTAATAGCCTCAATTCTTGCAACTGGAGCAAACACTTCATCATAATCCAAGCCTTCAGGTTGTGTGTATCCTTGAGCAACCAACCTTGACTTGTTCCTCACAACAATACCTCTTTCATCCCTTTTGTTTGAACACCCATTTTGCCCCAATTGCCCTCTTACCATTAGGAAGTTCTACCAATGTCCAAACCTCTTGAAGTTTGAACTGAAGAAGCTCCTCTTGCATTGATTCTACCCATCCTTCTTGAGATAATGCTTCTTCAACTCTCTTTGGTTCCTTTTGAGACAGAAAACAAGCAAACAGGCAATTTTGCAGATCTTTATGACTGTTTCTTTTGTGGAGTGATCTTGCAAAGAACCCATGTTCGGAAAGGGTTCGTGTTCTTAACCTTGTTTCTTGTTTGAACTGGAGTATTCAAATTTCCAAGTATTTGTTCCTTGGGATGAATCTTGTGTATCCTTGTGGAGGTAACAGGACTTTCATGAATGACATGTTCCAAATTAGTTAAATCGGCATTAAAGAAATCATCCATGTCTTCATCATCAGTAGGAGTATCAATTTCAATCAAAGCGGGCATATCAGGATCATGTGGATACTCCTCTTCACCATGTAATGGCTTTGCATGTGGTCCAAAGAAAGTACTACTATCGGTACTTACAGCCGGGATTTCACTTGTAATGACAGTGGTAGAAGTTGTTGGCTTAGCAGTGGTTGTATTAACTCTATCCGTGCTTATGTTTGGCTTATCCGTGCTTGCAGACTGCTTTTTCTTCTTTTCAATTTCTTCTACCAACACTGAATTATCTTTCAATAACTCATCCTTATCTTGATGATGAGCACTATTGCCTCCAGTATTCAAAACATCATCATCAGTGGGACCTTGCTTATCAATGATGGGTGAGACAGAACTAGCTTTCCACTTTTCAAACAAATAGAACTCTTGAGGAGAATCAGCTTCCTTAGAAATTGCTTCTTCACGGAATGCTTTTGAGTACCTACATCAACATTAGTGGAAGTTCCTGCAATGATAGGCTCATAATTCATAGATTTGGTTAGCATATCAATGTTAAGCGATCACGGTCCTTTGGTCTCACCACTAGGAGTCTTTTCACTGAATTGAACATGTAGATTCTCTTCAACAATTCTAGTCCTCCTATTGTATACTCTAAAGGCTTTACTATTTGATTAATAGCCTAAAAAGTATCCATCATCGGCTTTTTCTTGAAACTTGCCTAGGTAGTCTATGGTATTCAAGATAGTAACAGGACACCCAAAAGGTTTTAGGAATGCAATCATTGGCTTCCTATCATGTAACAGCTCATAGGGGTCTTGTTATGAGGCTTCACTACCTTACTCCTATTCTGCACATAACATGCAGGTGCCTACTGACTTCACCCAAAAGGTAGTTGTTAACTTAGACTCAGACAACATAGTCCTAGCAGCCTCAATTAGTGTTCTATTTTTCCTTTCAGCCACACCATTTTGTTGTGGTGTTCTAGCAACACTAAACTGTCTTTCTATACCTTTATCTACACAAAAGCTGATTCATCACTGCATTCTTAAACTCAGTTCCATTATCACATCTAATTATCTTTACTTTATGATTCACTAGATTTTCTATCTTAATAATGAAACTCTTGAGAACTTCACTAGTTTCACTCTTAGCAACCAAAAAGTAAACCCAAGAAAATCTACTATAATCATCAGTGATAACTAGGCAATCCTGCTTATGGTTCAAACTCTTGACAAAAGTAGGTCCAAATAAGTCCATATGAAGCATAAACGGTGGTTGTGAAATGGTGTTGACAGTTTTGGACTTACAAGAAGCTCTATGTTGTTTTCCTTTCTGACAAGCCACACACAGTTCCTTACACTCAAAACCCTTAGAAGGTAACCCTCTCACTAAGTTCCCTTTAACCAGTTTATTGATTGTTTTGTAATTGAGGTGACCTAATCTTCTATGCCATAACTTAGACTCATCCACAGATGCTTTAGCAAATAAACAAGTTAAGGACCTATTAGGAATTACATCTTTAAGATCAAAACAATATATATTTTCCTTCCTAGGTACCCTATCTTAAACTCAGGAGACAACACCACACACTCATTTTCACCAAAAAGTACCCGGTTTTTCTTATAACACATTTGAGAAACACTAAATAAATTGTACTTAAGTCCCTGTACCAAGTAGACTTTTTCAAAGTCCAAATTTCTGTTCGATTGTGCCTCTTCCACGTATCTTTCCTCCCTTTGGATCATTGCCAAAAGCCACATATCCTCCATCAAAAGCTTCAAAATCTTCCAGGTTGCTCCCATCCCAAGTCATGTGTCCAGAGCAACCACTATCAAAAACTCCTTTGTCTTTTAGCTCATCTTGTAGATTGCCATGCACATGAAATTAAACAAGTTAGTTCCTTTTGTGGACCCAAGCCAATACTGACTTGGGTGCTGCCTGTGCATCAATATACTCAAATTTGGTTAGGTCCATTGATGCACAGTTGACATGATGTAAAACCTTGGTCTTAGGTTTCCATTGCCAACTAGTGAGGCCTTAACACATAAAAATGATTTCCAACCACTGTATCGGTTATCACCTTTGGAATTTTTAAAACTTCTTTGTTATCTGTGGTGATTTTTGGCTTATCGGTGGTTTGATTTTGCTTAGCCGTGTTTACACTTTGCTTAGCAATGGTTGGAACCCATTTGGGAGAAGCAGTGACAATTGATTTTGTATTCCCATTCCTCATTAACACTGCTTTAGGAATCATGTTTCTGTTAGGATGAGGGTTTGTTTTCTTTGAAAAGTTTTGGTTATTTACCCTCCTCCAATGATTCCAAACTTGTGGTCCGTTTTTATGACAATTTCTCTGTAAGTGCTCAAAACTACCACATACAAAACAAGCCTTTTTAACACATTGAAACTCATCACCTAATCTGTTAGAAATTAGACCATTTAAGCTTCTTTGATTACCCCTAGGTTTATATTGTGTCATTTGGTCCCTAGGTATTTCCCTGTACTCTACTACTTTCTTGGTAACTTTAGCTCCAAATCTAGGTACAAGATTAGCTTGTCTAGTATCAACTTTCTTAATAGGTTCTAACTTTTCAGGCTGTGTTGATACTTTACTATCTTCCTCGAGAATCGATTCCCAATCTTCAATGATGGGAGCATCGAGAGACGTATCGAACTTATCTTAGGTGGTTCAGTCTTACTTATTCCTTCAACAGGTTTGTTAAAACTGAATTCACTACTAAATGACAGTTCTTTAGCAGGTGGTGCATGTTGCATAAGAGTAGGTGGTGGCATATTGTTGTATCCAATCCCAGAACCCTTTTTCATTAGATGACTCTCTATAGATTTATGAACGGATCGAGAAGCAAATTGTGTTTTAGCTACCCTAACAACATGTTTTCTTTTTCATCTAGGGCCTTTTGTTTTTCACTCTCTGCTAGTTCAAGTTTCTCTTTAAGCATTTTAATCTCTCTATTTTTAAGATCAATTTCACCACCTAATATATTGATCTTATCTACATACTCAAACTCACATTTAATATAGTATCTAAGCTTCTCTTCCACACTCTCTAGACCAACCCTATAACCTAAGTTATCCATAGTTAGTCTTTCTACTTCTTTCCTCATACTCTCGGTGATAGCCTTTTGAGAGTCTAAGTTATCATTACATGATTTAAAAGAACAAGTAGACTCATTAGATACCTCAGAATCTGAACCAGAAGATGAAGCATAAGCCATAAGAGCAAAGTTATGCTCTTTTGAAGCTTCACTAGCAAGAAAAGCTGCATTGGGTCCTTCTTCAATCGATCACTCAATCATAATCACCAAGACCATCTTGAGCCACCAATGCTGAAGAAGGAGCGGACTCTTCAGTGATCTTCTTAACACCTTCAATCCTCTTAGGAGCTCGACATTCCCTTGCAAAGTGACCCTTCTTCTTGCGGTTAAAGCACTCCATCTTGCTTTTGTCGAACCCAGCTCTTCTTTGACCATCATACTTAACTTGTCTTCGGTCCTCCTCAAAAACTTCCTTGCTTGGAGAGTCAACATTGCCATTTGCCATTGAAGATTAATCTCTTCAAGATCATCGGGATCAATTTGATCCAGATCTTGATTCAACACAGTAACACTAGTAGTTAAATCAGCCGAAAAAGCACAAATTGCACCATCACTGACATTATCACTAACAGTGGTATTGTTTGCAATAGCCGTGGATATACCATAGGCGGCAGTGGATACATCTTGTGGGCTCTTGTGATTAGTGGATACAAAAGCAATGTTTTGATTAGCAAAAGATGCATTAGCAAAGTTATTCTCAGACTCATAAACTTTTAAGTTGTTGAAGAGATTATCAAGAGTCATCTTAGGAAAGTCCTCCTTATTCCTCCACACAATTGTATGAATAGCCCATTAAGATGATAGACTCCTAATGAACTTCAAATTAATATCTTCTTGAAGAACCTTATAATCTCAGACTTGGTTGGTGATAAGTTTTTGAAGTCTATTGTATGTGCCATCAATCTTTTCTCCGAGGCGTGAAGGTTTCAAATTTATGCTTGAGCATATTCATCCTGGACTTCTTAGTAGCTTCATTGCCAGCAAACCTTGTCTCAAGAGCATCCAGTAACTCTTTAGCAGATTCATATTGTTCAAAATCCAAAGCATAATCATTGGGTATTCTCATGGAGAGAATACTGTGAGCCTTGATCTCTAGCTTTCTCTTAGCCTTATCAATTTCACTAACAATGGAAATTTCTTTGCCATCCTCACCCTTCTTAGGAATTGTGTCTCCCTTTTCAACGACATCGAGAGAGCATAATCAATCATACGAATGTATTGCCTCATTCGCATTCTCCAGTTTGATACTCACCATGCTTGAGCATGGGTACCTTTGAAGCGATCACCATGTGAGTTTAGTCAGACATCTTATCTTCCTTGAACAAAACTTAACTTAACCTCTTCTTGATTACAGTTTCTAGATCACAAGCTCGGATACCACTTGTTGATCCCAGTTGAGCAAGCGATCTAATATAGAAACTGACTTAGAATAACAACTTATTAAGTATTATGCGAATTTAACACTTAACCTTAAGAAGAAGAACAGTTAACATTCAACACCTTAATATTATTTATTAATACGAATACTCTTACAGTATTAGGGTTTTGCAACCTTGAAGTGTATCGACCTTAGATATATAACTTATGTATATCTAACCTAACCTAGAACCTCCTTTTATAAGCTAAGGAGTCCTATACATTATACAATACGTAACCTACAAGATAAATATCTTTTCCATATTTATCTAATACAATAAACTAACCGACTATACAAAACACTAGCAGTGGTTACAATATATCATCCGTGGTTACACATTACTACTAGCCGCGGTTATCTTCATCCGTGGTTACATTCTTCTGTCCTTGGTTATATCAAACTTGTCCGTGGTTCCAGTACTTAAAGTAATTCATGATTCAAGGAACCAAAAACCCAACATTTTCTCTCTAAAAGAATTTTCTATTTCTATGTCCTCTTTAGTGTTCTCAACATAAGTTGGCTTTTTTCTAGGTTTAAGAATCAGACTACCATCATAAATCACATCATGAGCTGTTTTTGCTTTCTTAAGATACGCAGGATTGAGGTCTTCTACAAGGGCAACACTATGCTTATCACTTAATACTCTATGCTTAGTGATCATGTGAGCAGTTTGAATGGTGTTGCCTTGTACGTACAACTTGTTTTCAAGTTTGTTCTTCAAAGTTGTAAGGTTGGATAAATCATTTAAAAGCTTTGATTCTTTTGCATTGAACTCATGCTTAAGCCCTTTTACATTTTCTTAAAGTTCTTGCTTTTGCTTAACATTTTTATTAAGTTTCTCTTGTAAGGAATTTAACTCTTGTTTTAATGTTTCTTCTCTTAAATTAATTTTACTGATTAATGTACGCATTTGGCTATCCATTTCCTGCTCATGTGTTGTCAGTTCAAATTTAGGACGTTGTTCATAGATGGCTGATAAGGTTTTAAAATGTACCTTTTTGAGGGGTCATTTAAGCCCTTATTTGATCACTTTTGTATCCGTTATTACTTAATATCGTTCCTTTTCACTTTTTAGGTCTCTTAAAGGCAAATTGATGTAATAGCATTTATTTGGACGAAAAGGCGCAGATATACGAAGAAAATGGCCAAAGTCAAGAAATCGAGACACTCAAGCTGCTGAAACACAAGGTGACGGCGTCACTGCTTAACTGCGACGCCGTCGGAGCATTTTGTGATGGGACAGAAGTCAAATTTCTTATTTTCAAGTGACGGTGTCAAGCTTTAAAAGAGTAGGCCGTCGCAACTCAGACGGCCTAGATTTGATCCAGACGGCGTCATAAGCTGAAGAGAACGGCGTCACAAGCACAAGTTGACGCCGTCTAAGACTAACGTGGCCAAGATGAAACCCTAATGACGGCGACCCGACGGCGTCGCAAATCATAAGGTGACGCCGTCGCACATGTAATCTTATATATAGAATCCGAATTTTTCAGTATTAAGAAGTAGTCTTTTTGGAGTAAAAACCTAAACCGAACCAAGGCTGTCTTGTACAGTATTTTAGGGTTCCAAACCCTATCTTACATCAAGATAAGTGTTTTACTTCATTAATTCAATTATGTCTTTGATTATTTGTATGTATGCTTGCATGTTCTCCATGTCCGGCTAATTTACTTGTGTGTTTGCTTAGGAATTATGAAACTTAATTATTGAATATTGATTGGTTGTCTCTTATCTTAATTGTTAATGATCTAGTAATGCGATAGGTCATTCGTTGTGTAGTTAATGCTTGATTAATCTTTGTGAACCTTAGACTATGACACCTAGAGTAGTTGTAGGCTAAATCATACAAAGATTGCCTTAGCGTTAGAGTGTATAAATCCTAGAGATTTTGTAGACGAGACCCTTTGGTAAGTTCAAAGAGTTAGGGATAAACGCATACCCTACGACTTTAGACACACAACGCGATTAAGAATAAGGACGTGACAATTCAACCATCAATAGGAGATAATTAAGGAGTAATAAAACCTAAGTAAACACATTTTAAACTATCATACGAGCACACAATAATTAGACATAGACTACCATCACCTCAGATTAGATAATTAGATAAGTAGAGTAATCGGTAGAAATACCAACCCCCCAAATTCAAACCCCGAGATTCGTACCTTTCCATTTCCTAAAAAACATAAAAAAGATAAAAAAATAATCTTCCTCAACCCCAACCTTAGCGTAGTAACTTCTCACTAGCATTCCTATTCCCCTAGAGAATGATATCAATACCCGTGGCTTACCTTAATACTACACTACAATGATTAGGCTCACTGCCTAGGGTGTTATAAAACTTGCTCGAAGAAAAGGAAGTTCCTTTGACCCCGAACAACGCGTGTAGCATTATCAAGTTTTTGGCGCCGCTGCCGGGGAATAGAATAGCTAGTTAGTAGTCCACCTCGTTTAGGTTTCTTTGCTTGATTCCTATCAAGTAAATTTTTCTCATTTTTTAGCCTTCTCGTAGTCTATCCCCCTTCTTCGTGACCTTTGTTCGTAACCCCATCACTTTTCATAATGGAAGGTGATAACCACCCACCATTCATCAACCCACCACCAATTGACCCGCCAAGAGCCCGTACTCTTGGTGAATACTCGAGACCAAGCCACCTAGGCTATAGGAACACCATTGAGCTTCCCGACCAAGCCCAAACTACGGCCCTACGATCCGACACCATCCGGTTGGTGCAAAACGGATGTGCATTCCATGGACTTCGCTCCGAAGATCCAAATCAGCATCTAAGGGATTTCCTTAAAATTGTCGATTCCATCGACCTTGATGCTACTACTCGGGAGACCACGCTCCTGCATCTCTTCCAATTTTCTCTACGGGAACAAGCTAGTAATTGGCTTGAGCGACTTCCCACCAGCTCCATCTCAAGTTGGGATGATCTCACCTCTCGCTTCCTTGCTCAATTCTTCCCACCGGGGAGAACCACTAAACTTAGGAATGACATCTTGATGTTCCAACAACATCAAGGTGAATCTCTTTACGAAGCATGGACTAGATTCAAGGAATTACTTCATAAAGTCCCTCATCACGGCATTGATCTTTGGCTCCAAGTCCAAATCTTTTATGATCATGTCAACTTCCCCACAAAGCGATCCATTGACCAAGCGGCCGGTGGAAAACTTAGTGATCTCACCGCTGAAGAATCATGGGGTATAATAGAGGACCTTGCCCTCTATGACAACGAAAGTTGGAATGACCCCCGTGAGTTGCCTAAAACCGTTAAGGCAATCTCCTTGCCTCCCATTAACTCACAATCTTCCGACCGTAGGATGATCGAACTTGAAGATCAAGTTAAATTCTTAATGAGTTCCTACGAAAATCCTAAGTCTTCTCATCAAGTGAATAAAATCACTCTACCTTGTGAGTTATGTAGTGGTCCCCATGACACTCGTGATTGCACAAGACTCCCCGAACAACCTTTTGCGGACTACGCCTCCACGCGTACCGACGGAGCGGGAGAGAAGTGGTACACTTTCAAGCCCGAACAAAACAACTTAGGAAACTCTTACAATCCCTCGTGGAGAAATCATCCTAACCTTAAGTGGAACCAAAACTCAAGCACACCCCAAAGCTCATCTAGTCCACCTAATAGGTTCAATTCTCTAAACACTGGGAACCCCACTAATCTTGAGGCAATTGCATCTAGATTCATGTCATCTCAAGAGGCTAATTTGACTAAGCTTGAAGACGATTTTAAGTGAAGACAAGGCGAGATGACAAACAAGCTTGATGCCCTCTTAAAAGCCTTTAATGACCGGGAAATTAGAGCACTCCCAAGTGATACTATAAAGAACCCAAAAGTGAATTCGATTTCATCGACTTCATGTTCTTGTTCACCATGGGAGAGTGAACATCTATGTCCCTCACACCCAACGGTTCACTCGGCAAATGCTATCAAAAAGGGTTCCAAGCCATCCAAAATGAGGTACCAAGGCCCTGCACCATTGGTAGAACCTACTCTTGAGAAACCCGTCAACCAAGAACCCAAACCTAGTCTAGAGGAGGAGTACAAGGCACTCCATCAAGAAAAACTAGTTCTTGAAGTCTTAGCTCATGCACCTTATTATAATGCTTTAAAAGAAAAATATGAGTTAGAACTTAAACTTGGAAAACATGGGTCTGCTTTTGTGCGAAATAATCTACCTAAAAAGTTAGACGATCCCGGGCTATTTACTCTTCCATGTAGGCTTGGAACTTCCAAACCTCTCGATGCTCTAGCCGACTTAGGATCATGCATCAATCTTGTTCCGTTGTCCCTCCATAGAAGCCTTAACTTAGGTAAGATAGAACCAACGGAAACCATCTTAGGTCTAGCGGACGGTAGTGTTGCATGTCCGGTGGGGATAATTAAAGACATGGTAGTACACGTAGGAGAGTTGACTCTTTTGGCCGACTTTCATGTGCTAGACATGAATAAGGACCTGACATGCCCATTACTAGTAGGAAGAGGATTCTTAGCTACCGCTAGTGCTATCATCGATTGTAAGATGTCCAAGATAGTGGTAGGAGAGGGAAGTGCTAGGTCAATCTACGATGTCAAAAAGCATACATACTACAAAGAAGAGGAAATCCCACATGAGATTAGGTTGGATAGAACGCCCTCTAGATATGGACCTTGGATAGATAAGAACCTCATAGGTCCCCAACGACCTTTCTACTTAGATGAAGCCTTTGCTAGTAAAGCAACTTTCAATGAAAAAGAGATGGCTAGGGACATGGAAGTAAACCCGTTCGAGGACGCCTTAGTATTTAGGAAGATGACCGAGTTTCTAGGAAGCTTGCCCATCAACCTTGTATTGAATAAGTGGAAAGTTGAGAGCGATAAGCCTAAACATAAATGGGATTGGAATAGACCACCTAGTGATGGTAATGGAGAGTGGCACATTAGAATTAGGATCTATGATCCCGATGGAGAGAAGTTTGAAAAGGCATATCGAACCAAACGTACTACTAGGAACTTAAATGATAAGTTTGATCCTTATGACATTGTTAAGGATAGGCTTACTTATATCGGTACGTAGGGGCACAACTACGAGTCTAGCTACAAGACTCTTAAATAAAGAAAAGCGCTTCGTGGGAGGCAACCCATGCTTAATTGTTTGCTTGTTAGTGTCATATATCTTTTAGTGATTGTTTATTCTCTTGTTTAAATTTGTAAAAATGCTTTATTTTGTTTTTAACCTCGTCTTAATTGCATATAAATGTATTTTACATAAAGGATAAGTGTAGGGAGGATTACACACGTTTTCAAAAGAAATGTAAACATGAGAATAGCAATTCATTAAAAGATATATATGTGTGTTTGTTCGAGTCAAATGCTTGTATCGAGTCATAATGGATGTTTTGCAGAAATGTTTCCAGATTCTAAAGATGTATATTTTCCAGAATTTTTTCAGAAAATCGCAGACCAGTTTTTGTCAGGATAACCTGACGGCGTCAGGGTCGCAACCTGACGGTGTCAGGAAGGAGTAAAAACAACAGATTACTTTTTTCTCGTTTTCTGAGCTAGTTATAAATTTTTGGAATTTTCCAGGTCTTAATTTTCCAAAAATTCTATAAACATCCATTCCACAAGCATTATATTCTAGTTTAGTAGAGTCTTATATATATTATTACCGCCGATTTTACGCGAAGGTTTCGTTTGTTTTCTTCGAATGTGCAGGTTTTATTTATCAAGAAGAAGAAACATAAGATTGGAAGGAGCTTTTCACGCATACATTCTTCTTGGGAAAGATTTAACCACTACTACACACGGATCCTACCGAGCTAATCAGGGGAGTATTAGTTTCTTTCGTTTTTTAATTACCTTCTATTATCATAACTTTGATACTTTCGGGGAACATTGGGGACAATGTTCAGTTTAAGTGTAGGGAGGGAAACTAAAACGGGAACTTTGAAACTATGCTTATCCTTGACTATTTGTTTTGTCCAATTGTATTTGTGTAATAAACCATGAGAAAATGTCGGTTAGGGTAATTTTGGCACCAAATTTAAAATTTTTCATAACATATAGGAGTGGGCCATTAGTCTTAACAAAAGCGTCTCACGGATAGGAAGTTGCATGACTAGCACAAAAAACCTTTACCACCTAAATTCCACCCAAAATGTGAGGATCGCACTTAGATTAGTAGGAATTAAAGCATTCATCTTTAATGCTTAGAGTGTGAACCGGTAGTATAATAGATTCTAGAACTTGTTTTGTGATGCATCCCGAGATCGCTAGTAAGACTACACTTGTGTAGTTAGGAATAACTAAATGATAAGAGGCATTAGGATAACCCTTGTTTGATACCCATAATATAATTACTTCTTCCACATCGGTTGAGTAATTCCCCCACAGCCTTTGCGTTGTACTCATCTTTAGTACACGATACCCCTAGTTAACCCCTCTGAGCCTATCCTTTTCGCGGTTCTCGTGATGTTTCGGTTTTTCCGGAATATCAATGAAGAGCATTGTTTACACCCCACCCCCAAATATACACCCAAATCGCCTTAGCCTACCATGTATGCACTCACTTTTAGTGCATTATTGTTATCACCCCAAACCCTTAGTTCAATTATCTAGTTGCTTGCATGAGTTGCTAAGTCGAGTCATATCCTTTGTATACAGTTTTGGGACGATTGGGACTCATGGGAAAAAGTTAAAGTTTAAATGATTAGAAGGGAACGTTAAATTCCCTTATTTGCGTAATAACATACCCCAAGTGTTTTGATCTTTTAAATTCGGGTCAAATTAGTGTTAGAGTATGATTGGCTCCCAAACGGTCAAGTTTAATCACACAAGCTGACCACTTGTGAATGGCCAACCGTAACAAACTTAAAACAGTCTGGAAGCAAATGCAATTTAGATCAGAGGAATATAGTGGATTCCTGGGTCGTTAAGTCCCACGGAGGATGAATGGTTTTTAACACAGACAGATGTCGAATAATCACTAAGGATAGTGATCAGTAAGGATTTTGAGTTATTTATACCTAAAGAGAAAGTTTTGTAAATTACAGGGGCTTAAATGCAAATTAAAGAAAATTAAAAAGTTAAAATATATTAAATAAACGCTATCACTATTTTTACAATGATGTTTTTGTGATTTATAAAATAAAATAACTTAAATAAACTATTTTAATTAAAACGTAAACTTAAATTACCTAAAAACGTGATCTAAAATGAAAACGTAAGTTATTTATAAAAATTACGCGAGTGCGCAAGACAAAACGTAAAATTTTTGAAATAAAAGTCCTACGAGTGTAAAAACAATTTTCTTACCTACTATATGACAAAAGAAAATTTTAGAAAAAAGAATTCTATTTTTTTAACTTTTATATTTTTTATTATGAATTAATTACTATTATAGACTAAATAAATGATTAAAAATACTAAAACTATTCAGAAAATTATGAAACTTTTTTATAAAATACTTTATACTAATACAAAATTAAGAAAAATACAAAAGTTGAAAAAGCTAGATTAAATAAGCTGAAAATAAGCTAATAAGCTCGTATAAGCTTAAATGGAAAACAAGGGTTATGTATTAAATAGTGCAAGGTTTTAACGAGACAAGTCCCAAGGGCAGTTGGTGAGGTGTGTGTGTGGTGAGCTGGGTGGCCAGGGTTCGAATCCCAGCAACTAATTTTCGCAACTATTTTATTTTTTTGATTTTTCTTCACAAACTTATTAAGAATACTAAAATAAGCACTTTTTATAACTACAACTTTTTACAAAATCAACTAATAAGCTCAGTATTGAGCTTATTTTCTCAACAGTGAGCAAGAAAAATGGAATAAGCACAAGTTATTAGCCAAATGGCTATTTAAGCTAATAAATAAGCAATTGTAAAATGAAATAAGCTAAGTACTGTTAAAAAGCTAAAATGAAAACTGGAAAAGCAATTTATCTAAGAAATAAGCACTAGGATTTACTTCAAATAAGCACAAGCTTATCTGTTTTGCACAGGGCACTAATTAGTTTACTAGGTACTTTCTAGCTAATTTATAAGCACTAAGATAAGCTAAGAAATGCAAATAAGCACTGCAACTAACAATCTAACCAACTGATCTCTCCAAAAAGCTAAAGCTTTCACAGTGGTGTCCACTAGAGAGCTTTTAATGAGCTTATTCAAAAGCTTGAAAACACTGGCTAATAATTATACTAGTTAAAATGGACAAATCAAAAAGCAAGTAGCAGGCCTAATAAATAAGCTAAGAATAGAAAAATGAAAACTGAAATCTTGAGACAGCTAGGTGGGCTTTCCAAAAAGCTAAAGTACACAAGTTGAAGCTAACTAATAAGCTCTGTGAGAGCTTGTGAAACTGGATAGCTCAACTGTGCACAAGGCATGATTTCAGAAAAGGACTTAAAAGAAACAAGAAAATAAGCAGTTAATAAGCTAAGTAGAAGTGAACTATTATTTTTCTAATTTAGTTTAGCAGCTAAATTTTAATATCCCAAAAGGATTTAAGCTAAATTTTAATATTTAATCCTATATAAAATTATTCATTTTATTCAAAAACGACCAAATGGAAAATTTTGACTTTTAATTTACACTAAGACTTTGACTTAAATGAACTTTGGATTGATTTAATGGACTGAATATGTTATAATAAGCTAAAATAAGATGACTTTAAGCTATATTAACAAGGTTTAAGCTAATTTGATGTGATTAGTACTTAAAATCTCCTAACAGTTAACACTTAAGAGATTTTAAAGATGATTTTGACTTTTTAAGGAACAAGGACTGGTTTCAATGGTTTGACTGAGATATTATAATTTATTGTGACTTAGAACAACAATAAACAACAACACCACTGGTTTCTAGCACAATTAAATCAGCAAATACAAACACCCTTTTTAGCAACTGTTTTGAAGATTTTTGTACTAAAACCAATTTTTATACTAAGTAACCTATTTATTATCTTAAGTTAACTATAATAATACAATATTGAACTAGAATTAATAATATTTAGACACTTAAACTAAGAAATACAAATTTTCAAGAAATAGCTTACAATTTGAATTCATGCACAAGACAGAGAACTGAGATCTGATAACACCCCTAATAGCTTACCACTAAGCTTCTAAACCATTGTCATCCAATAACTACCCTGCTTCAGCTTTCTTGATCATTCTTCATTGATTTTTTATTTTCTCACTATTTTCTTGGTATTTTTGGGAATTTTCTGTTTTTGATACTAAACAAAGTTTTAGAGTTACTAAAAGCTTTAATAAGCTTTATAGGAGTTTATGTGATCTTACTCAGTCCTTAATAACAACAAATAACAACATTTGAACTTATTGAAATTTTGAACAAAGGTAAAATTCTGCATAAACTGAAATGGAACTTGATACTGAAATTGATGTTTCACAAAAGCTTTTTTATATAATAGAAACTTGAAATACAGAGTTTAAAGGCTAAAACATGTACTGGAATTTAAAAATAAGATAAAACGACATAGAAAACTAAAAATTACTCTAGATACTCTTTTCTTTTGCACCAAGCTCCTTTTTATTGATCTCATTCGACTCTGTCGACACCTCTGAGCAAATCCCACCTCACTTGAACCGTTGGATTCATCCAAATCATCATATTCGACAAATGGCAATTTTGGCGCCAAATTGTCTTTGAGCAGGTTTTTCCAATTAATGCCTCTTGGACTATGTGGATGTGTTAAGGGGTTGTTAAACAGCTGTATAAGTGAGGTGGAGTGTTGAAAAAGTGGAAAAACCATCACTGGTATTGGATTTACAGACGTGATGAAGGGGATGAACAGTGCTAGTGGTTTTTGGCGGGTTGACTATATTTGACAAGATATTAATATGAACGGGGTTCACAATTGGGGGGGTCTTTTGGGCTTTGGCAGGGGTCTTTTTGGTTGGCTGGGTTCTAAATACACAAAAGGGGTCCAATTGGCTTGTTTTAATATAAGGACTAAAGATGTAATTCTGCCAAACTTGAGGGACCAAACCTGTAATTTCTCCAAAGTTATCACAAGGACCAAAACTGCCAAATGTGAATAGTACAAGGACTATTTTTGATAATTTCCCATTTTTAAGTATCCAAGGACCTTATTTGACAATTTTCAATGTTAAGGGACCTAAGCTGTAATTTTGCCAAAGATTTATTCAAGGACCATTTTTGACAACTTAGAATATTTCAGGGACCTTGAATAACATTTTTCTTTATTTTGATTTTCCAGGGACTGATTTTTACAACTTTTGAAACTTGGGGGACTAAAACTGCCAATTATGCAAACTTGATACGTTTTTCATCTGATTTTGATATTTTTGCATTTAAAACATATAAAACACTTATTTGTGATATTTTTATCATTTTGATGGATTTCTGAGTGTTTTCAGATGTTTTTGGCATTCTAAACAGTATAAAAATGATGAGTATTTAGACACTCATCAATCCCCCACACTAAGATATTGCTAGTCCCTAGCAATGATTTGAGAACAATTAATGGATTTCATCTCTTTACCAAAAGCCATTACTTCTGGAGTAGCCAATTGTTTCAGTTCAAGTAAGAACCTTGGTACAACGATAACCAAATGATTTTGAGCAAATCATAAGCTGTAAACGGATTTGATTTGTCTTTACCAGAAACCGTTTGCTTCTGGACTAGCCAACTCTTAGATAATTTATCAATATTATCTTTGGTGAGCCGATTACCAATTATGGCTTTCCAACTGCCTTTACCACAAGCCATAAACTTGCGGGCTAGCCAACTTTTCACTAGTTAAAGATATGGTGAGCTGAACACCATACAATTTTGGGCAAATTGCAAGCCGTCAACGGATTTGAGATATCTTTACCAAGAGCCGTTTGCTCCTGGATTAGCCAATCCTTATGTGAGTTAGACATGGTGGACTGATTACCATTTGCTGAGTAAGTGAAAAACACTTACTCCAAAAAAAAAAAAATTGCCAAAAACGGGGGAATTTGGTGGAATAAATACATGATAAAATTCGTGAGAATTCCCCCCCACACTTAGAAATGAATATTGCCCTCAATATTCAAAGTACCGGCGGTTATGCCGAAACATAGAACATAAAAGGGAAATACTACGGCCATTATTTTATTTTTGATATATACACATTTTTTTTTTTATATACAACAGCGGGGGGCAACTCCCCCACACTAGGGTGGTAGAACAGAGAAAGAAGATAGAATTATGGGTGAAAACCCATATGGTGTGTGCTACTGTTTTTTATTCCCGAGTCACTAGCTTGACTCGATCCCCACATTCATTGGTTCATGGGGAAAGTTTGTAAATCCGGGACAATCACAGGTGGAATGTCCTCTCCAAAATAATGTTTCAATCGATGTCCATTTACTTTAAAATTTGGACCATCGGGTTGAGATAACTCAATGGTACCATAAGGATAAACCTTAGCAATAGTAAATGGACCAGACCAACGGGACTTAAGCTTTCCCGAGAAAATCTTCAATCTTGAATTGAAAAGAAGGACTCGATCACCGACGTTGAAAACGCGGTTCTTGATTTTGGAGTCATGAATCTTCTTTGTCTTTTGTTTGTAGATCAAAGAGTTCTCGTATGCTTGATCACGGAGTTCATTTAATTCATTCATTTGAACTTTTCTGTGATCACCAGCTGTCTGAATATTGAAATTTGCATGTTTTAAGGCCCAGTAAGCCTTGTGCTCAAGCTCAATCGGAAGATGACATGCCTTTCCGTACACTAGCTTGTATGGAGTACACCCGATTGGTGTTTTATAAGCTGTACGGAAGGCCCAGAGTGCGTCATCTAGTTTATCCGACCAGGATGCACGGTTTTCGCCTACTGTCCTTTCTAGAATTCTTTTAATACCACGGTTGGAGACTTCCACTTGCCCACTTGTTTGAGGGTGGTAAGCAGTAGAAAGACGGTGGGTTACACCATACTTTTGCATGACACGATCAAATTGGTCATTGCAGAAATGTGTACCACGATCACTGATTATAGCACGTGGAGTTCCAAACCTAGCAAAAAGAGACTTCAAAAATTTTACAACAACTCGGGCATCATTTGTAGGTAAAGCTTTCGCTTCAACCCATTTTGACAAATAGTCAACAGCCACAAGTATGTATTTGTTTCCTCGAGATGATGGAAATGGCCCCATAAAGTCAATACCCCAGATGTCAAATATCTCACAAACTTGAATGGCATTTTGTGGCATTTCATTTCTTTGAGAGATATTTCCGTGACGTTGACAAGCGTCACAGGTTTTGACAAATTCATGGGCATTTTTGTAAATTGTGGGCCAATAAAACCCGGAATCAAACAACTTTTTGGCGGTGTAGTTTGGACTATGATGGCCCCCGGTGGGTCCAGCATGGCAAGCTTTGAGAATGTCAATAGCTTCCTGTCCATAAACACACCGTCGGATGACTTGATCCGAACAGATTTTGAATAAGTAGGGGTCGTCCCAGAAGTAATGTTTAACATCCTTGAAGAACTTGTTCTTCTGTTGGGTCGACATCCCTTTCACTATGAAGTTACCCGCATGGTAATTTGCGAAGTCAGCAAACCATGGGGTGGTAGAGTTTCCACGAAAAGAAACCGCATTGAGTGTCTCGAGAGGAAATGTTTCATTTATTTCCTTTTTCTCGAAAACATCTTGGTGAGGGTTTTCTAGACGGGACAGATGATCAGCAGCCAGGTTCTTAGCTCCTTTTTTATCACGTATGATGATATCAAATTCCTGGAGGAGGAGAACCCAACGGAGCAATCTCGGCTTTGCATCTTGTTTTGCAAAGAGATATTTGAGAGCCGAGTGATCCGTATACACCACGCATTTGGTCAAGATTAAGTATGGCCGAAACTTCTCAAATGCATACACCACGGCTAATAGCTCTTTTTCTGTGGTGGTGTAATGAGTTTGAGCTTCAGTCATAGTTTTGCTTGCGTAGTGGATAGGCTGAAAATGCTTGGATCTACGTTGCCCTAAGACTGCACCGATAGCAAAATCACTTGTATCGCACATGAGCTCAAAGGGTAAATCCCAGTCGGGAGCAACGAGAATGGGTGCTTCAGTAAGCTTTTTCTTTAACGTTTCAAAAGCTTTGATGCACTCATGTGAGAAGATAAAAGGAGCATCTTTTTCAAGAAGATGGGTCATAGGCCGGGCGATTTTAGAAAAATCTTGTATGAATCTGCGATAAAAACCGGCATGACCTAGAAAACTCCTAATACCTTTGACGGTAGTAGGATGAGGTAATTTAGCAATAACATCGACTTTTGCTCTATCTACCTCAATCCCATTTTTTGAAATTTTATGGCCAAGGACTATGCCTTCTTTGACCATAAAGTGGCTCTTTTCCCAATTTAGACAAAGATTGGTGTCTTCACACCGTTGGAGCATTTTTTCTAAATGGGAGAGACATGTTTGAAACGAATCCCCAATGACCGAGAAGTCATCCATAAACACCTCCATTGTTTTCCCGATCATGTCGTGGAAAATGGCCATCATACATCGTTGGAACGTGCCAGGAGCGTTACATAAGACAAAAGGCATACGTCTGTAGGCAAAAGTTCCGTATGGGCAGGTGAATGTGGTCTTCTCTTGATCTTGTGGATCAATGGGGATCTGAAAATAACCCGAGAAACCATCAAGGAAACAATAGTACTCATTCCCTGCTAATCTCTCAAGCATTTGGTCCATGAAGGGTAGAGGAAAATGGTCTTTACGGGTAGCGTCATTCAACTTACGATAGTCAATACAAACACGCCATCCCGTAACCAGCCGAGTTGGAATTAACTCGTTATTTTCATTTGTGACAACAGTAATGCCACCCTTTTTAGGAATACAATGAATTGGGCTAACCCAAGGACTATCTGAGATTGGGTAAATCAATCCTGCATCAAGAAGTTTGATAACCTCCTATTTGATAACATCATGGATTTTTGGATTTACTCTTCTCTGATGTTGAACTGCTGGCTTGAAGTCATCCTCCATCAAGATTTTGTGAGTACAAAACTCAGGGTTGATACCCTTAATGTCGGAGAGTTTCCAAGCAATTGCTTGCTTGTGTGACTTCAAGACCTTTATGAGAGCAGTCTTTTCATCTTTACTCAAATCTCTAGCAATAATGACGGGTAATTTATCATCACCTTCAAGAAATGCATACTCGAGATGAGGTGGTAAGTCCTTAAGTTCGACTTCAGGAAATTCTTCAGTTTTCTCAACTGACTTGACTTCCTTGTTATGAAGTTCGACGGGAGGGAGTGATGATGAAGGATCATCATTAAGCAACTTCTCAATGAGAAGTATGTCCCCCTCAATGTCGATGGGAGCGTGATCAATTTCCCATGGAACTGAATCACTGGACAAGTATGCTTCAATCTCTTCCAAGATGAAGTTACTTTCCTCAAACGGAGTGAGAGAATGAGTAGAATTGGCGATGACGGGTTGAGATGAATGAGTGAGATTATCACTAGAAGAATTATGATCATAACCAAGAACTTCTTGAGAGTACTCTTCAGAAGCAACATCAATGATATCTATTCGGTTAACCGACTCAGAATCATAGTTTGCGGAGTACCTCGAAGTTTGATCAAGGTTAAAGGTGACAGCTTCATTACCCACACGTAATGTGATTTCTTGCTCAAATACATCAATGAGAGCACGGCCCGTTCTCGGAATCCTCGTCCCAACAATGAGAGGAACCCGTGGATCAGCATCGAAATCAACAACTACAAAGTCAGCTGGAAAATGGAACTTTCCTACTTTCACGAATACGTCCTCGGCAATGCCAAGTGGACGGGATATTGTACGATCTGCAAGCTCGAGAGTCATGCATGTAGGAATAAGGTCCAGAAGAGAAAGTTTCTTCCATACTGAATAAGGCATCAGATTGATGCTTGCACCAAGATCTGCTAAGGCAAAGCATTCAACCATTCCTGGAAATACACAAGGTAAGAGAAATTTTCCAGGATCTCCAAGCTTTTCTGGAAGCTTCTTCAGGATAACTGCTGAGCAGTTCTCATTCAGAGGAGTTTTTGCCATCTCAAACAGCTTTTCCTTGTTGCTTAACATGTGTTTGAGAGTTGATGCAAACTTGGGCATCAGCATGATAGCATCCGCAAAGCTTATGTCAAAATGTAGTTCTTGGAAAATTTGAAAAAATTTGTCCATTTGATGATTGGCTTTTTCACGGAGATTTTGCTCATTCAAACGTGATGGGTAAGGAATAGAAGATTTGGATTTGGGGTTTTCAACAGGAGCTACAGGAGGTTCAAAAACAACTCCTGGATTTGATTTGGGTTTCTGGACAACTTGAGGTTGGACTACCGAAGGTGGGACGTGTGCGGTAATTCGTGGGCTTGAAAAATGCACCTTGTCCGTTGTATCCTTGGTAACTTGACTCATTGCTCCTAGTGGAGGAGGCATTGGAGTCGAAGGTCCATTGTGTATCTTAGGTTCACTTTCTACTACCTTAGGGAGAGAAGAAGAAGAGGTAGTAGGAATAGCAGGTCCATCATATGAAACACCACTTCTGGTTGTGATCGCCTTTGCATCGCCCCTCGGGTTAGCGATCGTGTTGCTCGGAAGTTTTCCTGAGCCAGAGGGTTGATCATTTAAAGACTTCTTTAGATCAGCGATCTGACTGACCAACAACCTGTTCATTTCATCTTGGGATTTCATGAATTGCTTCAATAGCTCATCAGATGATGGTACTGGAGGTACTGGAGGGAAATTTTGAGGTCGGATGTTTTGATTATGACCTTGTTGTTGAAAATTCCCTTGGTTAGGATTTACATTTCCCTGAAATTGATTCCCTCGATTGAAATTGTTTTGATTAAGGTTTCCTTGATGTTGGAAACCTTGATTTGGTCCGGAATAGAAATTACCTTGGTTTTGATAACCTTGGTTCATTCTAGGTTGGTTCTGATTCTGGTTTTGTATGTTAGGATTCTGGCTAAAACCGGGTGGTCCCTGATAAGTGTTAGCACAGTAGTTTCGTTCATTTTGAGGACGGTATTGATTACCTCCTTGATTTGAAGTACCGGCTATAGCATTAGCTTCAAACGGACTACCATCGGTGGCAGTACAGTTGTAGTATGCATGAGGACCACCACAAGTAACACAAACTTCAACTTTCTTCACTTCACCATGTGATGGTGTCTGTGTGAAAGTGACTTTCTTTTGGTTAGCAAGAACCAAAGCCTGAACAATATCCGTGAGTTTGTCAATCTTAGCATCGGTGCTAGATGTACTCACGGGAGATGAAGTAGAAGGTCCAGCATTAGACTGAGATTGATATGTCTTTGTGCGGAAAGGGCGGACCTGGGACTTGTTTTCAATTATTTGCAAGGCTTCTTTTGTGGTCTTGCTCAGGAAATTACCTCCTGCGGAGGCATTTAAAGAGTCTTGATTAGTCTGGTTCAGACCATTATAGAAAGTATCCATTTGCATTAACTCGGTAAAACCATGATGCGGACACTTGCGGAGCAACTCTTTGTAACGATCCCATGCCTCCCCGAATGATTCATCAAGTCTTTGAGAGAATTTCATTATCTCATTCTTAAGACTTGTAGTTCGGGATGGGGGATAGAATTCGTTAACAAATTTGGTGACTAAATCTTCCCATGTCTCAATGGAACGAGGGGGTTGTTTCTCAAGCCAATTCCGGGCTTGTCCCTCTAGAGAAAATGGGAACAGAAGAAGCTTGATTGCTTCATGTGGGACATTCTTGTATTTGATGGTAGATGCAATCTTGTTAAACCATCGAATGTGTGCATGAGGATCATCCCGCTCAAAACCATAAAATTGGCTTTGGGTTACAAGATTAAACAACCCGGTTTTGAGCTCAAAGGTATCAGCCACGATGGCTGGGACAAGAATGGCATCTCCGTAACCCTCGATGGGTGCTTGGAGAAGCTCATTCATCGGCTTGTCTTCTGCCATTTCGACAGGGGGTGGTGGTGGTAGACGTTCCTCAGTCACGGCTGAAGGAGCAGAAATACGAGGAATATTTGCAAGCTCAGAAAGTGGACTTGTGGAGCTGGAAGAACGAGTGCGCATGCACTAAGTTTAAAAATCAATTTTCAAAACAAATGCGAGGCAAAACGACAAGTGAACTTAACCAATAATCACAAATGAAATGGCTTCTTTGAAAAAGGTACACCAAATCACAAGGACACAAAGGCAAGTTTTAAATCTGATGTTCGGGAACTTATTATGGTCACACCCCCAGTTAGTAGGTGTACTGTCTTGATTTGCGGTGGTTGATTTTTATGTATTTAAGTACCACTGAAAAGACGTAGGTATAGATTTGTGCAAGGGTTAAAAACTTTTGGACAATATTTTTGGTATCGTCTCGTCTAACCAAATCGTATTTCTTTAAGAATCACCTTAAAGAAAATACAAGATAGAAAACGTTCCGATTGTTTTGTTGTTTTATATATTTTTTTGTGTTTTTAACACTTTAGGAAAAGTGTTAATGAACTTTTTGATTTATGATAACTTTACAAAAAAAAAATCTGTTTACAAAAAGTGGTATATGTGCAAGTACGGGTCTGAGAATGCTTAAAACACGCTAAAACCTCCCCGGCAGCGGCGCCAAAATTTGATTGGCTCCCAAACGGTCAAGTTTAATCACACAAGCTGACCACTTGTGAATGGCCAACCGTAACAAACTTAAAACAGTCTGGAAGCAAATGCAATTTAGATCAAAGGAATATAGTGGATTCCTGGGTCGTTAAGTCCCACGGAGGATGAATGGTGTTTAACACAGGCAGATGTCGAATAATCACTAAGGATAGTGATCAGTAAGGATTTTGAGTTATTTATACCTAAAGAGAAAGTTTTGTAAATTACAGGGGCTTAAATGCAAATTAAAGAAAATTAAAAAGTTAAAATATATTAAATAAACGCTATCACTATTTTTACAATGATGTTTTTGTGATTTATAAAATAAAATAACTTAAATAAACTATTTTAATTAAAACGTAAACTTAAATTACCTAAAAACGTGATCTAAAATGAAAACGTAAGTTATTTATAAAAATTACGCGAGTGCGCAAGACAAAACGTAAAATTTTTGAAATAAAAGTCCTACGAGTGTAAAAACAATTTTCTTACCTACTATATGACAAAAGAAAATTTTAGAAAAAAGAATTATATTTTTTTAACTTTTATATTTTTTATTATGAATTAATTACTATTATAGACTAAATAAATGATTAAAAATACTAAAACTATTCAGAAAATTATGAAACTTTTTTATAAAATACTTTATACTAATACAAAATTAAGAAAAATACAAAAGTTGAAAAAGCTAGCTTAAATAAGCTGAAAATAAGCTAATAAGCTCGTATAAGCTTAAATGGAAAACAAGGGTTATGTATTAAATAGTGCAAGGTTTTAACGAGACAAGTCCCAAGGGCAGTTGGTGAGGTGTGTGTGTGGTGAGCTGGGTGGCCAGGGTTCGAATCCCAGCAACTGCTTTTTGCAACTATTTTATTTTTTTGATTTTTCTTCACAAACTTATTAAGAATACTAAAATAAGCACTTTTTATAACTACAACTTTTTACAAAATCAACTAATAAGCTCAGTATTGAGCTTATTTTCTCAACAGTGAGCAAGAAAAATGGAATAAGCACAAGTTATTAGCCAAATGGCTATTTAAGCTAATAAATAAGCAATTGTAAAATGAAATAAGCTAAGTACTGTTAAAAAGCTAAAATGAAAACTGGAAAAGCAATTTATCTAAGAAATAAGCACTAGGATTTACTTCAAATAAGCACAAGCTTATCTGTTTTGCACAGGGCACTAATTAGTTTACTAGGTACTTTCTAGCTAATTTATAAGCACCAAGATAAGCTAAGAAATGCAAATAAGCACTGCAACTAACAATCTAACCAACTGATCTCTCCAAAAAGCTAAAGCTTTCATAGTGGTGTCCACTAGAGAGCTTTTAATGAGCTTATTCAAAAGCTTGAAAACACTGGCTAATAATTATACTAGTTAAAATGGACAAAACAAAAAGCAAGTAGCAGGCCTAATAAATAAGCTAAGAATAGAAAAATGAAAACTGAAATCTTGAGACAGCTAGGTGGGCTTTCCAAAAAGCTAAAGTACACAAGTTGAAGCTAACTAATAAGCTCTGTGAGAGCTTGTGAAACTGGATAGCTCAACTGTGCACAGGGCATGATTTCAGAAAAGGACTTAAAAGAAACAAGAAAATAAGCAGTTAATAAGCTAAGTAGAAGTGAACTATTATTTTTCTAATTTAGTTTAGCAGCTAAATTTTAATATCCCAAAAGGATTTAAGCTAAATTTTAATATTTAATCCTATATAAAATTATTCATTTTATTCAAAAACGACCAAATGGAAAATTTTGACTTTTAATTTACACTAAGACTTTGACTTAAATGAACTTTGGATTGATTTAATTGACTGAATATGTTATAATAAACTAAAATAAGATGACTTTAAGCTATATTAACAAGGTTTAAGCTAATTTGATGTGATTAGTACTTAAAATTTCCTAACAGTTAACACTTAAGAGATTTTAAAGATGATTTTGACTTTTTAAGGAACAAGGACTGGTTTCAATGGTTTGACTGAGATATTATAATTTATTGTGACTTAGAACAACAATAAACAACAACACCACTGGTTTCTAGCACAATTAAATCAGCAAATACAAACACCCTTTTTAGCAACTGTTTTGAAGATTTTTGTACTAAAACCAATTTTTATACTAAGTAACCTATTTATTATCTTAAGTTAACTATAATAATACAATATTGAACTAGAATTAATAATATTTAGACACTTAAACTAAGAAATACAAATTTTCAAGAAATAGCTTACAATTTGAATTCATGCACAAGACAGAGAACTGAGATCTGATAACACCCCTAATAGCTTACCACTAAGCTTCTAAACCATTGTCATCCAATAACTACCCTGCTTCAGCTTTCTTGATCATTCTTCATTGATTTTTTATTTTCTCACTATTTTCTTGGTTTTTTGTGAATTTTCTGATTTTGATACTAAACAAAGTTTTAGAGTTACTAAAAGCTTTAATAAGCTTTATAGGAGTTTATGTGATCTTACTCAGTCCTTAATAACAACAAATAACAACATTTGAACTTATTGAAATTTTGAACAAAGGTAAAATTCTGCATAAACTGAAATGGAACTTGATACTGAAATTGATGTTTCACAAAAGCTTTTTTATATAATAGAAACTTGAAAGACAAAGTTTAAAGGCTAAAACATGTACTGGAATTTAAAAATAAGATAAAAAGACATAGAAAACTAAAAATTACTCTAGATATTCTTTTCTTTTGCACCAAGCTCCTTTTTATTGATCTCATTCGACTCTGTCGACACCTCTGAGCAAATCCCACCTCACTTGAACCGTTGGATTCATCCAAATCATCATATTCGACAAATGGCAATTTTGGCGCCAAATTGTCTTTGAGCAGGTTTTTCCAATTAATGCCTCTTGGACTATGTGGATGTGTTAAGGGGTTGTTAAACAGCTGTATAAGTGAGGTGGAGTGTTGAAAAAGTGGAAAAACCATCACTGGTGTTGGATTTACAGACGTGATGAAGGGGATGAACAGTGCTAGTGGTTTTTGGCGGGTTGACTATATTTGACCAGATATTAATATGAAGGGGGTTCACAATTGGGGGGGTCTTTTGGGCTTTGGCAGGGGTCTTTTTGGTTGGCTGGGTTCTAAATACACAAAAGGGGTCCAATTGGCTTGTTTTAATATAAGGACTAAAGATGTAATTCTGCCAAACTTGAGGGACCAAACCTGTAATTTCTCCAAAGTTATCACAAGGACCAAAACTGCTAAATGTGAATAGTACAAGGACTATTTTTGATAATTTCCCATTTTTAAGTATCCAAGGACCTTATTTGACAATTTTCAAAGTTAAGGGACCTAAGCTGTAATTTTGCCAAAGATTTATTCAAGGACCATTTTTGACAACTTAGAATATTTCAGGGACCTTGAATAACATTTTTCTTTATTTTGATTTTCCAGGGACTGATTTTTACAACTTTTGAAACTTGGGGGACTAAAACTGCCAATTATGCAAACTTGATACGTTTTTCATCTGATTTTGATATTTTTGCATTTAAAACATATAAAACACTTATTTGTGATGTTTTTATCATTTTGATGGATTTCTGAGTGTTTTCAGATGTTTTTGGCATTCTAAACAGTATAAAAATGATGAGTATTTAGACACTCATCAGAGTAATAAAAACTCAAGTGTATAAATCCCTATCATTTTGATATTACAGTAGAGGATGGTAGAGTAAAAGTCTATGAAAAAAAAAATCGAAAAAGAGAAAAGAAAAAAATAGAGTGTTAAATAAAAAAAAAAAAAAAAAACGGGCTACCATCCTACATCTATCTTTAAATTTATGTTTGTTTATTTCAGTTATCTAGAGTTTAGAGTGTCGAGTCTTGGCTTAGCAACGCCATTCTTCGTATGCTTGTAACATAAAGATTTTTGACATGCCACCACTAAATAGCCTATCCCACCAAACCCTTTGTTTCCCTACTGTAAGGCTAACATTACAACCCTTTAAAGACCTATTTGATAGTCTTTCCTAGGTGCTTACGCCAAAGCGATGGAGGTTTGATCTAGTCTCAAGCCTATGGTAATCTATGTACTAGGACCGGTTAATGAGTGTTTATCTTCCATTTCCAACTTGTTATATTTCATATACACCCGAGAGAGATGTGAGTATCCAAACACCCCTTGTGAGGTGCTAGTATGTAATTTCCGTGCTTGTTAAGACTTTTGCGGGGCTTATATGTGTTGTGGACTGTTTTAAACCAATGCTTCATGACCCCTAACTTATAAATTAATTGGCTAAAAGCACATTTGCTTGAGGACAAGCAAATACCAAGTGTAGGGATATTTGATAAGGTTTTAAAATGTACCTTTTTGAGGGGTCATTTAAGCCCTTATTTGATCACTTTTGTATCCGTTATTACTTAATATCGTTCCTTTTCACTTTTTAGGTCTCTTAAAGGCAAATTGCTGTAATAGCACATATTAGGACGAAAAGGCGCGGATATACGAAGAAAATGACCAAAGTCAAGAAATCGAGACACTCAAGCTGCTGAAACACAAGGTGACGGCGTCACTGCTTAACTGCGACGCCGTCGGAGCATTTTGTGACGGGACATAAGTCAAATTTCTTATTTTTAAGTGACAGTGTCAAGCTTTAAAAGAGTAGGCCGTCGCAACTCAGACAGCCTAGATTTGATCCAGACGGCGTCATAAGCTGAAGAGGACGGCGTCACAAGCACAAGGTGACGCCGTCGCAAGACTAACGTGGCCAAGACGAAACCCTAATGACGGCGACCCGACGGCGTCACAAATCATAAGGTGACGCCGTCGCACATGTAATCTTATATATAGAATCCGAATTTTTCAGTATTAAGAGAGTAGTCTTTTTGGAGTAAAAACCTAAACCGAACCAAGGCTGTCTTGTACAGTATTTTAGGGTTCCAAACCCTATCTTACATCAAGATAAGTGTTTTACTTCATTAATTCAATTATGTCTTTGATTATTTGTGTGTATGCTTGCATGTTCCCCATGTCCGGCTAATTTACTTATGTGTTTGCTTAGGAATTATGAAACTTAATTATTGAATATTGATTGGTTGTCTCTTATCTTAATTGTTAATGATCTAGTAATGCGATAGGTCATTCGTTGTGTAGTTAATGCTTGATTAATCTTTTTGAACCTTAGACTATGACACCTAGAGTAGTTGTAGGCTAAATCATACAAAGAGTGCCTTAGAGTTAGAGTGTATAAATCCTAGAGATTTTGTAGACGAGACCCTTTGGTAAGTTCAAAGAGTTAGGGATAAACGCATACCCTACGACTTTAGACACACAACGCGATTAAGAATAAGGACGTGACAATTCAACCATCAATAGGAGATAATTAAGGAGTAATAAAACCTAAGTAAACACATTTTTAAACTATCATACGAGCACACAATAATTAGACATAGACTACCATCACCTTAGATTAGATAATTAGATAAGTAGAGTAATCGGTATAAATACCAACCCCCCAAATTCAAACCCCGAGATTCGTACCTTTCCATTTCCTAAAAAACATAAAAAAGATAAAAAAATAATCTTCCTCAACCCCAACCTTAGCGTAGTAACTTCTCACTAGCATTCCTATTCCCCTAGAGAACGATATCAATACCCGTGGCTTACCCTAATACTACACTACAACGATTAGGTTCACTGCCTAGGGTGTTATAAAACTTGCTTGAAGAAAAGGAAGTTCCTTTGACCCCGAACAACGCGTGTAGCATTATCAATGGCAAATTGATCCTTATAAATATTTAGTTTAGTGGTCATGGAATCATCAGGAACATAATCAGTATACTCATCAAACACATATTCATCATTGATGGCAGAAGATGCATCACTTGGTACAATAAGACTTTCATCTTGCTTCACATATTGATCATATGGGACAACATAGCTATTACCCATATTTTCAATATCTGATTCAATGACTTCTGTTGATTGTACTTTGTTGTGAATCATTTGCACATCAACCACATCATATAGTTGTAGTACCTTTGATATGATAGAATCCTTGGAAGGACTGGCTTGTTGAGGTGATGATACCATTAGAGAAATATTAGCCATAAAGATGGTCTGTGCCATTGGTTCATCATCAACATCAGAGTCAAATGCATCAAAGTCTACAACTTGGAAGACATTGAGATTGTCCTGTGCCAAATCATGCACCGGTTGGTCATCCACATCTGCATCATATGTTTTGGCATCCCCTCAGCAAGAAACAACAACTTTTCCTCATCCAACACAACTCCACTATCTTGAGCTTGCACCAGCAACATCTTATCCCTGAAGTACTCTGCATTCTGTGGACATTTTGGCTGAGTGCAGTTCCTAGAAATGTGTCCTTCCTCTCCACAGTTGTAACACTTAATTGGTTTCCCCTGACCCTGAACCGTGATCCTTCCTCGGTTCTGATTACCCGCATAACCCGCTCCAGCTCCAACATTCCCATAACCAGTTCCAGCTCCTACATTCCCTTGTGCATTATATGGTGGATTTACATTTTGCCTTCCTTGCACGTTCTAAACCACAACCCTTTCATCTTTAATAGTAGCATGATTGTGTATATTAGATGCGGTTCTGAGATGGTTGTTGGTGTGGGGAAGTAAGTTTTTGTTTTGTTGAACCGTTAGGGCCAGTTGAACCGTTAGGGCCAGTTGAACCGTTATATCCTGGATCTGGAATGGTGATGTGATTATGATCTTGAGTAGGTATGACCTGTGATGCTTTGATATTTACTCTCACATTAGAAAGAAATGCAGTTGAGTCATTTGAAGAGCTTGCAGCAGCAGTGTTAGATTGATATTTCTCCATGATCAAACGCTCAAATGTAGCATGCTTCTCATGTTGAAGTAAGTAAGCATACATCTGTTCATAGTTGGTGTTCCTCAATCCTTTGTTCAATTTGACAGCAGTAACAAATTTGTACCATTCAGGATTCATGTTGTTTATGAACTTGGAATTAAGTTGGATATTTGGCATTGTCATTTTAATATTCCTCATATCATTCACAAGTTTGTGAAACCTCACTTGATACTCAGTGACACTTTCCCCTGGGTTCATCTTAAAGTTCTCAAAGTCATCATAAAGCTGTGACTCTCTATCTTCCTTAGTCAATTCTGAGTCAGAGAGAAGCATTTTGACATTATCCCAGACTGCCTTGGCCTCAGTATTGTGATTGATCAGCTTGTAAATGTCCTTTTGCAGACCTTGAAGTACGATGTTTGAAGATCTAATTTCAGCATCATATCTTTTCTTCTCTTTCTCATCAAGATCATCATACGTCCTTGGTATATCCAAACCTAAGATGACGGTTCCATCAGCTGCAGTTTGAAGAACATCTCTGGTAGTTCTGATTTGGAATGGCCCTTCATCAATAGACTTAATGATGTTATGACCATTCTCTTTGCCCAAGCAGTACAGTCTGATTCTTTGTGCCCAAGAGTCACAATCAGTTCTATCAAGCATAGGAGGACGAGTATCGGACCCTACAGCTTGAATGTCATTAGCAACGGAAGAGATGATGGTAGACATAATTCCTAAGTACACGGGATTTTACTTGCTCTTTGATTAAACTGGGAAATAGATTATTTCACGAGATTTTACTAAATCAAGAGAAAACCGTAAAACTTCGACAATGGAACCACCTTTTGCTTAATTCTAGTACTTATTATTAAGCACTTTTCACATCAGCTTCATTTTCTTGCACACCAGCATCATTTCTATTATTTTTCATAGATTTAGATTAATGTTTTAGAATTTACCTGAATTTTTCATAATTTTCTAGCACTGTTTACCATATTTCTTAATAAAAATTAGTTTTTAATACTTTTTAAATACTTTTTAATACAAATAATTCAGAAAAGCTTCAAAAAAAAATAATTTTTTATTTTTCCTAGATTAAGAAAAAATTAAAAAGCTAAAAAATAAATTTTCTATATTTTCCCTAGTTAAATAGTAATTTTTAGCAATTTAACTAGTTTAAAATAGTTTTAAATTCGTAGAAAATACAAAAAAGTTCAGAAAAATACAAATTCAATTTTGAAAAGTCGTTTTAGCTATTTTAAAATTTTAAAAAATAGTTTCATAATTTTTCGACTTATTTTCATAATTTTTGGTAATTTAGTTTTATTTTAAAATTAGAAATTAGTTTTTTAATTCGAATAAATTCAAGAAAAATCATAAGAATTAGTTTCAAAACATATTTAAGTTTCAAATTGTATTTTTAGTTTACGTATAATTTTAGATCATAGTTAGGATTTAGATTAGACTTAGTTTCATTTTATTTACGTTTCATTTAAATCGTATTAGTTTTATTTGCGTAATTAGGTTTCCCCGTAGTTTTAATTCCCTTTAATTGCTCCCCAGTTCCCGTATTTAGATAAAATCAAAATCTAAAACATTGAGCATTTTAATAACAAACCATAAGCGAAGTTGCCCATTCACACCTCGTTGGGACACGACTCGGATTTCCTAATCCGATATCACTTATCACTCACGGGATTTGATTCACTATCCTTTTTCCTAAGAATAGATTCTTTCACGAGATTTTACTAAATCAAGAGAAAACCGTAAAACTTAACACAAAGAAATGACAAATCTCAAGAGACAAGTCGCAGTCTTGACAACTCGCACAATACACAAATCGCAGTATGACAAGTCGCAGTGAATCAAGTCGTAAAGACAAACCGCATAAAATGACAAACCGCAGAAATTATCAAGTCGCAGCAACAAATCTCAACGTTTGACAACTCTCATAGACAAACCTCACACCCTATCAAATCGTATAGAACAAACCGCAGTTTTAATCAAATTGCAGTGAGACATATCGCAGGGGGACAAGATCAATAGTACACCCACTACTTATCCTTTTGTCTTTTTGTCCTTTTGACCTCAAACCGCACTATAACCAGCAAATCGCATACAGAAATGATCAAACCGCATACAACAATAGTCAAACCGCAGCGATTATAAGCTCAAACCGCAACGAATACAGATCAAATCGCACAAAAATATGATCAAGTCGCACTGAAGAACCACTGTACGAGAGACAAAGCGCACCTAAGAACAACTTCTAAAACCAAAATTTTCCAATTAAAAACACTACAACCAAGATGAATCTAGCCTTCCAAACCAAAAACTAGACTAATATGATGATCCTCAACACAAAAGTACAATCAAAATCCATAATTTAACACTAAAAAAGATCAAAATGGTGAAAATGTCTCTAAACTCATTCAAACCCAAAACTTATGAAAACCAACTAAGAATAAAGTAGATGATCAAACCATGGATCTTGATACCATATGTAATATCTTGGTTTTCATAAACACACAATCACTAACACAAGAATTCGTATGAATGATTTTCTAAAGAGAGAAAGTAGAGAGAAATGGGAACTTCTAGTAAGAGAAAGAAAAATGCATTATGAAGCTCCAACACTTTGCCTTGCTAGGCAAAGGGTATTTATAGTGTCTTACAATATACGCCACCTACGGGCTGTGGATCAGGCATACAGTAGGTAAAGACTCGTCTGTCCTCCACGTTGTTACTTAACTAAATACTAACTATAACTAAATGACTACGACTACGAGCTTTTTAACGATTACATATACTTAAGGTGACCGAGTCTTTAACTACCGAATTTTCTAAATCCCAACAAGAAAGCAAAGCAGTTTGCATTTGCACTGCCTCACTGAGATAAGAATCCACCATGTTTAAAAAAGCTTGGAAATTATCTAGGTGAGCTTGGATCTCTACTTGAGATTGCGGGTGGTCTTCCCATATTGAATCATCAATGTCTTCAATATGTGGAGAAAATGAGTGAGGTGGTAGAGCATGATCTGCATATAGTGGCCCATGGATTTCTTTGTGGATTGGATGAAAAAGTAAGGTCCAGGTTCATCTTGAAAAGGCTCATTTGGCATAAAGGATGCTCTTGGAGGTTCATGAGCAATACGCTCAATTGTGCCAAAAGATGGAATAGGTGGTGAATTTGTTAGCCTAGGTGGTAAGTCATCCAAATCATCCGCAAAAGGATGAGGAGATGTTGGTGGGGTTGTAAAAATTTCAAGTGGTATAAGTTTTGGGGATTTTGGTAGTGAGGGTGTTTTAGATGGTTGTGTTGGAGCCGGTGGAGGAGAGGTGATGATTAGTGTTTTGGTTGGTGGTGGAGTAGTCACAATGACGGTTGATTTTGGTGGTGGAGTTAGAGTACTTAAGTTGAGGAAGTTCTCATCTCTAATAGGAGATGAGATGTTGAGTGGTGATGAGTCTGATGAGGAGCTTAGTTTGACAAAGCAACATAGCCTTACGCTAATTCTCGTGGTTTTCCTGATATGTTTGCTTGAAGGTGATGAGGTTGATGACTTTGTCATTGTGATTAAGCTTAATAAGTTCTAAGAGAAAGAGTAAGTAATGGTGAAGGAGTGAAAAAGATCATCCATGATGTATCAATTTATAGAAATATGGAATTATGGAAATTTATGTTTGATTTGATGGTAAACCATACAATGAAGTGATTTCTAATGATATTGAAGTGATTAAATCCATGTCAAATCTTCCTAAGTCAATCCATAGAGGAAGTGTTGAGTAAGTTTAGCAAGATATGCAATAAATGAACTTCAATCATTGAAAAATATTGAAGATCAAACACTCACGGATTGCAAGGAACCAAAATAAGGGTTCCTTCCTTTATAGAAAAGGGTTCCTTGGGTGGATTTTGAGAAATTTTGAATTTTGGTGGGAAAAGGATATCCTATTGGTCAAAGCAAGCTAAACTAGTCCTAATGTGAATAATGATCAGTAAAAAGTATTCTAGTAACAAAATATAGTGAACTAGTGTGCGGGATTAAATGAAATTTAAAAACTTACCTGCAGGTATCCACGGAACCAAACAGATACACGACCGAAACCCGATTTTTTGGTCCGGCTGGTCCGGGGTGAAATCTTGGCGGAGCCAAAATTTATAAAGGACGAAACCATATTTTTGGGTCCGTCCAAACAGTGGGTACCTGTTTTGTTTACAGAGGGCATTTTTTTACCAACATAAACTTTTTGGAATCCCGCAAATTTGCCTAAAACATATGTAACACAACATTTGTAGTTAGTAAAAAGCAGTAACATATATATAAACACATGGGAGCATGTATTTCAAGTAGGGACTAGCAATTTCACATAATAGTGAAAATGGTGAAAATTTGATAACATCAAGATGTTATCCCCCTGCAAGGCAAAGTTAGTTTAGATGATTATTTAAAGTTTAGTCATCATCCTAGAAATACATCCTACATCATTGTTTTAGTTCTTTTACCAAACACTCCTTAAACCTTCATTGCCTTTCCAACTTCTTGTTGATCTTGGAGAGCATCCTACCAAGAAACTTGAACATACCCTTGGGTGGAAAACTAGAAGGGGGGGTTGAATAGTTTTACCAATTTAAAACTTCATTTTAAATATTTAGATCGACTTATGTCAATCTATTTGGTTGTTTATGTTGGACGTTGATAGATAGATATATAAACGTGTAATGAAAGATAAAGAGTAAGAAGCACATCACCACGACACAAGTTATTTATAGTGGTTCGGCTACAAGGACACCTTCCTTGCCCTACTCCACTCCCCGAGTCACCTACTCGAGAGTTCGTAAGCACTACACCAATCTCCTTATGGCGGAGAAGCCTTCACAACGTCGCTTAACCTTTTTCCGGTACAAAGCTAAATACCGAGTTCTTTCACACCAAGGCGAACCACACCTAACACAACGTCGCCTACCCTTTATACGGTGCTAGGCTAACCACCGAGTTCTTTCACACCAAGGAGAACTAATCCTATCACAACGTCGCCTACCATTTATTAGGTACTAGGCTAAGCACCTAGTTCCATTACTATGGAGGAACTACTACCCTTCACAACACAACACCTAATATCAAGGAGATCAACTCCTTGTTACACCATCATCAAGGATATCACCATCCTTGGAAATAAATAAATACTTATATGTATAACGATGCAACTCATCGATTATACGACCTAGGCATTCTTCCCAAATGCGACTTGATTTGATTCTTCGGCATCTTTCACTAATGCCTTTGACACAACGCTTGGCACCCTTCACTAATGCCTTCGTCTTGACACCTTTAGCATTCTTCACTTAATGCTTTGACACGGATGATGAGCACCTTTCACTAATGTTTTCATCTTGACACTTTCAGCATTCTTCACTAATGCCTTCAACCCAACATCTATGGGGAAAGGAAGAACTATCAACAAGAGAACCTTAGTTGTCTTGATGATGACGAAGCATGACAACTCATGGACTTGAGCTTGCACGTCTTCAAGAAGTGGTGATCTCGCCTTTAAGAGGAACCTAGAAGATCACACAAAAACAAAAGACAATCTACATAGATCACTTGGATCTGAGGTTAGAGGTTTATAATACTTTGGGAAGTATGTGTGTAAAAGTCATGCATAGAAAGAAAGAAATGCCTCTCTATTTATAGACAAAATTCTCTACTGTTCCCCGGATCCCACGGATCCCTTCCACTTGGGATCCGGCTAGCACAAAGCTAGGGATCCGTGGAACGCTCCTCTTTGCCCATGGTTATTTTTGGTTATGGGTCATGGGTCATGGGTTATGGGTTGATCCATGGTTTTCTTTCTAGATACAATGAACTTGGTTAAGTGGTATATATAAAACCATGGGTTATGGGTCAATACCATTTGCTAGTTTTTACCCATTTAGTATATACTTGTTTTTACCCATTTAGTATATACTTGTTTTTACCCATTTAGTATATACTTGTTTTTACCCATTTTAGTATACTTAGTTTAAGCATATGCTAACCCAATATGTAAACATTAGTTGTTGTACATATGTATCTAAATCATAAAATCACTTATACTTGTTTTAGTGTTTTATGTGAAAACGTAAATGTGTTAGGACACTATTAACTCAATCTATTTACGTATTCTATTTGTTTCGTTAAAATGATTTTACGTTTGTTATCGACAAAACATTAGAAGATCGTAAAATATAAATAAACGTTTTTACGGCTTATTTGTATTAATAATCTCCCCCTTTTTGTTGATGACAAAACATAAAATTATTTTAAGGAAAAGCTAAAATTCGTAAAAGTTTGAATTTGTAGTTTTTACTTTCTTCTCCCCCTTTTTGTCGAAACAAAAAGTGTTAAAAGAAACTATCACAATTTTTATAAGAAAAGTGTGTAAAAAAAAATATGTAAAGAGAGCAAGTGACGGGAATGGTACTCATCTTAACTCCCCCTTGACGAGTCCATCCCTTTGAAAGGGCGTCAAGGACATGACGTAACATAAACTAATTGTGTTTGCAATTATGTTTGCAAATGGTTCGTCTAAGTGACAAAGACGTGCTCCCCCTTGAAGATTGCAAAGTTGCAATGGGGTGTCATGAAACAATCGGATTAGGTTGCAAATGTTTTTGCAATTGCGTTTGACACAAAGCTCCCCCTAGCTTTATGGTGTCAAAATCTTCATGTGTATTTTGAAAATCTACAAAGTAAAGGTTAGAAAACAAGAGTATATTGCAACATTTCCTGCAAATCAAACTCAAGTTAGTAGAAATTTGTGCTTCTGTACCATGGATCCCACGGTTCCCTTCATGGAGGGATCCGTCTAGGCGTTTTAGAGGGATCCGACTATCTGATGACAGTTTCTTCAGCAGTGAAGAAATGTCAAGCAATGCTAATGAGGAAATGAGATATATGTACAATGTAACAGGCACAACACACAAAATAATCATAGCATATAAGTATTCATTCAATAAAACAAGAGATGATCAACCAAATCTCTAAAACTAAGAGAATGAACTATTCATACAAGCTCTACTAATGCTAATAAGTTATCCAAACTTTAGATTTCAACTAAAAGCTTAATGATGATCAAGGATGAGATGAGTTTTCCTAAACATTCTAAGTTTGGGCTTGTGACTATGATGCTTAGTGTAGTTTAGGCTTGTTGACCTCTTCGAAATGTTCGAGGAGGTGATAAAACATGAAACGTTGCTCTTCACGTAGTTCATGTATCAATCTTTCAACATGTTTACAATGATAGCAATCCTTGTCATGGTTTTGAATTTCTTGAAGTGGAAGTTCAAGTGAAGTGGATTGAGGATCTTCAAATGAAGGAGGAATTGGTGGAGGCTCATTAAGTGATGGCTCTACAATGTTTGAGGGTGGAGGTAAAGAAGCATCAACTTCCATGTGTTTGGGTGGTTGCCTTTGATGTCTTCTCATAATCCAAAATGGACTATTGGGGGGAATGAGAGAGTTTGCTATTGGAGCAAGTGTTGATTCAACACTTTAATTTTGTTGCTCAATCTTTTCAAGTGAATTAGTTGGTAATTTTGAAAGGTGAGATGGCCAAGAAGGTAAATCTTCTACATTGTGAGAATGTAGAGATGATTGTGAGGTGGCTCTAGGCACTAATGATGTTGGTTGAGTTGTGGAGGGTATGTTTGGTATAGTAGAGTTTGGTGATGAAATCCTAGTGGGAACACTCTTCTTGGGGATTAGTTTGATTGGTTTCCTTAGTGTAGGGGAAATCCTAGCATTGGTGGACTTAACCGGAGATGATTCGGTTGAGGAAACTTCGTGTATGATTCTAGCAAGTTTTTTGGGTGGTTCTTGAGTGGATGAGTTAGCACTAGGAGCTTTTCTCATGATGAAATGACTAAGGGAGATGGTTGTAATTGCTGATAATTGTGTTTGTGTTTGATGACTAAAGTGTTTTTAGCAATATGGCTTTTAAAGGAAAGAACTTGGCAATTGCATTTAAGACTTAATCCACTAATGTTCATGGAAATGTGATGATTAACATGCACAAGGTTGAGGTTCAGAATTTCACTGATCTAGGAGCTCATTTAAGATGAGATGGAGTGTTTGAGTTAGGAAGATGAGTTGAAATGATTGTTTTAGCAATGTTTGACATAAACTGTCACCCGGATCCCACGGTTCCCTCCTTGGAGGGATCCGGCTAGGCCAATCCTAGGGATTCGGCTCTCAACAGTTATGACAGGTTTGAAATGAGGTTTCTAGAAGCTAAAGCCTATCTCATTTTGAGTGTTTCAGTTCTCCTAAGTGTTTTAAGATGAAAGGGTACTTGAATGATCAAAGGTAATAAGTGTTATAGCAAATGATTGCTTCTTATGGAAAGGAGATGAGACAAGATGACTACCAATGGATGTCCAAGAATAACACTAAGAACTTTTGTGGTGTCAAGTCATAATAAATGATCCTAGTGATCAGATTTAAGCTTGAGGTAAAATTTGAAAAATTCTTAAAAATCACAAGAATTAAAAGAACTAATTTTTGTCTCACTTTGAGATAAAATGATTAGAAACAAATTCCTAAAATTGTTTAATTTGTCAACTTAAGTATTTTAAAAGATAAGAAACAGTTTGTGAGTATTGAAGTAGAAATATTGTGAGTTTTGATGTGTTGATAAATCAAGAGGCATTTTGACTAAGATTTTAAGTAATCCTTTAGTGAGTCTAAGCCTTTCTTATCCTTGAAGTTGTTCTAGTTGGATTCTAAAATCATATGCTTAGCTAATGAGATGTTATCTAGAAAGTTATCTTGATGCAAGAAATGATGTATTGTTGTTTTGATGTTACGGATCCCACGGTTCCCTCAAAGGAGGGATCCGGCTAGGCTAATCCTAGGGATCCGGCATCTGCAGATCAGTATCTACACAGAAATGATGTGCAGATTTTGCACACTAATAAATCTAAACTAAAGCAATAGAAACAAGCATGTCATCACAAAAACACTACTTATAAAAGCATGATAAAGTACCAATATCCAAGTTACCATAAACCAAAAGTGATAAAACGTAATCATCCAAACATACGATAAGCATATTCCTATTGTCTCTTTCGTCAATCCTTTCTTTTCCTTTTTGACGGCTTAGTGAGGTTGTAAGTGAGGTTTTGAATCATGCCCCTCAATTGTTTAAATTTCGGGGTCTCGTTTGGAATGGTTGGAAGTTGTTCGTGGTATTCAAGGATTTCCAATTTGATGTTGCCTACGGGGTCGACATCTTCTTCTTCTTCACCGGCCGAGGAGTCCGAGAGAGCTTCAGGTTTCTCTCCATTGACCATGAACCGTTTAGAGGGTTGTTTGGTAAGAGGTACCATGACGTGATCGGAAAGGTAATGATCATCGTTGATAGGAGATGGTTGTAATGTACCAACATACTTACAAATTCGTGTTAGGAGCATACCATACGGAAGTACCATGTTGGAAGCTTTGAATACCCCAGCCATTCTTCTTACCATGAAATAGGCAAGATTAAATGGCCTTTGGTGGGTAAGAAAATAGATCATTTGCACAAGACATGCGTTTGGATGATCTTTGTTTCCAACTAGACTAATGACATTTTCCCTAAGGATTTCTTCCCATTTTCTAAATATGGGATGCATTTCGAAAAGTTCCATTTGAAAGGGATCACGGTGAATGAGCTTTTTGTTACGGTTGTAACGGGATTGGTCTGTCCTAACTTTGAAGATAGTATCTCGAATGGTTTCAGGATCGTTGAGGGGAGTGTTATAGAGAGGCTTAGGATCAAGTACAAGGTTTTGAGCGTTAATTGCCCAATCTTGAGAGTACATACAAATTCCTTCACAAGGAATGCGAAGAATTTGAGCAAAGGTGTTGAGAGGAAAAATGAAGTTTTGTTTGTTGATGATGAAGGCGATTGAGATGCCATTGTCGGTGTTTCTAATGATCCTAAAGCTTTTGTAAAATTCAAAAATGAAGACCGGACAAATTTGTTCATCTATGTCAAGGAGACAATCAAAGTTGATTGTCGAGAAAACTTGATGAATGTCGGTATCTTCAAGGAAACATTCCTTGACTACACGACCTTCGTGGATAAGTCATTTTACAAGGCTTTTGAATATTTTACGGTCGGTTTTGGTCAATCCCTTTTTCCGATAGTAGTGAGTAAGGTAATGGACGGTGTCATGATGATCTTGTTGAGTGGCTTTGGGCATGGTTGGTCCTAAAAATGCAAATTTTCAATTAGGTAAAATTAGTTGGAATGGGTTTATGGTTTTAAATTGTATTAACAATGTTGTGAACACAATGTGATTTAAAAGAAATCCCCTTTTCATGATTGATTTTAAAAACCCTAATTGAGTTAATTGATTAGAAATTAAGAAACCATAAACCCTAGGATGAGGATGATGAAAATTAGAACAAGTTTAATGTAATTACTTACAATGTTGTTCTAGGAAGGAATACTTGAAAGTATGGAAACCGATGAGGATGAATTCTGTAGCTTGGTCATTTTTGTGTTGTGTGAATAGAGGGAAAAACAATCAGTGGTGATTTTTGAAAGCGTATAGCTGAGTTCTGTTCCACGGTTCCCCCGGATCCTTTGTATTAGGGATCCGGCTAGTACACCCAGAGGGATCCGGCTACTGTGGACAAAAATTGTTTGGTATTATTTTTGTAGTAGGCTTATAAATTAGAAAAAAATAGTTCGGAGGTATTAGATGAAGATTGTTTTTGGATGACGGCTTTTGATGAATTCCATATCAAGGGTTCATATGTGATGACGGCGTTAGTTTGACGAATCAAAAGGAATACCATTCCCGATGATGAAAAAGGCGGAAAGGTGACGAGAGAGACTTCTAACGATATTAGTGATTAATAAACAAAGAGAACTTATGAAATAAATTGAACTCATGTAACCTATCTAATGAAAAGTAAACCATACCTCTATGCTTCTTGGTTAGGCATAATACCAAAAATACTTCATGAGCTTTTAAAGTAATCCTTTGTAATTGGTGTACATAGGTTGTGATTACTTTTTAGATCCTTCCTTGAATGTTGACTTCATTATTCTTAGAACGAAGATTTTGGAGAGATTCTAGCATGAAGATTTCTTGAGAACAAAAGTTGTTAGAATCATCTATCAATGTCCAACAAAATGATTTAAAAGAGAATATGACCTTTAAAAAAATCCTTCTTTGTAGTTTTCAAACATACACGAATCGTATCAAGTCTTTAAAGTACAACGTACTTTAAGAAACTTGGTAACGAAGCTCTGATGCCAATTGTGGAAAACTAGAAGGGGGGGTTGAATAGTTTTACCAATTTAAAACTTCATTTTAAATATTTAGATCGACTTATGTCAATCTATTTGGTTGTTTATGTTGGACGTTGATAGATAGATATATAAACGTGTAATGAAAGATAAAGAGTAAGAAGCACATCACCACGACACAAGTTATTTATAGTGGTTCGGCTACAAGGACACCTTCCTTGCCCTACTCCACTCCCCGAGTCACCTACTCGAGAGTTCGTAAGCACTACACCAATCTCCTTATGACGGAGAAGCCTTCACAACGTCGCTTAACCTTTTTCCGGTACAAAGCTAAATACCGAGTTCTTTCACACCAAGGCGAACCACACCTAACACAACGTCTCCTACCCTTTATACGGTGCCAGGCTAACCACCGAGTTCTTTCACACCAAGGAGAACTAATCCTATCACAATGTCGCCTACCCTTTATTAGGTACTAGGCTAAGCACCTAGTTCCATTACTATGGAGGAACTACTACCCTTCACAACACAACACCTAATATCAAGGAGATCAACTCCTTGTTACACCATCATCAAGGATATCACCATCCTTGGAAATAAATAAATACTTATATGTATAATGATGCACCTCATCGATTATACGACCTAGGCATTCTTCCCAAATGCGACTTGATTTGATTCTTTGGCATCTTTCACTAATGCCTTTGACACAACGCTTGGCACCCTTCACTAATGCCTTCGTCTTGACACCTTTATCATTCTTCACTTAATGCTTTGACACGGATGATGAGCACCTTTCACTAATGTTTTCATCTTGACACTTTCGGCATTCTTCACTAATGCCTTCAACCCAACATCTATGGAGAAATGAAGAACTATCAACAAGAGAACCTTAGTTGTCTTGATGATGACGAAGCATGACAACTCATGGACTTGAGCTTGCACGTCTTTAAGAAGTGGTGATATCGCCTTTAAGAGGAACCTAGAAGATCACACAAAAACAAAAGACAATCTACATAGATCACTTGGATCTGAGGTTAGAGGTTTATAATACTTTGGGAAGTATGTGTGTAAAAGTCATGCATAGAAAGAAAGAAATGCCTCTCTATTTATAGGGAAAATTCTCTACTGTTCCCCGGATCCCACGGATCCCTTCCACTTGGGATCCGGCTAGCACAAAGCTAGGGATCCGTTGAACACTCCTCTTTGCCCATGGGTATTTTTGGTTATGGGTCATGGGTCATGGGTTATGGGTTGATCCATGGTTTTCTTTCTAGATACAATGAACTTGGTTAAGTGGTATATATAAAACCATGGGTTATGGGTCAATACCATTTGCTAGTTTTTACCCATTTAGTATATACTTGTTTTTACCCATTTTAGTATACTTAGTTTAAGCATATGCTAACCCAATATGTAAACACTAGTTGTTGTACATATGTATCTAAATCATAAAATCACTTATACTTGTTTTAGTGTTTTATGTGAAAACGTAAATGTGTTAGGAAACTAGTAACTCAAACTATTTACGTATTCTATTTGTTTCGTTAAAATGATTTTACGTTTGTTATCGATAAAACATTAGAAGATCGTAAATTATAAATAAACGCTTTTACGGCTTATTTGTATTAACACCTTGGTTTGCTTGAATTATTCTAAGGGGTTGTCAATCTATGGAAGTGCCTCATAGTACTCGTGGAGAGGAAGCCTAGAGTTTGGAAGTCAATCTTCCGAGCTATTTGATGATGAAGTTGAAGGAGTAGGAGGTTGGGCTCATGTTTTGGCTACCCGTTCATCACTCAATGGCACAAAGATGTGAGGAATAAGAGGATAGTCAAGTTTTACTCCTCTAGGACTAGGTGGAATTGGTGAAAAGGCTCTAAAGAGACGGGTAAGAAGCATCCCATAGGGAAGAGCGGTGGTTCCTTGATGTCGGCCATTCTCTTGGCAATGTAATAGGCTAAATTGAAGGTTAATGGGTGGACAAACTATAAAGCATGTAACAAAGACAAGCGTTGATATGGTCATGATTTCCTATGGTACTCATGACATTAGCGCTAAGAAGTTCTTCCCATTTTCTAAATTGAGGCTTAAGCTCATTAACCTTCATTCCATATGGGTCTCGGTTGATTTCTTTCCCGGTTCTAGTGACACGTGTTGTGGATACCCTTTCATTGAAAAGGTGTTCACGGATGACATCTTTGTCTACTAAGGGAGTTCGATAAGGAGGAGTACAATCATCGATTGAGTCAAGAATCGAGAGTGACCACTTGTCAAAGTAGAGACATGTTCCTACATAAGTAATTCTTAGTTCCTGGGCAAATTGAGTGAGAGGAATATTAAAGTCAAGTTGGTTGACTTTGAAGTTAATTGCCATAAGGCCATCATCATTGGTTACGAGAACTACGCTAGCATAGAACCTTGAGAATGAATCTAGGACAAATAGGTTCAACTATGTCTAGGAGACCTTCAAAGTTGATGGTGGAAAGTTCTTGACAAAGGTTTGTACCTTCGAGGAAGGATCGGTGGATGGTTCTACCCTCATGAAAGTAATTTTTTTTAACCCTTTGAAGATTTCAACTTGTTCATTGCTAAGTCCTTTAGTTTTATGGTGTGTTGAAATGTAGTCGAGGGTGTCTTATGATAGTACTTTGCGGGAGGCATGTTTATTCCTAGGAGAAAAAGTTTCATGTTTTAGTAAAAACAAAGAATAGATTGACGATTTGTTCTAGTGTGTGCCTATATGCAAACAATGTGGATGTACGGTTATCTCGACTCCTTTTTATGCATAAAATATTTTTTATTAGCAATGTTTGTGAAAATATGAGAGATAACCGAAATGCTCCTAATTCAATGTAGCTTTGTTCGAATATACTCAGGAATACATATTAGTTATGCATTACCTTCAGTATTCAAGAGACATTATGCAAGTGATGAAAATAACATTTTTATTCGTATGAACAATGAGAAATGGTTTTTCCTATAAGTGAGAAATTTTTCAAAATTTTAACATGGGGTTTTTTAGCAAATTATGATAATGCCTTATGAGAGGGAATTCCTAACTAACGGAAACATGATTAGTTATGTAATTTAACAAATATAATTCATGATTTGTTTAAGAAGATGCATAATCCTCATGTTTTGGTTTTGTGCATAAATTAGAACCCTAGACTCATAATTAAGAGAAGTAATGTAATTAAGAGACTTACGCCGTAACCAGCTTTTCAAAAGAAAATTACGAAGAAATGGATGTTACGGCGTAACTCTTAACTTAAGTTATGCCATAACAAGATCTGGAAAATAAATACCGCCCAAATTCCATCATTTCTAATCATCCCATTTCACACACAACATCAGTGAACGTGAGTAGAAGGTTGAAGGTAGATCTTAGGGAGCATACGGAGCCATCTCCAAGGGAGAAATCACTCCCCTACGATAAGCATTAGCATTTTATCTTTTCTTTACTTTCTATTTATGTATTTCGTAATGTTAAACATTGAATCGATTGTTTTAGTTAATATGAGCTGCAAAGCACCTCTGGTGCTAGCCTAGTTATGATTCCTTAATTGTTTTGTTTATGTTTACATTGCTTCCGTATAATTATTTCTAGTGTATGCATGCATAGTTTGTTGGTAGCTACCCTTGTTTCGGTAGTTTTGAATGGCGGTAGTGGCTAGTTACTGAGGAGATATGACCAGCTGACCCTAAGTAGGTAGACTGAGTGAGAAGGGTAAGATATGACCAACTGACGACCCTTCTTCGCTTGTGCGATTTGACCAACTGATCACGTACCGTTTGGATGAAGTTAAGAAGTTAGGGATGAGTGTTTAAGAAGCTTGCGCCCGGGAACTCATTACTATGAATCTTGCATGTAGCGGTACTTAATGACTTGGATTAGGGGACTAAAAACAACTGGACTTTCAACGGGTCACCTGCGATCTCCAGTGGAAGCCTTTACTGATAGGTTAGGACGAACTGACCAGATGTTGTCCTAGCGACTTTTACCCCCACTTGAAGTAATTGGAAGTAATTAAACATATACTTAACTTGATAGGATGAGTATCTAGGTTAGCACACTTCTCGTCTTTTGATCACAGCCTTTGCCTTTACTTGCTTTTCTTATTTTCTTGTTTTAGTAGTTAATTAATCTTTTCAACCTTAAAACCTCTTAAAATCTGTGACACCTAGACTTAGTTAAAATCCACACACATAGCTCTTGCAACGACCTCGGTTTTACCGAATACTACACTACACACGACCGGGTACACTGCCCGTTAGTGCATTAGGGTAGACCATAGGTATAACGAGACAATATAAATATTAAAACCTGGTCAGTAAAACCTTCATCACCTAGTAAGGCAAAGGGTTGGAGCTTTCATAATACATTTTTCTTTGTCTCACTAAAGTTCCCAACTATCTTCCACTTTCTCTCTCTAGAACTCAAACTATTCGACCCATATATGTGTTAGATTGTGTGTTTGTGAAAACAAATATGTAACAATTGGTATCAAGAGCCCTGGTTTGATTATCTACCTTACATGTTCTTGGATCTTTAGTGGTTTTCATAGGTTTTTGGGTTTGAGTGAGTTTTGAGTAGTTTTCATCATTTGAATCATTTTTAATGTTAAAGTTTGGATTTTGATAGTACTTTTGTGTTTAGAATCATCATAAGTGTCTTGGTTTTGGATTGGAAGGCCTCAATCATCTTGGTTGTAGTATGTTGGATTGAAATAGTTTAGTTTTTGAAAGTTTTCTTGGAAGCGGTTTGTCTCTCGGGTTTAGTTTCTTTGAAGCGGTTTGATCTCACTTTTATGCGATTTGTCCTGTTTAGTGGAAGCAGTTTGTCACCTAAGCGGTTTGTGTGTTTAGACAAAGAGACAAGAAAGGACAAAGTAGTGGAAGTACTTGTGTTCCCCTACGGTTTGTCACTTAAACGGTTTGACATTTCATCGGTTTTTCATAAAGCGTTATAACTGAAGCGGTTTGTATTGACAGCGGTTTAACACTTAAGCGTTTTGACACTTAAGCGATTTGACAGTTAAGCGATTTGTGTTGAAAGTGATTTGACTGAAGCGATTTGTCAATTGTGCGATTTGACAGAAGCTATTTGTCAGGTGTGCGATTTGAATCATGCGGTTTGTCAGTTGTGCGATTTGTCTTTTGAGACTTGTCAATTCTTCGTGATACGTTTTACAGTTTTATCTTGATTTAGTAAAATCCCATGAAAGAATCTATTTCCCGGTTTAATCAAAGAGTAGTAAAATCCCGTGGAATTAGTAATCATGTCTACAATCACTTCTTTCGTTGCTGATGACGTTCAAGCAGCAAGATCGATAATCGTCCTCCCATGCTTAATAGAACCGATTATGACTTTTGGGCTCAAAGAATCAGATTGTATTGCTTAGGAAAATAGAATGGGGTTAACATTCTTAAGTCTATTGAGAAGGACCATTTCAAATTGGAACGACTAGGGACATTTTCGAAACCGGAACTGATGGAAATGTTACATTAGGGTTGAATAGACCAAGAATGTATGATGAGCTTGATGATAAGGAAACGAAGAGATATGATGTTGAAATTAGAGCCTCAAACATCATACTTCAAGGTTTACCAAAGGACATTTACAATCTGATCAATCACAACACTGAAGCTAAGGTTGTCTGGGATAATGTCAAGATGCTTCTCTCTGGTTCAGAGCTAACTAAGGAAGATAGAGAATCTTAATTGTATGATGACTTTGAGAACTTTAAAATGAAACCAGGGGAAAGTGTTATTGAATATTATGTGAGGTTCCACAAGCTTGTGAATGATATGAGGAATATCAAGATGACAATGCTGAATATCCAGCTTAACTCCAAGTTCGTGAACAACATGAATCCTGAATGGCACAAATTTGTCACTGCTGTCAAATTGAACAAAGGAATTAGGCACACTAATTATGAGCAATTGTATGCTTATTTGCTCCAACATCAGAAGCATGCTGCATTTGGACGAATGATCATGGAAAAGTTCAATACCAATGCTGGAGATGCAAGTTCTTCAAATGATTCAAATACATTCTAAACCAATGTAGGAATAAGTACCAAAGCATCACAAGTCATACCTAGTAAGGATGGTAATCACAAACTCATTCCATATTCAGGGTATAAGCCTTCAGACTCATTCATGGAACACTTTGCAAATCAACTGGCTCTAATGGTTAAGCAAAACTTGAATCTCACTCCACATACCAACAATCATCTCAGAACTGAATCTAACCTACACAATCATGCTACTGTTAAAGATGGAAGGGTAGTAGTGCAAAACATGCAAGGAAGGCAGAATGCTTTGTTGGAATCACTCCTAAACCTTAATCCAAGTGTTAGTTTCTCATATGTAATAGGTAGCTTATTATGGCCTTTAAGTTTGTTTAAGGTCAAGCTTATGTAGAAGGCCCATAAGCTTAGGCCCATGTCCAATAATGAAAAGGGAAGGAGTAGGAGTGTTGCCCTAGCTCCTTGCCTATAAATACTATGTAATAACCCTCACTTGAGGGTTGGTTGTTCAATGCATTTCTCTTTCACACTCTACGCCTAAACATCATAGCTTATACGTGTGTGTTTGTGTGTGTATTGTTCAATCGCCTCTCTATTTCTTTCTAGTAAGATTGTGTTGTAAAACTAGTGACCTAACAGTGGTATCAATCGCCTACTAGTTGGGTGAATTGCGTTTGTTTTTGAAGTGGGTTTTGGTCCTACGCTTAAAACACACGTTTGATACTTTGGTTCGCTTAAAAACGTCTTTTTTACACTTTTGAATCCAAGATTCTTGTACTTTCAACGTTTTAAGGTGTTAAAATACGTGTTTTTGGCAAAAAGTTTCAAACTTTATGCGAGATCGTTGTTTTTAAACTCGTTTTTATACGAGGGTTTCAACCTACGCATAACTGTTTTAAGAGCTTTGGATCATCAAGTTTCACACTTTTGTGTCTTTTGGTGTTATTGAAGCTATTTCATCACACAAAAACTGGTTTAGAAACATCTTTGGGCATTATCATTTTTATGAGTAATCCTACGCGTAGCAAAACCCTAAAACTACGTGTAAGGTTATCCTTGGTTTGATCTTCGTTTTCGTGGTTTACTCCGTGTTTTCTTGCTTGGATAAGCCTGAAAATACGTCGACTTTGGATATCTTTTGCATTGTGAAGTGTAAAAGATCACTTGGGATAAAACCCTAAACTTACGCATAAGCATAAAGCTTACGCGTAGAGATCCTACGCATAAGATTCATCTTACGCCTAAGCCAAGTCTTACGCATAAGGTAATCTTACGCATAAGTTTCTACGTCTATCTTTGTGTCTACGCATAACTTTAGAGTCTTTTCCATACTTACGCGTAAGCTAAATCTACGCGTAACTCTTGATTGTTACGCGTAACTTTGGTTTTTTTACGCATAAGTGCTACTTGGCTATTGTGATTTCTACGCCTAAGGATACTTCATCAACAAAGGTTCATTCGACTACAAAGATCCATTTTTACCAACACAAGGTTATCAACATGTCACAACCACCATACTCTAACTATTTCCCTTACACTTATTCTCAACGACAACAACAATTAAGTCCCCAACATCAACAATGGAATCAACAACAAGAAATTTATCAACAACATACCCACAACTTGCTGCAATCCCACAACCTCAAATGGTTCAACCACCACCAAGTCTTCAAGTTCAACCCTACACAAATGAATTCAATCAACATCCATCAAGGAACACTATGAAGGAACCCACTTGGTTTGCAAAGATGTGTGAAGCTTTAAGCAGCCAACAATCAATTCATGAGGCTGGATCACTTGATAGACTTCCAATGCTCACTCCAGGAAACTACGATCAATGGGTGATAAGGTTCTTTAGGTTTTGTGATCTAAGAAGCCACATGGAAAGTTCTTAAAGAAGGTTATCTTGGAAGGTCCATTTGAGATGCCTAATGTCATTGTACCCGGAGATCCAAATGCTATTCCACCAAGAGATGAACAAACGAACATTGCTATTGTTGCAGACTTGAATCCTCAAGAACTTCTACACTATGAAGCAGATGAGCTTGCAATGGAATATATCCTCTTAGGATTACCAAACCCAATTCTTCGTAGTGTTGATGCTCAAAAGACTGCAAGGAAAATGTGGGATCATATTCGTCTTCTTATGGAAGGATCTGTACTCAATCGGGAGGATTTGGAATCCAAAATTTACTTGGCTTATGAACACTTCATGATTGAACACGGAGAGACACTAGAGTCCTATCATCATCAATTTTCGGACATCATAAATGATTTGGATAAACATAACATCATCATGCCAAGAATTGCAGTGAATACTAAGTTCCTGAGTAGTCTTGGTCCTGAATGGGAGAAGTATGTCATTTTTCTCCGTCAAGCGAAGAATATGCATCACTCTACATATGGATTGTTGTACGATTACTTGAAGCCTCATGAAAAGGAAGTTGATCGAGAAAGGATTCTTCGTGCTCAAATTGCTCCACCTACACATCCGGAAAATCAACAACTTGCCTTATATGCTCAACAAAGTTATCCTCCTCAACAAGCAACTCAACCAACTGCCTCAGTCACACAAAACGATCATTCACAACAACAAGCTCAACAAAATCAATTGGTTTCTTACAACAACACAAATGCTTAACCAATTGTCAGTGAAGCTAATGAGGACATCGATCCGTTCGAAGCATTGCAACAAGGATTTGTTATGATTGCTAATGCTTTTGGCCATTATACCAACAAATCAAACAATCGTATTCGCTCCTCATCTAACACACGAAATCCGGCTGTTGTGAACAATGGACGAGTTGAAGTTCAAAATCGTGGTTATGGTCGTCAGATGGGCGGTGGTCAAGGGTTTAATGCTATGGGTAGGAACAACAACAGAGCTCAAGTGGTGGAACAGGGAAATGCTCAGAATGGGTTGAATGGTCTTCGATGCTACAACCGCAATGAGAAGGGACACTGCTAATGCATGCCCAAAGCCAAGGACTAGGGGGTGCTTATTTCAAAGAGGCTCTTCTTTTGGCTCTTAAGGATGAAGCTGGTGGAACTCTCACGATAAAGAACGAGCTTTATGGCAAATGCGACTCGATGATGATATGGAGGACTTGCGTGCCAATGCAGTTATGTTGATGGCCAATATGCATGAGCTACACATGAGTGACACAGGCCCAGTGTATGACACTGATGGCTTGTCTCAGTACCCGAACAAACCATATTTATCTCTGATCTCATATCTCCGCCAACCTCCGAATCCGGCAAGGCTCAGAATGTTCAAAATGAGTCATTTACATCTCATTCCGATGATTTTCAAATAGACCCTGTAGTTATATTTGACGATCAAGATGACCTTATGGTTTCCTTTGATAATCAAATTGACTCCATGGTTATACTTGAGGATCTAAATAATGATCATGTTGTGACTTCTGTTGAACAAGCCGAACTTTGCCTCATCAGATCTTGCTCTCTTACTTAAAGACCAACAATCCCAAATTGAAACATGTTGTGCATTAAATAAGGACTTAAAAAGTAAAAATGCATTGTTAACCAAGGATTTTGAATGTTTACAAAAGCAACTCAACTTTTTCAAAACTCAAGAAAACGTGAAAAAGGTTTTGAAGCAGCCTTTACTAAATCTCATCAAAACGAAAAATATTTAGAGAGACGGATGCGTGATCTAGCAGCTTCGAAGAATGCTTTGTTGTCCGAAATAGAACAACTGAAACATGAACATAAAAAGCAAATTCACACTCTCACCTTGGAAAATCAAAAAGCTAAAATTTGAGTTGTTAAATTGTCAAAAACAGTTCTCTGCATACAAAAAGCATTCAACGAAGCGAATAGATGATCATCTTGAAGAAATTATCGGCTTGCAAAACAAACTTAAAGAGTTTAAAACTGTTGTTTATAAACATGGTGAGTCCATCACAGCTATTGAAAAGTTTACTTTAAAACCCAATCCAAATGGATATGGACCGAATCTTGCTGATTACAAACCTAAGCTTTCAACCAAAGCATTCAAACCAAATCCTGAAGTTTCGGTCAAGAATATAAAATTGATAATTCTTTAATGAGTGTTGTTGAATATCATCGTCAAGAGGAATTAGATGCAAGACGAGATCGATCAAAATTAAAAAAGTTGTTTACAACAAACCTTTTAATTATTCAAAACCGATCACTTTTGTCACACCAACGGATTCTTCTAACACACCAAGGGTAATCATCAAAACACTTGAGTCTTCTAATGTTAATCCCCAACCAGATTATGCACAAATTTATGGTCCTTTACCTTCCATCGGTGAAGTAAACTCACAACCGAAAATCGCAAAATTCTCGATATTTTGACATTTTCATGGCCGACCTCAAAACTTTACAACATGAGATAGAATATCATTCTAAAATCAAAGTTCAACATTTTCAATCGCCTCTGGCGCGAGAACAAAGAGACATTTTTCAGAAAAATCTTTTACCAAATGTTAAGAATTTGAAAAATTGTGCATTGTCTTGGGAAAGGGACTTTCATAAGGAACTTGGAATGATGAAGGTCATTTTCGAGAAAACAGAATCATCTATTTCTAATAATAAACGTAAAAAGAAACTGTTGAGTAAAGATGTTGATCGACTCTTGGAAGATGTCATCTGTGCTGATGTCCATAATGTTGTGCTATTGAGTTCTTTGTCATATGCATTTGATTATATCTCTACTGATACTGTTGATTATATGGTAAATGTTGAGAACACTGACAATGTGCTTCTGATCGATTCCTTAAAAGTTGAAAACAAACGATTGTCAAACGAACTTTCAAATGCAATACGTCGTCTTAATTGGTGTCAAAAGATATTCACGATCAACAACTTGCTTTTCAACACAAAATCGCCCATTTGCGTGACAAAACTTCGATCCAAAATTGAGCAACTAGATTATCAAAACGTGTCTTTTAAGTGTCAAATCTCAAAATATGAACAAGAACTTGTAAAAGTTAAAAAGGAATATGGTGTCATATTTGATTTACTCAAAAGACTCGTGATGAAGCATCAAATGAACTTGATCATTATCTTGCACACACTAAAGAATTTATGCATTTTTTGGAAATATTCGGTCACGAAAATCAAGATTTGATTCACACTATCTTCAAGTTAAGAGAAATGTTAGGAAAGTATGAACTAACTTCCGCCTACCGTGATTAAGAGAATAGCCCTAGCAACACTTAGTAATCGTGAACCTAGAATCACTACTACCTAATCACAAGTTGCTAACGTGCTTCCTTCTATGAAACAGAATAGTTACGTCTTTTCCAAATGTCCGCACTTCACAACCTAAGAGCACTACATCGAAGAATAGGAAGTTGCGACCTAAGAAAAGATCAATAAAGAATGCAAAAGTAGAAGAACACCCTAGGACTATGAATAAGACTCACGTTGCTTCTACTTTAGATATTGCGTTTGGCAAATGTAATAGAAATAGTGATATAACGAATGCTAAACCTTTAAGCACTTTTGATATTCAGTCTGATGCATCTTGTGTTATTTGTCGTAAAAGTATGAATTCTGATTGTCATGATAAATGTGTTACTAAAGCTATCATCTCTCGTTTAAGAAATCCTAAGAACATGAATACCTCTAGGCCCACTGATCTTTCTAAGTCTGTGCTTGGTAGACCGCCCTCTTTAGATTCTAAGAAACGCATTGCTGTCCCTGTAGAACCGCCACCTCCTAGGAATGTAATACCACCCAGTGCATTCACTAAGACTAAAGCAAATACTAGTTGGAGATGGCAGAAATGGATATATAACACACTAGGATTTAAATGGCTACCTAAAGCTATTGATGTGTGTATGTCTACTATAACTGCTCCGGAACCCTCTAACATTTCGGGTTCCACATCTACTTCTATTCCATCGTGTCGTCATGTGTAATGCAGGTGATACAGATCATCCTTTGGATTGTTGATAGCGGATGTTCCCGACACATGACAGGAAACCTTAAACTGTTATCAAACTTTATTGCAAAGTTCATTGGCACTTTGTCGGGTTCGAATGATCACTTCGCAACTATCATGGGCTACGGAGACTACATTAATGGGAACATCGAAATAAGCAGGGTTTATTATGTGGAAGGCCTCGGTCACAATCTGTTTTCAGTAGGTTAGTGTTGTGATGGAGATTTGGAGGTTGCTTTCAGGGAGAAAACTTGTTTCATTCGTGATCTACAAGGAAACGATCTTATGTTTGGCTCACGCAATTCAAGTCTTTACACTATCTCTATGCAAGACATGGTTGCTTCATCTCCCATCTACTTACTTTCAAAGGAAACATCTACAAAATCCTGGCTATGGCACCGTCGTCTCTCACATCTAAACTTTCAGACCATCACCAACCTTGCTCGACACAAACTAGTTGAAGGACTCCCACGATTTCGGTATTCAAAAGATCACCTTTGCTCAGCCTGTGAACAAGGGAAAAGCACACGTGCTCATTTTCCTTCAAAGGTGGAACACGCTCAAAGATGTGCTTCATCTTCTTTACATGGATTTGTGTGGCCCGATGCGCGTGCAAAAGATCAATGGCAAACGCTACATCTTAGTAATTGTTGATGACTATTCACGCTGGACTTGGGTCTACTTTCTTCAAGCAAAGACCAAGCTCCACAGATGATCGTCACCTTTCTCACGAAAATACAAGTTCACCATCTGAAACACCGGCCCAACAAATCGTAATGCATGAGGAACTGAATTTGTTAATCAAACCTTCGTGAATTTTATGAGAAAGTGGGAATTCAAAGATCAAACATCTATTGCTCGTACACCAACAAAACGGAGTTGTTGAAAGATGAAACCAGCGTTGTGGAAGCTGCAAGAACAATGTTAATCAATGCTAAACTCCCAGATTACTTATGGGCGTATCTATCTCATGCTATACTCAAACCGTTCTATGATTACAAAACGCATACAACAAAACACCTTTCGAGCTTGTCCATAACCGAAAACCGAATCTAAAACACTTTCATGTATTTGGATCTCTTTGTTATCCGAATACTGATCGTGATGACTTTGGAAAGCTCAAAGCCAAAGTTGACATTGGAGTCTTTATCAGATACTGTGATAATTCAAAAGGTTTCCGCATCTGGATTCGTCGAACAAAGGAGGTTATGGAAACAATTCATGCTCATTTTGATGAACTTACGGAAATGGCTTCGAGTATAACGACTTAGAACCGGTCACAACCGCTTAAACTTCCCTCAACCCCATCATCACCAACAAAGCCCCCACTCACTCGTCAACAAATGGAAAGGTTATTTGATCCTCGTTGGTGACGATATTGATGAACGTGCTCGGTGTATCCATGTTTCCGCCGCGCAACGATAATATTCCTATACGATACACTGCGTCAACAAATATTGTTGAATAAGCACCACCAGTTGACTCCAACACAACAGTTGAACAAACCGCTTCCAACAATGATGAATCAGCTGATGATGTTCTGAATGAAGTACCCACACCTGCCGATTTTGATCCAAATGAGTTCTTTAACCCGTTTGCTAATGAGACTGTTGCACCAGATGTCGCGGAATCTTCAACAAACCATTTGAATCCTCAAAATCTACACAATGTATACCAACATCAACCCTCTACACATAGATGGACAAAAGACCATCCTCTGGAAAATATTATTGGCAACCTGAATCAACCAGTCATTACGAGACAACGTCTTCACACAGACGGTGAACATTGCATTTATGCACTCACTGCCTGCCAATCTGAACCTAAAAACATCAAAGACGCAATGACAAAAGACAACCGGATTGAATCCATGCAAGAAGAACTCAACCAATTCAAACGTCTTGAAGTATGGGAACCGGTTGAAAGACCATCGAGGGTTTATGTCATTGGTCTAAAATGGATTTGGAAAAACAAATTGGATCTGAAGGAATGTTATCGAAACAAGTCACGCTAGTTGGCTAAGGGTTATCGTCCGAAGAGGGAATAGACTTTGAAGAATCTTTTGCTCGGTTGCTCGTCCTTGAGGTCGTTCGGATATTTCTAGCGCTTTGTGGCTCATATGAATATGACGGTTTATCGAAATGGATGTCAAAGCGCGTTTCTCAATGGACAACTTAAAGAAACGGTTTATGTCGACCAACCGGATGGATTCGTTGATCCCGAAGTTCCCGAACCACGTCTACAAAGCTGAACAAAGCTCTGAATGGTCTCAAACAAGCTCCTCGGGCATGGTACGATAAGCTATCATCTTTCCTCATTGCCAATAATTTCACCAAAGGTTCGGTCGACCCTACTCTTTTTATACAATATCACGGGGCACATATCTTAATTGATCAAATTTACGTGGATGACATCATTTTTGGGTCTACACATAAAAGTACTCAATCGCTTTTGCAAAATTAATGAAGAAAATTTTTGAAATGTCCATGATGGGTGAACTTACATTCTTTCTAGGATTGCAAGTTCATCAATCACCTCGTGGTATTTTCTTGAGTCAGTCCAAATATGCCCTTGAATTGTTAAACAAATTTGGAATGAAAACTGTGACACCTATGCCACACCAATGGCTCATACCAAGAAGCTAGACACCGATTTACATGGGAAATTGGTGGACCCTACAAAATACCGTAGTATTATTGGGTCTCTCATGTATCTAACACTAGCGGACTGATATTGTCTTTGCCGTATATCTTTGCTCTCGTTATCGGTCCGACCAAGCTGAAACTCACCTCTCTAAGGCTAAAAGAATCCTCCGATACATCAAAGGAACCATTAATTTGGGAATCTGGTATCCGAAGGATTCTGGTTTTGAACTAATCGCTTTTGAGGCGACCACGCAGATGCTTAGATTCACGGAAGAGTACTTCGTGAGCTTTACAATTTTTGGTGACAAACTGGTGTCATGGCAAATCGAAGAAGCGAGGATTGTACATCGCCGTCTCAACCGGCAGAATATGTAGCCATGTCAGCGTGTTGTGCTCAAATCATTTGGATGAGAACACAACTCAAAGACTATGGTTACGTATTTGACGAATCCCGATGTATCTGCGACAATCGGAGTGCCATTGCGATCTTGTGCAACTCATTCCAAAGACTCGAAATCAAAGCACATCGATCTTCGATATCATTTCATCAAGGATCACGTGGAACAGTGCTAATCGTTGAATTATATTTTGTGGGTACTGAATACCAATTAGCAGATCTGCTCACCAAAGCCTTGCCTCCCGCTAGGTTTAATGAGTTGGTCCATCGGATTGGTATGAGGTGTTTGAATCAAGAGGAATTGGATGACCTCCTAAAATAGTCTTAAAAACATGTCAAACACCAAAATATCTTTTGTAAATATTTTTTTTCAAAAACAAAATACAAAAATATAAAATCTTATAAAACAACAAAAAAATTCTTCTAATCTAAATTTCTTTCTACATGGCAAGTACATTTCTTTCATCAACACTTTAATCTTTCAAAATTCAGTAATTTTTCGATCAAGTGTTGAGGGGGAGAAAATAAATACTTAACTGTTTCAAAATATCTGTGTACTTGCATGTTATCATATCCCGGTTGTTTCTTTTATCAATGGTGGTAATATTTCTGGTTTTATGAGACTCCTCGGACTAAAATTTATAACCTTTCAGTATTTTCTTAAGTCGAGGGGGAGTGTCGTCAAGTTTCCTTCTTAAAATCTTTGTTTGGTAGCCAAAATGGAAGTCAAATGGCTTTGGATGAAAAAGGAAAAGGTGGAGGGACCAAAACCGTCAAAAGATGAAAGTCATTTTAATAAAACACCTTCCACCTAACTTTTTCACCTCACATTTAATACTCTCAACTAACAAATCCTACGCCTAAGATTCGTTCATCCAATCCGTGTTTCTGATCATCAATTTGTAAGTTGTTTCATGATCTTAACATGTTTATAAACATAGGTTTTGATTTTTACAGGAATCCAACGGTCAAATTTTTGTTTATGATTGTTTTTGTGTTCTACGCATAAACGTATGAACTCATAATAAAGAATGGGTGTTTGTGGTTAAAAGGATTGTGTCAAAACATGTCTTTAACATCAATGATACTAACTTTATCCTATAAATCCACCCAGAAACATGAATTGAAGGTTTTTCAAAATTAGGGTTCTTAAGTTGAATTGGGTGTTTTCAAATGTGAAGGTTTTTGGTCAAAAAGATTGTTTTGTGAGGTTAATATGATGTTGAATTAATGATATCCAGGCCCTATAACAACCCAGAAACATTGATTAATTCTGAATTAGGAATTAGGGTTTAAAGTTCTTAAGTTTGGGTATTTTTGATTCATCTCGAACTGTATGTTATAACTTGGTTTAAAGACTCTCACAACACTTTAGACCTACCAGAAAAAGTTTGGTGCAATTTCCATGGTTAGAAATCTTATGCGTAATTCATAACCCTTAGGGTTTTGACCTACGCGTATGTGTTTCTACGCGTAAAATGTTTAACATGCTTTCATGCCATAATCTGTTTTTTAGAATGAATATATGTGTTAAGATTGATGATATGATGATTTTATTTTAGGCTTGCTACTCCTAAAAATTCAGAATCAAGGTCTTTGTTTCTCTACATAAGGATCACCTTACGCGTAGAGTTATCGCGTAAGAGAAATCCTACGTGTAACTATGCAGCGTAAGGTTCTACAATGGGACTACAGTATCCCGTGAAGGATATGCGTAAGCGATGACCTCTACGCGCATAAGGTCTACTCTTACGAGTAAGCCTTACGCGTAAGGTTCTTATATGCCTACGCGTAAGCTCTACGCATAAGGTCCTCTTTTTCCTACGCGTAACATTTCTTACGCGTAAGTTAGGATCCTACGCATAAGCTTTTGTCTACGTGTATATCACTCCTGTTTACGCGTAACTTTGCCAAATCTATGCCTAAGCCTTGATTGACCGTCATTATGAGTTGTTACGTGTACAAACTTGTTAATAAACAAATTATATCATCACGAAACCAATAATGTCACTAATAAACTTAAACGTTTGATATGTTGTGAAATATAAGTGATAACATAAACTTTAAAACTTAAAGTTAACTAACTCACGAAACGTTTCACGACGTCATTGGACTATTGGACAAACAAGTGACTTAGGACTCGTAACAATCATTGACACTGTACATTCAATAATTAGACAATGAAAACCTTCTGTTGACTAACATTATGTCTTTCGATATGTTGGTTCTTTTGGCTAATGTTATTTCAGATCACGACATGGCTCAACAAATGAATGTGGATGCACCAGAAGTTCTCACAATTGCTGACATCTTCCCCAATGGCTATCCTAGAAATATTGGAAAGAACAACGTTAGGGTTGACTTTGAAACCCTCGCATGCTCATAATCTTCTTGTCTCATTGTTGTGGATATTCTAAGGAATCATCCCTACCAGAACATGCTCTCACACTCTGCTACAAGATCAAGAAATCTAAATTCAAAATTCGGAATTCAATGCGAGAGGATCACGGTCAAAGTGCGGATGAATGACACTTAATCACAAACAAGTCACCATCACTCCTGCAGACTTACGGGCTGTACTTATCATTCCAAACATCGTGCCAACTGACTTCTTTGCCACACCTTTTGAAGAGACAGTTATGCAATTTCTACTTGATATTGGCTATGATGAAGCTTCAGGAATTATTAACAAGCATTCTCACGTGGAGCTTAAGAACATTCCTCAACCGTGGAGAACACTCTACATCATCATCACTAAGTCTATCTCGGTCGTGGCGGTGGCTATGAGCATCCCAAGCTCATGGAAGCAAAGTCTTCGGTCATTGATCAATAAGAAGGACATTGAAATCGAAGCAGCGATATGGGATGACATGATGTCATTTCACAAGAAGCTTGGCTCAAAGATTCCCTATGTCGGATACACAAAGCTTTTGATCCGAGAGCACTTGGGCTTAATCGATATTCCCAGAGGCTCAATGACCCTAACAATCATGACGTGTTGTCCGAACCTATCCTTTCTATCAGAATCAAGGAATCGACAACAAAGAAACAAGGTGCCGTCTTTGCGATCACCTCCTAACAAATGAAATCAAAGAGCTTGAAACATACAAAAGGTATCGAGTTGCGACGAGAAGGCAAAGTTGGTCATCTCGATGAAAAGCCTTACGGAACTCCTACCGGAGAACCGAGAAGAGGAAGTCTTTGGAAGTGCATTAAGCCTGAGAGTCAAAGGATGGTCCCAAAGAGGAAACCTACCCAAGAAGAAAGTTCCCTCCAAGGAAGCGCTCCTATTCCTACACCTGAACCACAAAGAAACCTCTTGGATGAAAGCTCAAGATACACAATCGACGAGGATGTCCACTACTCTGAAACTACAAAGGATGACACTCCATCAGCACCAAAACCTCCTAGTCCAATAGCTGAACATGGCAAAGGAAAGACTCATGTACTTGTGCCATATGATGAAAGCTTAGAAAGTGATGAAGAGCAACTGGATAAATCATACAGGAAGAAGTTCAAATTCGCTCGACTTCAACACGTTGCACAACAATTTGCTCAAGAACAAATGGGTGGCCCCGAGGAGTCAAGTGGTGGAGCTCAACCTTCACCAGGTCCCGATGCGGTTAATCAACCCGATAAGGGATCTGGTGCCACCACTTTGGTACAACAACAAACACGTGTTGAAGACACTCTTGAGTATGATTTGAAGAACCGAATCGAGAAGTTAGAAGGTAAAAGGCGATGAAGAAGCGCCAAAGCCAAAGTGATGATCAAGCTAAGTCAGGAACTCAAGAAGATGTTGAGTATGATAAGTTTCTTCGAGATAGTCACTGCGATCAAAGGAAGAAACCTCGAGCCACCAAAGGACCGGAGTCTCCTCACATCTCATCATCATCGATTAGATCTTCTTATTCTTCACCACCATCATCAAAGAAATCAACCAAATCAACATCCAAATCAGTAAAGAAACCACCTCGATCTTGGATTTCTCATACTCATGAAAGAATTGTGAAAGTTGTCCAACAAGTCAGAAAGAAGGACATGCTCTACAAAAAACTGAATTGGTTTCTTGACCAAATACTGATATCTACATGATGAGAATGACAAGATGCGAGAATGAAAGGGAGTATGTACGGCTCAGGTGGATGATCTACAAGGGAAAATGGACAGAATGATCGAAGGCTACACTCACAAGTACCTTATGGATATCGTTCCTAAAGTCACAAAGGAGATGTTTACCAGACAACTATATCCAAATCTTATGCAGATAGCCAAGCAAACTATAAGATCAACACCCTTAACCGTCCACAACCAATCCATCTGATCCTGTAGTTTTCTCGGATAATGAATTGGTGGCCAAGCTTGTCACACAAATGTCTAAACGATCCGGGACATTTACTTCTCGATGAAGGAAAGTCGTTTCAAGCATTCTTTGGACTACCAACTCCAAGAAGCATGCGATTCAAGTGAAAAGGTCTAAACGCGTCCTAGAGACGATGAAGATAAGGATCAGAATAAGAATGATGAAGCTAAACGACAAAAGAAGTCTGGTGAATCATCTTCCATGCCACCTCCTCCCCAACGGCCTTCTGCTCAACAAAGGTCCCTCCTCGTTCTTCTAGATAAACCTCGTGATACTTCAATTGCCACCCCCGACTCGAAAATCGGTGATCACTTTGAGTATACGGGTGGTGAAAATGAGGAAGTCCGTGATCCCCAACAACAACCCGCCTCTCCCGACAAAGTAAAGAAACCAGAACCCTCATCTAGGCCTAAGAAAAGAAGAAAAAGGCCTAAGGCGCGTCCTATCATGGCTAAATGAAGACACCACAGAGGAATTTGAATGGTTTTCTACACTTGTCAATTCCACTCCCTACCCTGAAGAAGGTCAAGATCTGGTAGACGGTAATACATTAGAGCATGCTAAGATTATCCAAGAAAAGTTCCATGTGAAGAAGATGACGAAATCCGAGTTGAGGCGAATCAAGAATGAAGCTTTTCAACTGTGGAAAGATAGCTCAGAAAGTGCCATCGAGGTAGAATATCACCTTGAAAATATTGCTCGAGCTATGTCTAACAACATGGATTGACTCAACCCAGAAGCAAACATCGACTTCACCAAACGAGACAACCCTCCATACTACACTGACTGGTCAAAACCTCTACCAACAATTGGCCAACCAGATGAACCAAGGATTCCATTTCGATATTTCTTCAACAGAGACTTGGATTTTCTTCTACATGGTGGCGATGGCTCAAGGAAATACGCTACATCGTTGACACTTCCATTCCCAGTAGCTATATACTCAAACTGCATAGCCATCGAGGAACGTGCCAATCACTTGTTCTCCAACAAAGTGGAAGCATACGACCGAGATGCATGGGGATTCATCATTGGCGAACGCCGAAGAATCTACTACGTAAGCCGGTTCGAAGTCTCAACATGCAAGATTCAGTTCTAAAAGTATTGTTGCCATCAAACACGTCGATCTCTCATCTAAGTGGGACTACACCTTCCTAAAGAATATCATGGTCAAACGACAAGATGAAAGGGATTATGCATTCTCTCAAGGGCGACTTTGAGAATTTGTCTATCAACGACATCGAAGACATGTACCTTGCCAAAGTACAGGTCGTATGAGACAATTCTCCACGATGTACAACGTGAATTCATCAAGTCAGTGCTCATCTTCATCAGACGCATAGTTATCAAAGAACGTGTAGAAGACTCCGGTTGGCGGTTGAATCTTATCGGACCGTGTCAACTTCACCCCACCACAACTTGATCTTCCCGACATCAACCAGCTCTCACAACTTACACTCATCGACAAACCATTCTGTCGTTTACGCAGTGAACGTCAAAGAAATTGCTTGATGGCGTGCAGAGATCTTCACAAGTTTGGAGATCACACTTTGAAGTTGGTTAGGGATGGATTGGCTTATCGGTTGAAGGATATACATCAGAAGATTGGGTCTCCTAAGCGATGTAATTCTCAGGATCGAAGGGATGTGAAGAGGATCATCACGATGATTGATGAACGGTTGTATAGAAGAGATCGATCGTAAGATTGGAAAGCTATGTTGGTGGTCGACCCAGGAGAAACATCATTGGTTTTCAACGCCCGATTCACACTCCTGGCGAAATCTCTGGACTACCTGGTACCCCTTAAACTTCTTCTCTCATTATAAATTTGGATGTGTGATTATATATGTCTATGGCTTGTGCACATATTATAGTGTACAACCCGTACTTGTAAATAAAGGACCCTATGGTACGCTTCAGTGCCACAATCCTTATATAAGAAGTGAAAGCTTCTTACTTTTGAGTAAAACCTATCAAACCTTTCACTTTTCAAGGTTTTGCTCAAAAGAACAAGTACTTTCCCTTATGATTTTCAAAACCTCAACCATTTATATCACTTGTTGAGGGGGAGTGCTTGACTTAAAACTTTGTTCACAAATTGTTCACAGTGGTCATTCTTCCCGCAACACTCGAAATGGTCATATTTATTATCAACTTTTCAAAAATAACATTTTATATGCCATCTTTGAGGGGGAGAAAATACGTGATAAGAAATATGTTTGTTTTGCTATATGAACTCTCGTGTGAAAAGACTTTAACCCAAGAATTGACGAGGTCTTAAATCGCGTAAGTAACTCGAAAAGACTTGTCCGACGGTAACAATTTCAAGCTAGTTCGCTAGTGATGTAAACGTGTCTCAAAGGACTTGTCCGAGTAGAATGTACCATTCGAGAAACTCTTGGTAGACATGAACTCGGACGGGTTTGACAACCTTTCGAGGATTGTCTACACCTTCAAGGTAGTTATTAGAGCTAGTTGTCACCTAAAAGCCGACAATGTAACTCTTTAACTATGCAACGTAACCGTGTCTCGCGGGGGAATGTCTATCTTGAGTTGATCAATTCAAAATGTGCGCTTTTCCTCACTTGTGCATTTAACCGTTAAAACTCTTAAGCACATGGGGAGTATTTATGCAAAATCTCATCTCAACAGTGGTTCAAAAAATGTATTCATTCATAAACACTGAGCGAGATTTTTCAAGTAAATGGTTTTATGGCAACATAGGTTAGTCATGGAGTTATAAGGTGACTAAGGTTAGGAATAACCGTCCTATGATCCTTGAGAGTCGGAGGGATCTACCTAAGGACACCACAAATAGTTAGTATTTAGAAGTCCTTAGGTATGATTGTAAAAAGGAGAAAATGAGAATCGGAGAAAGAAGGAGTTGAAGAATTAAAAGAAATGCAAAGAAAAGGGTGAAAAGAAATAGCCCTCCAGATTATTCAACTTAGGGCGGATAATCGGGTTCAATTCATATGCTACTGGTTGTCACTTAGTGGCACCGGTATTGAAGATTAAAAGTCGTCATGGACCCAGTGACGCATGCACTAAATCTTCTTAACCACTCAAGTCTCTCTCAACAGAAGCTTGTTTCATTCTCACAGGGAACCATACGTAAACTATCGGCTTTCTCTTAGAGATTGCTTGTATTGAAGAAGGAGACCCTCTCCCTAGTCTCCGCTCAGGAAAACCAAAATGCACTATTGAGTCTAGAGCCACGAGATTCATCAAAAGATCTCTTAGGTACACTTGACATTTCATCACTTGACGTTCAACAATAAGAATTTCAGTGGTACATTATCGAGTCCTTCACAGATCTTAGCAATGTGTCGAGAACATTTATGAGAGGTTCACAATGTGATCCTCGCTGATTGAATGGAAACTCTGCGCCAGGTCAACATCAAACACCGACAGCAGTCACTTCGGCAACTCCCGCCAATTGCGCTTAGTGGTCTCAAACGGTCTACGGTGAGGTGATACTTGATGTACCTCACTCATCTCAATCGTAGGTGTACTTTGGTACATCGTGTTATCTCACTTGTGGGACTCCGATTGAGTGAACGCCTTTGTAAGAATTAGAGTTGTATTTTAACACTATCTGTTAACACTCTCGGGTTCAAACTTGTAAGTGCCGGAATCCGCTTATTACTAACCGTTTAAATGTTTTCTTCTTATGGAAGCTCGGAGCGAAAGATCGTGCGATTCTTCTCATGCTCACACCAACATCATCACTAATGGAAGTTCTATCCAAAAGCAACACAATAGTCAGAATGATTCTTCGCCAAATCAAAGAATCTACAAAGTTAAAGACTTAAAGAACTTCATCAAGATCGAATTCCAACGCCAAAAGAGCGCAGTGTGAGCATATTGAAGAATGACGTAGAGACACTGGAGCAAATAAGCGCACTGAGGCGAACTTGATGCGCATAACAACATACTATTACTTTCATCACAAAGAACAATGATCAAAGAACAAAGTTAAAGATGACGTCAAAGCATAACTATTCAAAGTAAACTATCTCTCTACACTGGGGAGATTGTTTGAATCAAGGCATTCCTTCTCACAAGAAAGAAGAATGACATAAGACGTCAAAGCTACTATTACATCAACGCTTTCACCGTATTTCATCACCAACACTTGAGGGGGAGATTATTGGAATCACTCCTAAACCTTAATCCAAGTGTTAGTTTCTCATATGTAATAGGTAGCTTATTATGGCCTTTATGTTTGTTTAAGGTCAAGCTTATGTAGAAGGCCCATAAGCTTAGGCCCATGTCCAATAATGAAAAGGGAAGGAGTAGGAGTGTTGCCCTAGCTCCTTGCCTATAAATACTATGTAATAACCCTCACTTGAGGGTTGGTTGTTCAATGCATTTCTCTTTCACACTCTACGCCTAAACATCATAGCTTATACGTGTGTGTTTGTGTGTGTATTGTTCAATCGCATCTCTATTTCTTTCTAGTAAGCTTGTGTTGTAAAACTAGTGACCTAACATGCTTATCTACCACACAATGAGCAAGGAAATGTTGGTGTTGGAACTGGTTATGGGAATACAGGAGCCGGTTCAGGTTATGTGGGAAATCAAAATCGAGGAAGGATTGCGGCTCAGGGTCAAGGGAAGCCAATCAAGTGTTACAATGTGAGGGAAGGACACATTGCTAGAACTCACCCAACCAAAACGTCCACAGAATGCAGAGTACTTCTGGGATAAAATGCTACTAGTGCAAGCTCAAGACAATGGAGCTGCGTTGGAAGCAGAAGAGTTGTTGTTTCTTACTGAGGGAAATGCCAAAACTTATGATGCAGATGTGGATGAACAACCAGTGCATGGTGTGGCCCTGAACAATCCCAATGTCTTTCAAGTTGCAGATTGTGATGCATTTGACTTTGATGTTGATGATGAACCAACGGCCCAAACCATCTTTATGGCTAACATCACACCAATGGTCTCTCCACCTTAGCAATCCAGTCCCTCCAAGGAATCCATCATATCATAGGTATTAAAACTATACGATGTGGTTGATGTGCAAAAGATTCACGACAAAGTACAATCAACTGAAATAATTGAATCAGATATTGAAAATACGGGTAATAGCAATGTTGTCCCATATGATGAATATGTAATAGCAATGTTGTACCAAGTGATGCATCTTCTGCTATCAATGATGACTATATTTTTGATGAATACACTAAACGTGCACCTGATAAGTTGCCATATATGAACAGCGTGCTAAGTTTGAATTGACTACCAGTAAGCAAGAGATGGATAACCAAATGCGTACACTTCTCAAAAAAAGTAATTTTAGGGAAGAAATATTAAAACAAGAATTAAATTCCTTACAAGAAAAGCTTAATAAAACTGTTAAGCAAAAGCAAGAACTGTGGAAAACTAGAAGGGGGTTGAATAGTTTTGCCGATTTTAAGTTAGTTTCAAAAACTTTAGATTCGATAATATGTGAGATCATATGGATGTAGAGAAAGTATAGATCTAATGATAAAGCAAGTAAATAAAGTAAGGCAAAGGGATAGAAATGACACAACCGATTTATAGTGGTTCGGCTACCAGGACACCTTCCTTGCCCTACTCCACTCCCCGAGTCACCTACTCGAGAGTTCAGGCACTATGTCAACAAACTCCTTCAACTTGGCGAAGAAGCCTTCACAACGTTTCTTACACCTTTTTCTGGTACAAAGCTAAATACCGAGTTCATAACACGGTGGACCAAACCAACACGACTATTACACAACAAATATATGAAATATCGAATACAAGATCTTCGCTACAGAAATCTCGTGCAGGAACAAATCAATCAAGGACCCCTTGCTTGGATGACTTGTAGAATTCTCGTGATCTCGCCTTAGAGAAGGACCTATATGAGAATCACTCACTCAAGAAAGAAAGAAGTACTCTCTAGATCAAGTGATCTTTTGTTAGAAGAGAATGAAAGTATATGAGAGAATTAGTAAGAAGAGGGGTGAGTTAGAATGAAGAAATAGCTCTCTATTTATAGGCAAATTCTGCCACTGTTCCCCAGATCCCATGGATCCCTCCCACAAGGGATCCGTCTAGTGTAATCTTAGGGATCCGTGGGACGCCTCTTGCCCATGGGTTTTTTGGTTATGGGTCATGGGTTATGGGTTGGTCCATAGGTATTCTTTTAGATTCAATGTATCTAATGAGTACAATGTATCTAGTCTTGTGGGTATGGGTCACTACCATGGGTTATGGATATGATACATGGGTTGTGATTTTTACCCATCATAATAAACTATTACAACAAATGATTAATTACAACATTTTTGTATTAGATGGCTATATGGAAATGCTTTACAAAAATAACATGTATCCTTATAATTGTACTTAAGATAACATTATATTTGTTATCAACAAAACACAAAGAGATTGCAAAATATTAATAAACGTTTTTATGGTTTATTTGTATTAACAATCTCCCCCTTTTTGTTTATGACAAAACATAATGTTATGATGAGTAAAACTGAAGAATAGATGTATGTTTTGAAAGCCCCTAAGTTTTACTTCTTCTCCCCCTTTTTGTCAAAACAAAAAGTTAACCCATCGAAGAAATAAAATGTGGAAAAAATGGTCCACATATCGCTTACTCCCCTTTGACAGTAGCTCCCCCTTGTTTGGGGCGTCAAGTGAAGAAAAATTAAAAAATCCTACAAAGAAAAGGTTAGTAGTAACATGCATAAGTAATCTTGTGATTGACGAGAATCAAGATTGGGAGCCAAGGTATGTAAACAAGGCCTTGTAATAAAACAACAAAGTGTAGTGGTATTTATGCCACCTACAAGCATGTAAAAATAAGAATAAGACTTGTTCTTGAAAATGACTCAAAAGAAAAGTACTAAAAGTAGAAAATAGTAATAATGATTCCTTCCATGCTTGCACAAGGTTATGGATGGAGATTTTGATGAGTAATGGTATTGATGCGATCAAGGATGAGGTTGAGTATGAATCGCGTTTCTTCCCTAACTTCTATTGCAATTTCCCTAGTGTATTGGCAATGTTCACAATGTAAGTGATGTGGGTAATGAGTGCGGAAGTTTTTCGGGTTGTTTTGAGTTGTGAGTTGCGGAATATGTGGTGGGAAAATAGGAAAATATGGATCAAAGTCCGGAATGGTTGAAAGTGGTGGTGGAAAAGAGCCTAGATGTTCTTGTAGTTTAATGGGAGCTAAGGGTGGTGATGTTTCAAGATCATTGAATATTGTGTTTGGAGAAGTTGGAGGTGTCAAAAAGGCTATTTCTTTTTGTTTTGTTTGTTGAGATCTTGTTGGAGTCGTAAGGAGTTCCAAAAGAGTGACTTTAGGTGATGAAGTTGGTGTACTTGTTGGTGATGAAGGAGGTGATATAATGGAAGCATCTTGTGGTGAGTTGTTTGATGGTGATGAACCATTTGATGATGGTTTTGCTAAGCAACAAGATCGGATGCTAATCCCTGCGGATATCCTAGAGTTTGATTGTGTTATTTTGGAAGGTGGGAGTATAAAAGTTTGGGTTTCATGAAGAGGATTGTTTGTATTAGGTGATTCATCTAAGTTGTAAGAGCTTGTGAATGACATGGTGTTTTGTGAGATGAATATGCAAGAATTTTGGGAGTTCTATATATAGAAAAACAATGCATTGTAATGAATGCCTGACCCAAAATGTGGATTAAAATCTAATGATTAGATATGAATTTAAGGCATGTGATCATGAGAACACAAGCATTAAAGAACATACTCTAAAAAATAAAACTAATGTTGGAGTTTTCATCAAAAGTGAGAAAAATAGAAGATAAAAACAACTTCTATCTCACGGATCCCACGGATCCTTCCCTTGAGGGATCCGTCCAACATTAAGGCTGGGATCCATGGGTCTGGTGATCCAGGCAGCACAAAAATTTTCTTTTGGAAACATTTTTGCCTAGTGTGTGCCTATATGCAAACTTTTTGGAGTTGCGGTTATCTCGAATTCTAAGAAGAAAAGAAAAATAAACTAGAAGTGGAAAAGCATACAATTATGTGAGATAACCCGAAAATACATAGTTAGTACTTGAGTACATAATTTAGTGCTACCAATGCTCTAATTCATTGTCTCTAAAATGAATGTACCAAAAAAACACATATTAGTTATGTGTCCCCTTTAGCATTCAAAAGACATGAGATGCAATGAAAACTTGTTTTTACTTTGTATTAATAATGAAAAAGCGATTTGTCCTAATCGTGAGGAATTGCTTTTGTGAAATTGATAACGAAGAAGTATCATTTTTAGAAAACATTTCAAAAGAGGTTTCCATTTGTGAATAAAAATCGTTTTATTCTTTGAAAAGAAGATGTGTATGTAATTATGTGTTTGCAACTTTGTAAGATATAACTTTTCACATACACATCATAACATTAACACAAGGTAGCATATAGATGGAATTCTAGAGAGAGAAAGTTAGAGGTTTAGGGAACTTAGTGAGAGAAAGTGAAAGATATTATTATGAGCTCCAACTCTCTACCTTGGGAGGTAGAGAGTATTTATAGTCTTACATAAAACGCCACACATCGGCCGTGGATCGTGCATACAAGGGTAAAGACCCGTCTGTCCTCCACGGTGTTACTTAACTAAATACTACTTAACTTAATATTACTATGACTACGAAGCTTTCTAACGATTACATATACTTGAGGTGACCGACTCTTTAATACCGGAATTTCTAATTCCTAACAATCTCCCCTAAGGGAGGTCACCTCAATCATGCACTAAAATTACATTGAATACAAACAGATATGACATTAACAATTGTTCTTGCATTCTTGATGTAGTCCTTGGTTCCTAAGCTCGTAGTCATTGATTCTTCACATTGCATGTTTGGTTACTTCAAGTGGAGGTCTTTTATCGATCCACGGATAATAATTTTGAGCCATCATTTGAGATTATCACCATAAAAAATCTCTCGTGACATCCTTTGTGGTGTAGGTATTATGTGATGTTGTGACTTTTGGACCGACATGCTCACATTCTGGATCATGATATCTTCTCATCGAGTAGCGGAAGCATTTGTTGAATCATGATATTGGCGCAGCAGAAAGCGTAAGCATGGAGTGAAATATCAGAGTCATTGATGCACTAATCATGATTTCTTTTGAGATGAATGTGTTAAGTGAGCATGCGGCTATGGATTGACCGCTTCATTCTCAATACCGCAAACGCCGGGCGTACTCGCATACAACAGCTTAGCAATAAATCGCACGAAAGTGTCTTTGATCACTTTCGCTGAATTGAGGTACACGCCCACGGTTCCTCGCTGATCAAGCATAAGTACCGCCTCGGATCGTATAATTCAAGAATTTCCTTGACAGGTTTCGCAATGCTTCTAGCCGTTCTCAAACCGAACATCTCAAAGAAGACAACACGGAGTGAGTGAACCAAATAATTTGAGTCCACCGATTGATGAAAAGATATTTGAAAAACAATCGTGTATCGCTCAATAGAAATTGTTTTTGCAATACAACTAAGGTTTTAATGAAAATCAATTATCAATCATAAAACACCTTTTGATTTGAAAATTAGTACACGGTCGACGTGCTAATGAAAAGAGTTTTAAAGCACAAAGACCGTTTTTCAAAGGTATCCGCCAATCCATAACCTCGAACCGTGATTGATTCAAAAGATTGAATCGCCCCATTGTTTCGCTCAGCTTGTCACATGGTTGATCTCAGATAATAGATCTCACATGCCACCTACCAGAGCTTGTTAGATGTTGGCTCCGTAAGGCTTTCCATCTTCACAAAGTGAATATGTAAACACATCACTCGATGTTCCGCAATACCACAAGGATAATGCGTAGGACTCAAGATATAATCTCTTTCCACATTGTGTGAAACAGAGAGTCTTCATTGAAAGTGTCCTAATGAGATTTATTGATGATCTCGTGGCTCTAGACTCAATTTGTGCATATTTGGATCCCGTGTCGAGACTAGGGAGAGGGCCTCATTCTTCAATATCAACAATCTCTAAGAGAAAGTCGATAGATAATGTCGGTTCCCCGTGAGAATGAAACAAGTCCTTTTAAGAGGAACTTGAGTGGTTTGGGAAGTTGAAGTGCAAGGCCACCGGGTCCATGACGCCTTGTCTTCAATACCGATGTTACCATCAAGAGCATATGAATTGAACCCGTTTCTCGCCTCTAAGGTTGAATATATGAAGGGCTATTTGTTTTCACCCTTTTCTCATTCAATTCTTTTTAATTCTTCAACCCCTTCAAGCTTACCGAGACTTCATAGCTAGAACCTTGTTGGGTTTATTCCAATACTAGCTCAGCCTCAGTCCGCACTCTTCCCATATCTCATTTTTCTCCTTTTATCATCATACCTAAGAACTCTACACTAACTAGTGGATAGTTCCCGGTAGATCCCTCCGGAACTGGCGGATCATGGGAACAAATACCTAACCTTATCATCCTTATATCACCATACATAAAGTAAAGTTGGTCGGTCTATTTGGTATTGTTCATCCGCCATTGGAACCAATTGAAAACCATTTGAAAATCAATTCAGATACTTGTGATATATTATCAAAGCATTTTGTACCGGAATTGTTTTTGATATTTTTAGAACGAGAACTCCCCTCAACATGTGCATCAAGTATTTGAAAATGTTTTGCACACGGAGGCAAGAGAAAGAATTAACTTCTTTGATTACCATTTTCTAAAAGATATCAACATCACTTCCCAAATCGAATCAAGTAGATAAAGCATTTTGGGGAAGGATGAGATTTTCATGATTTTGCTCCCCTCAATATGTGCTTCTAGGTTTGAAAGGAGTTTTACACATACTAGAGGGAACCCGCACATTGAGATAAATGATCACGCTTCAAATCATAATATAGATGCTCCCCCCTCAATGTGTGCATGGAAAATTTGAAATCGTTTGTCACTTACGGGAGGCAAACATGCTAATCACTTAAGAAACCATTTATCTAATTATCGCTTTAAATCCTATTTAAATCACAACTTCTCCCCCGATCACAATTATTAAAACATTTGAGATTTGTGATCTCTTAGAGATTTAAATTGATTTTGAAAGCTTTTAAGGAGAATTGTGACTTGATTATGAAAGCGCTTTAACTGATAAGGATCTGATGTTGAGATTTTAAACTCCATTGGTTAAACATGCATGTACATCTTTTGAAAACAATTTAATGCCAAATAACTTTTTAATTTAATTGAAATCATTCTCCCTCAATCAATGACATAGGTTGTTGATTGAGAGATAGATATTTTGACAGATAAGTCCTGATGATTATCAAAAATAGAGACCGAGTTATTTTTCAAAGCATTTAGTTTTCAGCAGATAAATGTTATAGAATCGGAGCATGGAATTTGAAAACATGGTAAAACATGGCTCGTTTTTCTTTTAAAACCGTGTTATTGCCTGAAAATGACAATAAACCATTGTTTCTCTTTCTCCCAAAAATATATTTTTGATTTTTGATTTTTTTAAGAATTCAACAACATCTAAAGTCCCGTGTCATTCTTTGAATGACAAAGACAAAGACCGTAGATATTTTCGAACCGGAAAAAAAAACATGACAAAAAGACAATATTTTTGAAGATTTTTCAATTTTTCGATTTTTATGGATTTTTGAAAGTTTTATATTTTTCTATTTGGTTTTATAGGTTTTTATAATTTTGTATTTTGTTTTTCGAATAAGTATTTACAAGAGATAGATGAAGATAGACCTTTACTCCTCGCCTTCCTCCCAAGACGCTTGAGAGTATTCTGTTGAAGGCTTTTCGCCAAGACGGGAAGAATAAACTCAAAACGTTCTCTTGGAAGAGCTTTGGTGAAGATGTCCGCTAACCGATATTCAGACCTCACAAAATATAGTTCCACCACACCTTTTTCCACTTGTTCCCCGATGAAATGATGTCGAATGTCGATATGCTTTGCTCTTGAGTGTTGAACGTTGTTGCATGAGAGAGCAATAGCACTTTTATTATCACAAAGATGAGGGATTTTGTTGAATTCAAAGCCATAGTAGATAATTGAGATCTCATCCATAAGATTTGAGCACAACATGATGACATGGCTATGTATTCACCTCTGTAGAGGAAATAGAAGTACTCATTTGCTTCTTTGAAGACCAGCTTACAAGCTTATCACCCAAAAACCGAAAGCACCTCCGATGTACTTCGACGTGTATCTTGACAACCTCGCATGATCAAGATCTGATAGGCCGTTAGTGATATACCGGTGTCCTTCGGGTACCATAGTCCCATATTGATGGTTCCTTGGAGATACCGAAAGACCCGTTTAACCGCTTCAAGGTGCTTTTTAGTAGGCTTAGCCCGGTATCTAGCACACATGCAAACAAATAACAAGATGTCCGGTCTACTAGCCGTGTGAGGTACATCGTGGATCCAATCATACTACGATATTTCGTTTGGTCAATCATGATCCCCGAGTGGTCCTCATCTAGTTTGGTTCGATCAATCATGGGGTGTCAACAGGGTCACTTGAATCAAATCCAAATTTCTTTAAAATTGCATATTTAGATTGATTTATGAAAATGCCTCCGGGACTTTGTGAAATTTGTAATCCCAAGAAAACCGACATTTGTCCCATCATTGACATTTGAAACTTAGAACTCATTTCATTAGAAAACTGATCACATTCCATTGGGTCAGTCGAAGCAAAAATAATATCATCAACATAAATTTGAACATGAGTTAAATGTTTGCCTCGACTTCCTCGTGAACAATGTAGGATCAATCGCTCCTTTATCAATCCGATGATAGAAGAAACTTTGATGGTATCATACCATGCCATTGGAGCTTGCTTTAAACCGTAGAGAGCCTTCTTCAGACGATAAACGTGAGTAGGATGCTCTTGATTCACAAATCCTTCAGTTGGCCGACGAGACGACTTCTTTAAGATCTCCGCTCGTAAATGCCGCCTTCACATCCATCCGATACACTACCATGTTCTTACTAGCAAATTAGCCGTAAAGATTCTCGATTGCCTCGATTCGAGCGACAAGAGCAAAAGATTCTTCAAAGTCTATACCCTCCTCTTGACGATATCCTTTAGCAACTAAACGAGCCTTGTTCTTCAACACATCACCATGCTCATCAAGTTTTACTTTGAAGATCCATTTGAGAGCTATAATCATAGCACGCTGAGCGTGTACTAACTCCCATACATCAAGTCGATTAAACTCATGAATTTCATCTTGCATGGCATTGAACCAAATTGCCTTCATTCATGGCGGTAATAACATCTTTTGGTTCGATCTTAGAAAGTACGGAGTTGAAGAAACACCATAAGGCATCGGTTGCAAGTTGTTTCCGGTTGATACAGGACGAGAGGGATTTCCAATGATGTTGTCTAATGGATGATCGTGAGTCCATTTTCTAAGGTGTTCATGTGGCGTTGTTGAGGAACCGAGGTAGCCGAGTCGATGTCTCCTCAAGAAGATGGTTCGATGATGATTCAGAGTAGCAAATATGTTTTCAAATGGAGCATCTTCAGGATTAGCAAAGGGATTAACTTCATCATTGATGCCATAAACATTTCCATGATGTACATTTGAAGAATGATGATTTGTTGATGAGACTCAAGGATCAGCAGCAGGTGCTTCTTGACTTAAAGATATTGAGACTGAAGGATTGACTTCATTCACAGGAATATGAGCATCCTCTCGCTGAATCATCACCTCATTTGTGTTTGAATCATACAGTTCATCAAACATAGGATCAAACAATTTCTTTACATCATCTTCGGATGGAGGTACATATGGAGTTTCTTGAGTAGAGTTTGGAACAAGAGATGAACCAATGGGACTGTTTGAAGTGCGGGTCCCGAGCTGGATTGTCCAGAGCCATTTGACCGTCACCATCAAACGTAACGTGAATGGTTTCCATGATATTTCGGTTCTTTTGTTATAGATTCGTATCCCTTTTGTTTGGTGCGTATCCTACAAATACTCCAATGTCAGCTTTAGCCCTAAGTTTACCTAAGTCTTGACCCTCATTAGTTGGATAGCACAATGCACCAAACACACGAAGGAAAGAGAGATTAGGTTTTCTGTTGTGGACAAGTTCATATGGAGTTTTTCCATGTACGGTGTGGATTAGGGAACGATTTTGTGTATAGCATGCAATGGCGATTGCTTCAGCCCAGAGAAACATTGGAACCTTTGAGTAAATCAACATTGTTCTAGCGGCTTCAACCAGAGTCCGATTTCGCCTTTCAACTACACCGTTCTGTTGAGGAGTTCGTGAAACACTTCTTTGATGACTGATTCCAACGCTTTCATAGAATTCATTAAGTTGTTTGTTGACAAACTCGCCCATTGTCTGCTCGACAATTCGACGGTTTTGTTAAGTCGAACCTCGCACTGCTTGATGAGTTTGATGATGATATCAGGAGTTTCATCCTTTGTCCTTAAGAACTTGACCCATGTGAATCTAGAGTAATCATCAACCACAACTAACACATATTTCTTCCCAAAGATATTCTCAGACCCTCATTGGTCCACATAAATCCATATGAATCATATGAAGAACTTCGTGATGAGTTAGTAGGTTTGTGTTTATGGGCATATTTCTTGCTTTTTCCCAATTGACATGCTGAACAAAGATGATCCTTTTCATACTTTAGTCTAGGTAAACCTACAACTAGGTCCTTTCTCGAAAGATCGTTGATGGTGCCGAAGTTCAAGTGATTGAGACGACGGTGCCATAACCATGACTTTGTTTTTGAAGCCTTTGATAACAAGCAGATTGGAGAAGCCCTCATCATGTCATCGATAGAGATGGTGTAAAGGTTTGACCCACGAAGTTCCTTTTAACAGTTCCTTACCATTAAGATCTCTAACAAAGCAGGTATGTTTTCTCAAGGCAACTTCTAGATCGAGTCACGAATTGACCAACAGAGAAAAGATTATGACCCAACCCTTCAACATAGTAGACTCTCGAGATGACACTATCACCAACAACATAATCTCCATAACCCATAATAGCACCGAAATGATCATTACCAAATCTAACAGCCCCGATGAACTTGCTCACGAAGTTCATGAGCCGCGACCGTCTCCAGCCATATATGCTTGGAATGTACCGAGTCCGTGTACCACGTAACGATTTGAACGATCCGCAGTTGAACACGCATAAAAATGGATAATCGATAATTGGGATCCCCATGCAAGAATGGGTTCCATTTGGTTAGTAACATGATTGGAACACCCACATCGTAATCGAAACATCCATATCGAAGTAGAAGCAATGGAATCATTGGGAATAGATGCAATGTCGGTGTCAGATTTGCCCTATTCAAAGTATGTTTACTTCTTAAGGGAATAGTTCTACCAAGAGGCATCCATTTTCTAGTGGGCATAATCTTAGCAATGTGAGAACAAAACTGATTATTCTTATGACCAAAAGGTATCCAATAATAACCTATCTTTATAAAAGTTCTTCCCGTGGGTTTCCAATCGCTTTCTAACAATTTTCGCTTTTGCCTTTTTGCCTTATTTGCACGATTATTAGCATTAGCAATTTTAATCGGGCATTTGACAAAGATTAGACAAAGCATTCACACCACATTCATGATTAGCAAATGTAATTCAAGCATGCAAAGATTACAAGGTTTGCAGATAGTATCGAATTCAATTAATTACAAGACGCCTAAGGCTAATCCTAGAATCAACACGATTCGTTTTATTCAACTCAAGCCTAAAGTTCCTAGATTGGTCTTCTACTCTCTTCCAATGCACATTCTTAGCTTGCAAGGTCCTATCATTCCTTGTATTGTCTTGAGACTTTGACCTGCCGCTTTAAAGTCACCGATTACTCCCAGAGGGAATGGGAACATTAGCTGGTTGATCTAATTTTTGCATTCCTGAACTTGATGTGCAAGGATCTCAAGTACTAGAAGGCACATTAGTGTATACTTTAAGACTGTGATTTGAGCTTTTTGCAGCACACTAAAGTTCACTTTCTTAGCACTAACATATCCGAATCAACTACTTGAAGGCACATTAGTGTTTCCTTTTTAAGACTCGGGCATAGAACGGATTTCATGCTTGGCACTAGGCATAGAACAAGGCATCACAGCTTTGCCTTTTTCACCTAAGGTTAAGGATTTTGGACATGTGGCAATTACACATTCTAGCAACTCTTGAGATCGTTTGGCCCGGAGGCAAGCAAACCTAATTTCACTATCAAGAGGTTTGTTAATGAAATCCTCTTCGACAATCTCACGGAGACATTCTAGACTATCCTTAAGGTGAGCACAAGATTCATGAAAAGCATGTTCATTATTCCTAAGATGAGGAGGAATATATTTAACTCACAAAGTGTATTTGCAGCTAAGGGTGACTTTGAGACAACATTCTTATTGAAAACAAGTGGCGCTTTCCCATTTCCCGACTTCTTAGATTCTCAATTTCCTTTTGTAAAGACGTTATTTTTTCGTTGTTTTGGTCACGGGTGACTTTCATTGAATCATATAACTCTTTAAAATGTCGCTTAACTTTTTCATTTTCTTCTAGAAAACTCTCGCTTTCCTTTTGTAAGGCATCAACTAAGTTTTGAAGATGAAAAGTTTGAGAATTCCGAGAATCTAAAGGAGGAGGGATTTGGGAGCCTGTCTTATTGTTCGTTTGACCCTTTAATTGAGAGATTTGGGCTTTCAACTTTCTCGATCGTGTTGCACGAGCTTGAATCGCTTCATCACGCTTGTTAATTTGAAAAACTGCATCAAACTCGAGCATCCGACGATGTCTTGATATCTGAAGTTTTAACATTTTCTTTAAGATGTTGATATTTTAGTTGTAAATTAAAATGCTCAACTTCCAGTTTAGAAAAATGTTTAACCAAATTGTTGTGATCATCCAGTTCAATTTTCTCGCTTAGTTCAGAATTAGTTTTTTCAAGCTCAATGACACGATCATGGGAGACTTTCAGGCCACAGATAGTTCATGAAATTTGGAAGCATTAATAGAGCAATTTGAAGCAGTGAAAAAGATATCTTGAGCAACACATTCAAGAATAAGAGTCTCATTTTAGGTATGCAAGTTCTTCCTCTCAATCTCATTATATTTTAGTGCACGCCCATAATCACTAACTTCAACTACCATTGCATCAAATTCCTTTTCCATTTCTTTAATATCTGATTTTGTCCCCTTTTTAAGACTCTCAAAATGATCTTTTAGTTGTTTAAAGAAAGGCATGACCTCGGTTAAATAACATTCTTTCATTTGCTCAAAACCCCTTTCCCCAGCTATCCCAGGGTGTGATCCTTTTCTTACAAGTTTTCTCAAAATGGTAAATAGTTGAAGAATAACATATTGACTGATTAAGGTCTTGCTCTTAGTGGCAATAGTTCTAGGAACTAAATGCATTGGTGTATTTGGAGGATACACACGCTTTAGGAATTTCCTACAAGGGGATTCTTTTCAACAAGATTTTCACTTTTGCAAGTCCATATCCTTTTCCGTAACACTTGTTCAGGGGTCAAGAATGTTTGAGGCTTAAACATGTTCAAGGAAATCCACTTTTCCTTCTTGTAGTCATGGGGAGTGATAATAATCTTTTTCTCTTTGCATTTCGGTCATCTAGTTTTTGTTCATCCTTTCCCTAGTGACTTCATCTGATTTCTTATCTTCCTCGGTGCACTCAACGCAACTAGGTTTCTGCCTAGGCTTAAGAATTTCATTACCATCATAAAGCACCTTATGAGCATTTCTAGCCTTTTAATTACCTCTGATTCGGTTCCTCAACAAGGGGAATGCTATGCTTATCGCTAAGACTCATGTTTAGTGACCATGTGAGCAAATCAATGGTGTTTCCTTGTTTGTACAACTTGTTCTCAAGTTTGTTTTTCAAAGTTTTCAGATTAGAAAAATCTCTCAAGAGTTTTGATTCCTTTGCATTAAATTCTTGCTTAAGCATTTTCACATTTTCTTGAAGTTCTTGTTTTTGTTTAGATGTTTTAGAGAGTTTTTCTTGCAAGGAATTTAATTCTTGTTTCAATACTTCTTCTCTAAACTTACTTTTTCTAATTACTGTACTTACTTGGTTATCCATTTCCTCGCCACGAGTGGTCAACTCAAATTTTGCACGTTGTTCATAAATAGCAACACGCTCTTTATAGGCATTTAGTTCAGAAATAATGGAATCATCAGGGCACATGCAAGGTATTCATCAAAAACATAGTCATTGTTGACCGCAGAAGATGCATCACTTGGTACAACTTCACTTTCACTTTGTTTCACGTATTGATCATATGGGACAATATTGATATTACCCATATTTTCAATATTTGATTCAATAGTTTCAGCTGATTGTACTTTGTCATGCATCCGTGCACATCAAGATCATCGTATAGTTTTAATACCTCTGAGATGAGCTTGTCATGGGATGGCCCAACTAGTGATGAAGAAGAGACCTTGGGAGAAACCATTGGAGAAATGCTAGCCATAAAATTGTGTGTGCCGTAGGTCCATCATCCACATCGAGTCGTGATGCATCACAACGACTTGAAAGGCATTCGATGATTGTGACCTATCTCCCGAATAGGCCGCCATCCACATCTCGCATCATAGGTCTTGGCATTGCCCTCAAAGAAGAAACAGCAATTCCTCTTCATTCAGAGTAGCACCATTGTCCCGAGCTTGAGCCAAAGATCTTCTCTCAAGTAATCAAGATTCTCAGGGCGCTTTGGAGATGTACAGTTCCTTGCAATGTGTCCCTCTCCACCACACTTATAACATTTGATGAGCTTAGTTTGACCTTGGTTACCATTCCTTCCTCGATTCTCGTTTCCAACATAACCTCTCCCAGCCCACCTCGCCCCGATCATACCGTCTTTCCTGAATCGGTTGCACCACGATCCTTCCATCTTTAATAGTGGCTTGATTGTGTGGGTTAGATGCGCTCGAGGTTGTTGTTGGTTTGTGGGAGAGTATTCATGTTTTGACCGATGAGAAGAGCTAGTTGATTAATGAAGCTACCCACGTGAGTATCAAAGATCGCCTTGTTTGTACATAGGATCATGAATGAGTTTGTGATTACCATTACCCAAGGGTATGACTTGTGATGCTTTGGTTGTGATTCCGATGTTTGAGTAGAAAGTCAGAGAGTCATTAGACGAGCTTGTCTCTCCCTCGTTGGTTTTGAACTGATTGAGAATTAATTTTTCAAACATAGCATGTCTCTCATTCTCAAGGAGGAAGGCATAGAGTTGCTCATAGTTTGTATTCTTCAATCCTTTAGTGAGCTTCACAAAGGTAACAAACTTGTGCCATTCGGGATTCATGTTGTTCACAAATTTTGAGTTCAACTGAATGTTAGGCATAGTCATTCGGATGTTCCTCATGTCATTAACTAACTTATGAAATCTCACATAGTACTCATAGACACTCTCATCCGGTTTCATCTTGAAATGCTCAAATTGCCATAGAGTTGGGATTCTCTGTCTTCCATAGTTAATTCAGAACCTGAGAGAAGCATCTTAACATTGTCCCAAACCGCCTTTAGCATCCGTGTTATGATTGATCAGCTTGTAGATGTCTTTAGGAAGACCTTGAAGAACAATGTTTGAAGCCCCGATATCCGTGATCAAATCTCTTTTATCCTTATCATCAAGCTCATCATACATCTTAGGTCTGTCCATTCCGTAAACAGGAGTACCATCTGCATTAGTATCAAGTATGTCTCTAGTCGCCTCAACTCGATATGGTCCTTCATCAATGGATTTGAGAATGTTGACACCATTTTCCTTTCCAAGGCAATACAGCTAATTCGCTTGAGCCCAAGAGTCGTAGTCGGCCTCAAGCATGGGTGGACGAGTATCCGAGCCACCGCTTGAACATCTTCGCAACAAAGTGGAGATAATAAAGTGGGAACGCTTGGTAGACATGTTAACAGATTATACGGATTTTATAGCTCTATGATTAAACCGAAATGGATTCTTTCACGGATTTTATCAATCAAGAGAAAACCTTAAACAATCACTCAAGACTCTAGATGATAAAATACTAAATCGCTAGAAGATAATGCACTAAGTCGCTAGAAATTAATGCACTAAGTCGCTAGAAATTAATGCACTAAGTCGCTAACCCTTAATTCGCTACACCCCTAAGTCGCTAGAGTCCCAAGTCGCTAACAAAAAAGCAAGTCGCTAAGTAGTAACTCGCTACGCACTCAAGTCGCTAACCAAATTTTGGCAAAGAATTCGCTACACAAGTCGCTAGAGACACAAGTCGCTAAAGAGCAACTCGCATCACCAAGTCGCTACCACAAATCGCTACCCGTAGTGGAGAATCCACTACTTGTACTTTAACTCGCTAGATCTAACTCGCTAGCTCCAACACCGTAAGTCGCTACAAAAATGTGAAGCAAGTCGCTACCAAGAAAATATTCCGTGAGCTAAGTCGCTAGCTTGAAAACACCATATAAACCTCACTTTTCAATCCAAAACAACCCAACCAAGATGATTCAAGCTTACCAAATGAAAACCTAAACACTTTTGATGATTCTAAACATAAAAGTACAACCAAAATCAAAACTTTAACACTAGAAATCAATCAAATGATGCAAAAACCACTAAACTTTTTCAAACTCAAAACCACCTAAAACCACTAGAAATCCAAAGATGTGTAAGATATGATCTAACCATGGCTCTTGATACCAATTGTAAGATATAACTTTTCACATACACATCATAACATTAACACAAGGTAGCATATAGATGGAATTCTAGAGAGAGAAAGTTAGAGGTTTAGGGAACTTAGTGAGAGAAAGTGAAAGATATTATTATGAGCTCCAACTCTCTACCTTGGGAGGTAGAGAGTATTTATAGTCTTACATAAAACGCCACACATCGGGCCGTGGATCGTGCATACAAGGGTAAAGACCCGTCCGTTCTCCACGGTGTTACTTAACTAAATACTACTTAACTTAATATTACTATGACTACGAGCTTTCTAACGATTACATATACTTGAGGTGACCGACTCTTTTATACCTGGAATTTCTAATTCCTAACAAACTTGTACTAATTTTTTAAAGAAAATAAAAAAAAACTATGAGTTATAAGTGAAAAAATTATCTTGTGTTTTGAAAATTCCCGTATTGTTTGTGAGTTGTGCGTGAAATAGAGATCCTAGACTCAGAAAGAAGAAGGCTAGTGTTTACATACCTTGTAGAGTCAAAAAATAAATTACGACGTTTGTTCCATGAGACCAAGACCAAGACGAAGTAGGTTGAATTGTTCCCGCTTCAACGGTTTGGTGAGGACGTCGGCTATGTTGTCTTCAGACGCTACCTTCTCAATAGAGATATTCCCCTTTTGAACATTGTCTCTTAAGAAGTGATGACGAATCTCTATATGCTTTATGCGAGAATTTAATACCGGATTCTTGCTTAAATCTATGGCACCCTTGTTGTCACATAGAATTGCTATGTCACTTAGATGAATGTCGTAGTCGACTAACGCTTGTTTCATCCATAGTGCTTGCTGGCATGCTTTGCCGGCGGAGATGTATTCGACTTCGGTTGTTGATATTGCTAATGCCGTTTGTTTCTTTGAAAACCAAGATGTTAAACAACATCCAATAAAAGTACATACCCCACTTGTACTTTTTCGGTCAACATAATCACCTGCATGGTCAGAATCTGCATATACAATTGTTTCTACTCCCGTGCCCTTAGGATACCATAATCCTAATTGTGTTGTACCCTTAATACATCTAAATATTCTTTTTACGGGTTCTAGGTGTGATGTTTTAGGGTCTTCTTGAAACCTAGCACATAAGCAAACACTAAAGATGATATCCGGCCTACTAGCCGTGAGGTAGAGAAGACTACCAATCATGCCATGATATTTAGTATTATCAACGGATTCGCCGTCTTCATCTTTTGTGAGTTTGGTGTCGGATGACATTGGTGTCCTAATTGGTTTTGACTCTTCTAGACTGAATTTCTTTAACATCTCTTTTATGTATTTAGATTGATTAAAGAAGATACCATCTTCTACTTGTTTGATTTGTAGACCAAGAAAGAAACTAAGTTCTCCCATCGTACTCATCTCGAACTCGTCATGCATGATTTTAGAGAAATCATCACACATGTCTTGACAAGTGGATCGGAATATAATATCATCTACATATATTTGAACTATGATTATATGTGACTCTCTTTTCTTAGTAAAAAGTGTGTTGTCAACTAACCCCATGGTATAGTTGTGTTTAATTAAAAATGACTTGAGTCTATCATACCAAGCTTTTGGAGCTTGTTTAAGACCGTAAAGGGCTTTCTTTAACTTATACACATGTTTAGGTTTTTCAAAATCGATGAAGCTCGGAGGTTGAGCTACATATACTTCTTCATTAATAAAACCATTTAGAAAAGCACTTTTAACATCCATTTGATAAAGCTTTAGATCATTAGCACAAGCATACGCAAGAAGTATTTTTATAGACTCTAATCTAGCCACGGGGGCATAGGTCTCATCGAAGTCTATTCCTTCTTGTTGGTTATACCCTTGGGCAACGAGTCTAGCCTTGTTTCTAGACACTACTCCGATTGCATCTAATTTGTTTTTATAAACCCATTTGGTTCCTATTATGGGTTGATTACTAGGTGGAGGGACAAGTGTCCAAACATCATTAGAAACAAATTGATTTAATTCTTCTTGCATTACCATTACCCAACTTTCGTCTTTTATGGCTTCTTGTGTATTCTTAGGTTCTATGGTTGAGACAAAACAAAATGAGCTACTTTGGTTTTGAACTTGAGACCTTAATGTTCTTTCGTTTAGCTTTCCTATGACCTTATCTACGGGGTGATCTTTGGACTCTTTGACATTAATGACTTCATCATTTAAAGGTTCTTCTTCTTCATTTATCTTTTTCTTTATTACTATAGCTTCACTTTTAACAATCTCGTCATCGACAAGAGGTGGAGAGGGTTTGGGTGGACTTTCATCAAATTTTACATTTAATGACTCTTCAACCTTCATTGTTTCTTTATTTAAAATGACGTAAGCTTTGCTATTTGGAGAGTAACCTAGAAAGATACCTTCGGTTGATTTTGGATCAAATTTTGTAAGGTAATCTTTGGTGTTAAGAAGAAAACATTTGCTACCAAAGACTCTAAAGTGATCTAACGTAAGCTTTTTGCCTCGGAGTAACTTGTATGGAGTTTTACCTAAGATTGGTCTAATTAAGACTCGATTGAGTATGTACGTTGAAGTATCAACGGCATTGCACCAAAACTTTTGAGGTATGGATTGCTCATTAAGCATGGTGCGACTCATTTCTTGTAGGGTTCTATTCTTTCTTTCAACTACCCTATTCGATTGTGGAGTGCGCGGAGCCGAGAAGTTGTGAGTAATACCATTAGCGTCACAAAAAGCTCCAAATTGAACCTCATTATCGAATTCCCTACCATGATCCGTTCTAATAGACACTATAGGACTTCCTAGTTGTCTTTGGATTGCTTAATATATCAAAATAATTAAACGTTTCCATTTTGTTCTTTAAGAATGTTGTCCATGTGTACCTAGAGTAATCATCCACTATGACCAAAGTGTAGTAGTTGCCTCCATAACTTTGGATAGCGGATGGACCAAATAAATCCATATGTAGTAATTCTAGACACTTAGTTGTAGAAACCATGTTTTTAGCTTTATGACTAGAATGAACTTGTTTTCCTACATTACAAGCATCTCAAAAGTGATGTTCATATTTTAACTTAGGTAGATCTCTTACTAGATATTTAGATGATAGCGATTGAAGAAGTCGCATATTGGCATGACCCAATCTTCGATGCCATAAGGTCGAAGTATCATCCATAGAGGTAAGACAAAGTTTGTCTTTAGGTTTATTACCAATTTTAATGACATAGACTCCATGTTTCCTAATTCCTCTTCCTATGGTTATGCCATTTTTTAATATCTTACTATCTGTTTCGGTAAAAAGTACATTGCACTTTTTATCACATATTTCTTCTATACTTAAGAGGTTAAAGTTTAGGTTTTCTATGTGACACACATCGTTAATGGTTAGAGATTTGTTAGAAATCATACCTTTAACGATGATTTTACTTTTTCTATTTCCAAACACCACATTACCTCCATTGAAGGATTCATATGTGGAGAATAGATCTTTATTGCCGGTCATGTGCCTCGTGCACCCGCTATCCTTGACCCATTCATCCGAGTCTAGGTCGACCTTTAAGCACACCTAAGAAAATAACTAACTCAAAAGTTTGGTCCCCATTTGTTCATGGGACATTAGTGTTAAACATTCCATTCATGTTAGACATGTATGGATAAGGTGAGTACGCATTCCATGGAGCAAAGTTTTAAAAAGGAAAATCATTTTGCATACTTGGGTTCCATCTCATTTGATGGTTACTTCTCGGGTAAACATTATTAGGTCTCCTAGATAGATTAGGTTTTGAAAAAGAATGATCTTTGTTTCTTGCAAAAATAGGATTATATTTTGGAGGTGGTTGTCTAGTGGTGAAATGAGTTGGTTTCTTCTTATTAACGATAACAAAATCAGTTCTAGATGAAGAAGCTACGTTATTACCACTGTTTACTACAATGCACTCCACGGATCCCTGGTTGTACACTAGCCGGTTCCCTTTTTATGGGATCCGTGGGATCCGCCACAACAGTGGCTGGTTTTTCTAGTGCCTTAACAAATTATGTTTCTTTGTTTTCACTAGTTGATGCATCAAGTTGTTGAATACCTAAACCTTTTTGCTAATTTCCTATTTTAACACTATCTAATATCATATCTAAAGTATTCGTACTCATTCTAGCAATTTTAGAATCTAGTTGATCAACTAGTGTTTGAAGTTGAACGCAAAGTTTACATTCACCACTTGCTATTTTACCCTTTTCTAGACGTTTCAATTTTGCCTTTAATTCTATGACTTCTTTATCTAAACGTTGGTTTTGACTTTTTAAAAGCTTGTTTTTGTTAATTAGTTTTAAGCTAATATAGCAAAGTTTGTCATATTCATTATGCAATGAGTCGTTATCTAGTGATGAGCTACTATAATATTCGTGACATACCTCGTCATTTGCCATGAGACAAATTTCTTCGTCCTCGTCGTCGCTCATTCCCCACGTGCGGCTCACGAACGCCTTTTGATCATCCCGTTTGGGACACTTACTAATAAAGTGGTTTGGGTCCCCACATTTAAAGCAAGCACGATCATCCCTTGGCTTCTCGTCCTCTTTGCTTTTCCAGAATCCTTTCTTGTCGTCATACGGTTGTTTGACGTATCTTCCATTCCTTCTAAAGAACTTTTTAAAGTCCCTTACCACCATAGCATACTCCTCTTCGTCACTATCCGAAGAGGAGTTCTCTTCATCGCTTGAAGCCTTTTTGGCTTTAAGGGCAAGAGATTTGTGTTTCTCTTTCACCTTTGAAGCTTCAGAGTCTTTAGCAAAGATAAGCTCGTAGACTTTTAAGTTTCCTATGAGTTCATCAAGGGTGAGGATTGTCAAATCCTTTGACTCTTTGATCGCCGTCACTTTGGATCTCCACTTGGATGGAAGTGCCCTTAGATATCTCCTAACATGGTTACGGCTAGAAAAAGATTCATCAAGTGCTTGTAAAGATGTAATAATAGTATTAAAATTAGCAAATGAATGATGTATAGTTTCCTAATCTGATATTGAAAATTTTTCATATTGTTAAACTAATAAATCAATTTTATTATTTTTAACTTGTTGATTACCTTGATGAGTTACAACTAAAGAATTCCAAATTTCATTAGATGTTTTAAGCATAGAAATTCTTTCGAATTTCTTTTTGGGTAAAGCATTATACAAAACCATTTTAGCTTCACTATTTTTAGAAAGCTTTTTCTTCATTTCATCGTTTAGTTTATCATGAGGTATGTTAACTAAATTTTCTTTATCATCTTTTGAGGTAGCCTCAAAATCGCCTTCCACAATAATGTACCAAAGATCAATATCTTTAGACTTCACATACATTTCGAATCCATTTTTCCAATATATAAAATCATTAGTTTCAAGTAGTAGTGGTAATTGCATAGATTGCCCTTCCTTGTTATTTTCAGAACCCATAGTGATTGAAAAGTTTTTAAAATACGGTTTACTTTAAAACATTTATAAACTTAGCTCTTGATGTCAATTGTGGAAAACTAGAAGGGGGGTTGAATAGTTTTGCCGATTTTAGGTTAGTTTCAAAAACTTTAGATTCGATAATATGTGAGATCGTATGGATGTAGAGAAAGTATAGATCTAATGATAAAGCAAGTAAATAAATTAAGGCAAAGGGACAGAAATGACACAACCGATTTATAGTGGTTCGGCTACCAGGACACCTTCCTTGCCCTACTCCACTCCCCGAGTTACCTACTCGAGAGTTCAAGCACTATGTCAATAAACTCCTTCAACTTGGCGGAGAAGCCTTCACAACGTTGCTTACACCTTTTTCTGGTACAAAGCTAAATATCGAGTCCGTAACACGGTGGACCAAACCAACACGACTATTACACAAAAAATATGTGAAATATCAAATACAAGATCTTCGCTACAGAAATCTTGTGGAGGAACAAATCAATCAAGGACCCCTTGCTTGGATGACTTGTAGAATGCTCGTGATCTCGCCTTAGAGAAGGACCTATACGAGAATCACTCACTCAAGAAAGAAAGAAGTACTCTCTAGATCAAGTGATCTTTTGTTAGAAGAGAATGAGAGTATATGAGAGAATTAGTAAGAAGAGGGGTGAGTTAGAATGAAGAAATGGCTCTCTATTTATAGGCAAATTCTGCCACTATTCCCCAGATCCCACGGATTCCTCCCACAAGGGATCCGTCTAGTGTACTCCTAGGGATCCGTGGGACGCTCCTCTTTGCCCATGGGTTTTTTGGTTATGGGTCATGGGTCATGGGTTATGGGTTGGTCCATGGGTATTCTTTTAGATTCAATTTATCTAATGAGTACAATGTATCTAGTCTTGTGGGTATGGGTCAATACCATGGGTTATGGATATGATCCATGGGTTGTGATTTTTACACATCGTAATAAACTATTACAACAAATGATTAATTACAACATTTTTGTATTAGATGGCTATATGTAAATGTTTTACAAAAATAACATGTATCCTTATAATTGTACTTAAGATAACATTATATTTGTTATCAACAAAACAAAAAGAGATCGCAAAATATTAATAAACATTTTTACGGATTATTTGTATTAACAAGAACTTCAAGAAAATGTAAAGGTGCTTAAGCAGGAATTCAATGCTAATGAATCAAAACTTTTAAATGACTTTTCCAACCTAAAAACTTTGAAAAACAAAGTTGAAAACAAGTTGTACGTACAAGGGAACACCATTCAGACTGCTCACTTGATCAATAAGCATAGAGTGTTAAGCGATGAGCATAGTACTAATCTAGTAGAGGAACCCAATCCTGAGGTTGGTAAGAAACCAAAAGCTGCTCAAAAGATAATCTATGATGGCAATGAGATCCTTAAGCCTAGACAAAAGCCTACTTGTGTAGAAAGCACTGAAGAGGATAGAGAATTAGAAGATGCCTCTAGAGGGAAAATGGATAAGAAACTAAAAGATCCTTGGTGTATAGAGTATAACATTACATTTAAAACTCCGAATTATGCTAAGGAAAACTGGATTCCCTTTAATAAGTTTAGACCTCAGACTCAGCTGACCCCTGAACAAGTGTTTTGGAAGAAAGATATGGATAAGCAAAAAGCTGATAATTTTGTTGAAAAGAATTCCCCCTGTAGGAAATTGCCTCCAGCCACTGTGTATCCTCCAAATACACCTATGCATTTAGTGCCTAGAACTCTTCCCACCCAAAGCAAAACCTTAGTTAGCTTGTATGTAGTTTACTAACTATTTGTTAACTTTGAGAAAACATGTAAGAAGATAATCACTCCAACGGGAATTATTGAAAAAGAAAGGGGTTTTGAGCAAACAAAAGAATGTTACTTAACTGAGGTAATGCGTTTCTTTAAACAACTAAAAGAACAATTTGAATCTCTTCAAAAGGCCATAGATACTGTGGTTAAGGTTATGAAAAAAATGTTTAATGAAATGGAAAATGAGGTCAAAGATTATGAATGTGAGCTCAAAAGTAATGAGATTGAGAGGAAGAATCTTCGCATCCTAAATGATAATTTGATTTGTAGATGCATTGCTAAAGATGTGTTTTACACTGTTACGAATTACTCTATTACTGCTTCTCAATTTCATGAATTATCTATTGCTTTGAAAGTCTCCCACGATCGTGTCATTGAGCTTGAGACCATGAATTCAAAATTGCATGATAAAATCGAAAGGGATGTTCATGATAACATGGTCAGACAATTTTCTAAATTGGAAGTTGAATATCTTGCTTTACAATTAAATTATCAACATCTCGAAGATAATGTTAAAACCTCGAATGCCAAGACATCCTCGGATGCTCCTGAGTTTGATGTAATTTTTGAATTAAACAAACGAGATGAACAGATTCGAGCTCAGTGTAACACGATCAAAAGGTTGAAAGCCCAAATTTCCCAATTAAAGGGAGAAAAGAATGAAGTGACTGGCTCCCATATGCCGCCTCCTTTAGATTCTCAAAATTCTCAGAATTTTCATCTTCAAAACATCATTGATGTATTACAACATGAAAATGAGTGTTTTGTAGGATCGAATATTTATTGTGTTTGATGATTCGGGTGGTCTTGGATGATCAAAATACATGTTTGCCATATTTAGAGAGAGAAAGATAGAGAGGGTGTTCTTGCTAGAGACTTGGTTTACACAAAGGAAAGGTTAGATTGAATGAGCAGCACCACCCCTTCCATGGATGGAAGGGGTATTTATAGTTACAGAAAACACGACCTCCTATCGGCCTGTGGATCATGTATACAGTGGGTAAAGACCCGTTCTTCCTCCACGATGTGACACTACGCTAAACTAAACTAATAACTAACTAATAAACTGATAAATAACGTAACTAATGATATGTCTACGAGCTAAATTATGCTAGATAATATTTGGGGTGACCGACACTTTACTTATGGAATTTCAAATTCCTAACAATCTCCCCCTAAGGGAGGTCACCCCATGTTTTACATTTCGAATCCTATCATTCTATTCTTGACTTTGTTCTTGTGCTCGTAGATTTCAATTCTTCAATTCCGCAATCTTTGTGCTTTTATAGTGCAACTTCAAAGTCTGAGTGCTTTGTACTTTCAGTGGAGGTCTTTGAACTGATCCACATCTTTGATGATCTTCGAGCTTTCATTGAGATCATCAGCCACAGCAATCTCTCTAGATCATCCATAGTTGTGTTGCCTTCATGTGATGTTGTGACTTTTGGACCGACATGCTCACACTTTTGAATCATGACATCTTTCCATCAGAGTAGCGGAAGCCTTACTGGTTCATGATATTTGCAGCAGCGAAGCATAGTATGAAATATCGTGAGCAGTGTTATGTAGATATGCACCAGTCATGATTTCTTCAAATTAAGTGTGGATGCTGTGAGCATGCGCTTTAGATTGACTCCTCAATTCGATCACCGCAACCGTCCAAATATACCTACAAACAACAGTTAGCAATAAAACACACGAAAGTGTCTTTGATCACTTTCGTTGAATTGAGGTACACGGCCCACGGTTCCCCGTTGATCAATACAAGTACTGCCTGTGATCAGGTAGGATTCCGAGGAATCTCCTTGACAGGGTTTCGCAGCTGCTCTAGCTGTTCTCAAACCGGAACGTCTCAAAGAAGACAACACGGAGTGAGTGAACCAGCGAATTGAGATTCACTGATTGATGAAAATTGATTTAAAAACAATCGCGTATTGCTTAGAAGAAAGAGTTTTTTAATAAGGCGAAGGTTTTATGAGAAAGATCAATTTTCAATCATAAATACTTTTTGTATTTGAAAAGAGTACACATTCGACGTGCTAGAGAAAAGAAGAGATTCGCACATCGAACGGTTTTTCCAAAAGTATTTTTTCAATCAGAGATACTTTTTGAATTTGAAACATGAATACTCATTCGACGTGCTAGAGAAAAGAAAAGATTTGCACATCGAACGGTTTTTCCAAAAGAATCCATCAATCCATTTCCTGGACCAAGGTTGATTCACGAATGAATTGCCCCATCGTTTCTATCTAGTTGTCACAAGCTTGATCTTTAGAAAAGATCTCACATGTCACCCACCAAGAGCTTGTTTGATGTTGGCTCTAGAAGGATTTCCATCTTCATTGTGAATATTTTACATATCACTCAGATGTTCTGGCAATACCACAAGGATAATGCGTAGGACTCTTAATATGTTCTTACTTTCCACATTCTGTGAAACAGCAAGTCTTCATTAATTTTGTGTCCAAACGAGATATTGTGGATAATCTCTTGGCTCTAGACTCAATTGTGCACATTTGGTTCCTACGCCGGAGACTAGGGAGAGGGTCTCCTTCTTCAATATCAACTATCTCTAAGAGAAAGTCGATAGATTATGTAGGTTCCCCGTGAGAATGAAACAAGCCCTTTTAAGAGGAACTTGAGTAGCTTGGGAAGGTTAGTGCAGTGCGTCACTGGGTCCATGACGTCTTGTCTTCAATACCAGTGTTACCTAAGTAACCACCAGTAGCATATGTATTGAATCCGGTGTCTACCCTAAGGTTGAATTATTGGAGGGCTATTTCTTTTCACCCTTTTTCACATTCAATTCTTTTTCATTCTTCAACCCCTTCAGTGCTTACCGAGACTTCATAACTAGAACCTTGTTGGGTTTATTCTAGTACTAGCTCTGTCTCAGTCCGCACTCTTCCCATATCTCATTTTTCTCCTTTTTTCATCATACCTACGGACTCTACACTATCTAGTGAATTGTCCCTGGGTAGATCCCTCCGGCTCTGGCGGAATCGTGGGAACGAATACCTAACCTAACCATCCTTATAACACCGTACATAAAGTAAATTTGGTCGGTCTTTTGGTATTGTTCTTCTTCCATTGGAACCAATTGAAAACCATTTGAAAAAACAATCAAGGTACTTGTGATACGAGATCAAAGCATTTTGTACCTTAATAGTTTTGATCATTTAGAAATGCTCCCCCTCAACATGTGCATATGATTTGAAATTGTTTAGCACATGGAGGCAAGAGTTCTTTGAAACAAATTCTTGATCACAATTTCATACGAAAAAGCCATTTGATTTTCTTGGTAAAATTTTCCCCCTCAATATGTGCATAGGATATTTGAAATCATTTTATCACATAGAGGCAAGAGATCTTTTGAAAGAACTTTCACGATCACACAACCATTTAGAAACCATTTGAAAACTCAATCAAGGTACTTTATGTTAAAACATAAAAGCTTTTGTACCTCGATAGTTTATTTTCTTTTGAAGTGCTCCCCCTCAATATGTGCTTCGAGATTCGAAAGTGTTTAGCACATATGAGAGAGCAGCCTGCACAATTGAATCAAATCGATCATCATTTATCAGATTTCATTATTAAATCACAAATTCTCCCCCGATCAAAAATATCAAACCCTTTGAGATTTTCGATCCCAAGTGATTTAATAAGGTTTATAAAACATTGGAGAATATGTGGCCAGGTTTAAATACTCATCATGTTTTTGGATAAATCCTCTTCGTCAACATGTGCATCGTGTATTTGAAATCGTTTGGCACATGGAGGCAGGAGTGCCTTAAAAGGACTAAAACCAATTCCATTTAAACATATAAGAGATTTAAATCACGATCTCTCCCCCGATCAAAAATTTCAAACCATTTGAGATTTGTGATCCCAAAAGATTTAAAACATTTAGAAAATTTTAGGGAAAGACGTGGCAAGATTTGATTTTGAAAAATGAAAGATAGGGACCAGATTTAGACATTAAAGATTGTTAGTGTCAGGTATGATTGTTTTAATAGACCTTTAAGTAAAATAAAACAATTTCACAATCAAACAAGAACAGAAAAAATTTCATTTTGAAAGATCTTGATTATAAAGAAAATCATACCATGACATAACATTAAATCTTTAGATCACCACATTTTAACATACAAACGGACTCTTTTGAAGATATATTGTTTGAAAATACTTTATATTAAATCACTCTCCCCTTCAATCGATGACCGAAGTCGTTGATTGAGTGACTTAAGTTTAGATAAAATGAAGTCCGGTGATTTTCAAAATTTAGTCCAATTAATTTTCAAAACAATATTTTCCATTTTCAAAACAATTTAATCAAAATTTTCAAAATTGTTAAAAAAATGGTATCCTGCACAAAGATACGTTAGGTGGTTGAGCTGCTTCTGTTGATGTTGTTGCTGTAGGGCTTGGAAGAAAAACCGTCTGCTAATGCAGTGAGACTTCTTACATTGCATTTTAATGCCAACTGAGGTCAAATTAAGCTCCGTTTCTTCAATCACTTAGAAGAAAACCATCTGCTGATGCAGTGACACCGCTTACGTTGCATTTATGCCAACTCTCCATTGAAGTCCAATTAAGCTCCGTTTCTTCATTTGTCAACCCAAGATATAGTTACCCTTTCCTTACGGCATCCAATCATCTTCAATTGTGGGATCCGGATTGGGAACATTCTTATATACCAATATACCTGCATACGTTAGTGAACACACATACAGATATATGGTGGTTGACATCACCCAAACAACCATCGACAAATTCAAGTCAATTCAAAATATCAATCAGTTCGTATAATGCTTGGGAATTATGTGTTTATCAAACTCTAATCATCTAATCCTAACAATCATATCCTAGGCACCTAGTCCTTCAACATAGGTTAACATCATTTTTCAGTTAAGCATTTAGGATAGTTAGATAAGTCCGATAGATGATATAAATTTAAAAACATTCTCCCCCTCAATCAATGACTTATTTTCTAAAAAGTTTAAAAGCGCTGAAGTCATTGATTGAGTTTTCAATTATTACGAAAAACTCTGAATCTGATTGTTTTGAAAGCAACTCATTTTCCACCATTTTGAAATACAACAAATATTTTTCTGAAGAATTTTAGACGGAAATTTTTTTGTGTAGGAACAACAGTCCTTCGACATACTTTCCTCATTTTGTTTTAGGATAAGTGCACGAAATATTTGAAAATTGGTTTAGCGTAGCACTTTCCTTTCTTTGAAAAACGGGTTGCTATCAGAAATAATAGCAAGTCATAGTTTTAAGCACGGGTTACAGTCTGAAGTAACTGCAAGCCATAGTTTTAGACATGTTTTGAAAAAGAATATTTACACCTCCTGTTCGAACTTCATCTATGGTCCCGTGCCATTATTGAATGACATTTCTAAGACCGCGGATGTTATAGATACCAGAAGACATGTCTTGAGAAAATATATTTTTGGTATTTTTAAATTTTCTGATTTTTATGGGTTTTTGAAAGTTTTATATTTTTCTGTTTGCTTTTTGTTGGTTTTATAATTTTGTATTTGGTTTTTCAAATAAATATATACAAAGATAGAGTAGATGATATAGTTTAAGAAGATGATGATACGAGTACCGAGATAAGGATATCGAGCAGCCCCGTTGTAGAAGATAGAAGTCATCATCCCTAAAACTTTCACAACCAAAGCTTCCGATGCTCTTGCATTGAAGAAAGAAATTGAACCATCTGAAAGTGAGACTTTGGCAGCTTCCCCCCAAACCGAAAATCCTTTAGCTGAGTAGATTCGAAGCTCTATTTCAAGCTTGCCTTAGCCAGGTGTACTAAGAAGCACACCATTATCATAAATCTTGCTGATCCTTTTAAGAATAATCACCGTGATTCTTCGTTCGAGGTTATATCATCAACAAGAAGAACAACAACGTATCATCCCACATTTGAATAGCTCTTCTCAGATACCTTTTCCACTGAAGTCTGAAGCGATCCATTCCAAAAGGTGTCAAGAGAACACTTCCCCCAAGTAGATGAATTGATGCAGTCAGTCTCTTAGACTAGAGCTCAAGAACCCGAATACATATATACCCGAAGACAGAGAAACTTATACCATCGAAGTAGCAGATTAAGTCCGATAGCCAAAGAATAACTCCGATGTATACTTTTCTCTCCCCCTGAAGAAAGTGTATGAAGCTCAAGAACCCAAAGTACCCGAATGCCCAAAGAGAGAATAACCGATAACATTGAAGAAGCAGGCCGAATCACTGATTATCTCTGCGGGTGACAATCTCTACGGATGTCAACACCGGAATAAGTGATTATATCTCTGAATCACAGATTAAGCCCTCAAGTAAAACAACTGAGCATCCCCAATGTACACAATCTCTCTCCCCTGATGATTGTGATAACATCAAAATCATCACACACTTGTGTACCTCTTTCATCTTCAGAAACTAACTCTTCCATCTCTTCTCCCACATAGTTGGAATAAGAACACTAAACGCCTTGATGAGGAAAACCTTGAGTTTCTCTGCGGTCATGACATTTGTTTTCCATGGATATCTTCAATCACTTAGAAGAGTTAAGTTCATCAAGTTTACTCGCCATGAGTCAAACCTTGAGTTTCTCTGCGGTAGTAACATTTGTCTTCCCAGGATATCTTCAATCACTTAGAAGAATTAAGTTCATCAAGTTTACTCGCATTTAGATGCTTGGCTCGTTCCCCCTTGCTGGTTTTGACACTTCAGAATCAGCAAAACATTATAAGCCCAAATACTTGAAATCTGTTGAGAAGATCGCTTGAAGTCTTTGTGAGAATCAACATGCTGAATAATGTGAGCAAGTCTAATTAGGGATTAAATTTGACATTTCACTCTCCCCTAATTAGTGCTCTCCCCTAAACCGACAATCTGTTTGATAAATGCTCAGATTAAGAAGAAGTCTTTAGATAATCAAATGCAACTCGTCTTTAGTCTTCTAACATGTAGCAGAGAATGTAGAACCGACTGTAGACTCGACCTTCTTTAAGATTTTTCAGTTGGGGAATAGATAGTTAACATCTTCAACTCATACCAAAAAGCATCCCACCAAAAGGCATCCCAATTAACTTTACATCTTGCAAATCCCCTTAACTAAGATCCCTCCCAATCAAACAAGAACAAAAAGTTGTTCATCAAGGAAATTAGCAATCAGGTTGCAACGAACACACAAGATGGTAACACCAAACTACCAATCACATCAAACAAGAACAGAGAGATTGTTCGGAATCATCATGTTGATGTATATGTGAAGCATTAACCGGAAGCACTTTGTCGATGAACTCATCAGTCCGAGTGAAGATGTCAACCAACGGCTCTTAGAAGAAAACTCCATGTAAATATGACCCGATAAGAGGAAGCTCGGTTCTTACATGAGTTTGGAGCCGTTGGACCATTTTATCTCAGAAATCAATCAACCATGCAGTAAATTCACACTTTTTCTCCCCCTCAAGAATTACATACGGAGTTGCCTTTCTTGATTGAATAAGTGAATATCTTAACCAAATGTATTCTATTCACACTTCTCCCCTGAAATATTAGCACATGATGTCTCCATCTTCATTATAGTTGAGCAAGTGGAATAAGAAAACAATCAACAGTAGCCCGGTTCACTTGATAACTGAAGCGCATGGAAAACGTATGAAGCATGTTGATGAGAATGGTCATAATAGAGAAGATTTCTCTTCTTTAGAAGATAAAGCGCACTGACACGTACACTGTTCTTTTCTTTAGGGAACGATGCTTGAACTGTTGTGTTCAAACGTCACAATCTCTCTCTTTTCGGCTCTCTTAGCAAAACATGTAATCAACCCCATTATCATTCTGTAGGCTCTTTGTCGTGACAGCTGATGGAGAAAACCTACTATGATGAATTTGACCCTGAAGTAAACTAACCCGAACTCGTGACTTAAACTTGCACATATGTAACAAAGAGCGGTGCTGATTTCCATTAGCATCTCTAAGTACTCTCTATGTACTCTATACTCTTCAACCAACCAACCATCAAGTATAAGACGTACATTACCTCTTGAAAATCCACAATTGAATGTGACACTGAGCACTACAACGTAACTCCTTAAAGTGATAGTTATCTTGTGGTGGTAAGAGCCCAATTCCCCCAAGTGGTAAAAGAAAAGGTAAAAGACACCCAACAATAACTAGATTTCCAAGTCTTTGTTTTTGATAATAAGCTTGAACAAGGATCTCGAAGAATCTTCATCCATCCATCCCCGATACCTTCAGATACTAAGTGCACTCGCCCGTGATAATTCACTTCAACCTCAAGTAAATAATAGTGAATTAAGCTCCGTTGTCACATCTTCTGGTTAAAAGCTCAAATCTAGCCTCCTTTGACGTTTTAAGTGAACTATGATAATGGTTTTCATCCAGACCATGGTTAAATGTACATAACCCCGTAAAACCTTGAAATAACCAAACCGCCATGACGAATATCCAAACACACATCCAATTCATGAAGTACTCCCTTTTAACCCTTCTTTGAAGCAGAAACAGCATCACCAGCATCAAGTAAGATCCAGAATTACACTTTCTCTTCTCCAAGATGGTTTCATCATTACGGGATTTTACAACTCTATGATTTAAACCGAGAAATAGTTTCTTTCGCGGGATTTTACAAAACCAAGAATAAACCGTAAGATAGATCCAGAAATGCACTTTACTAATACCCCAATGTTTCCATTGTCACGGAATTTTACAAGTCTCTGATTTAAACCGAGAAATAGGTTCTTTCGTGGGATTTTACAAAATCAAGACAAAACCGTAAACAATGTCAGCTTGAATGTGTTATGACAACTTTGGTTTCGGTGAATATCTGTTTTAGGGGAACATGCAGCGGTTCATCAACGGTTCAAACACCAACATCAATAACATCATCAACCATCCAATTAAACACTTTGGTAAATACTCCAATCACGCATTCTGTCGGCTATTGTAGTGACCACATGGAGAAATAGACACGATATGCCAAACTTGAACATGAAGAAGAATTCCCCAGATTTGTTACTTAAGCTTGTACTAATCCTTGTGAAAAAGAAATGGTGTACCCAATGTACAAAAACCTCTTGACGTATTCTCAACTGCGTGAGACACCGAAGTGATAATTACGTTGTGGGTTAAGCGAGAAAGAATCACAACCGTAATTAAATAGCCAAGTCTTTATCACACTCTGTATATGCCCAAACAAGTCATCTTCGCGGAAAGGTAGAAAGAAAGAAGACGAAATAAGTAAACGCGCCCGGAAAAATTCACTTCAAATCCAAATAAGAAATACCAAGCACAAACAACTCGCAGTCAACTTTGTTCAAATAGACAATTTCTAGGCGCGACGAAATATTATCCATGAAAATGTATATACCACAGTATCAATCCACACAACCCATCAAGTCTCAATATCACACCAAATCACATCGACAAGACTCATATTGTTCAGGTCTCATAACATCTAAAATTTGAGAAGCCCAACAGATAACTCCATATCTTGCAACTCTGGCCAACGAATGAGATAGCAACACAAAGCCCAAATCCATTCATAAAATCAAACTTGGTTCGTTAGATAAGCTGTATGACGTCTTAACAAATTATTCCAGTAGGCTCATGAACAATCTTCAACGCAATATCCAAATGAACAAGCAAGTTGGTAGTCCCAATTTTTAAAATATTGAACACAAACAATGAGTTTTACTCTACTATTATCATTATATAGATCCAACCTATTTAAAGTAGAAATCATTTTTGTGTTTGATACAATTCATACCCAACCAACTTTATTCCAAAGCAATTTAAATCCCAGCATAAATATGTCAATACTCTCACTTGAAGTCCACTTGTTGAGGCAAAATAACACTGGCCCGATCCGAATAAATGAAGTTCACGATGGCCCATTAGTCTAATGTCATATTCTGAATATTGAAACAAGTGAGGTCCATTATCAGTCAAATACAACCCTGATCTCACTCTCACATGTGCAGACATAACAAACATCCTCAAACCCTAATCAAATAAGTCCGCCCCCCAAATATCCTCAGAAATACGCAACTCACCCTAAAAATCCTCATGTGAGTAGTCAAATTAAATATCATCTAACCCTACTCCATCTCACCTTTTCTCAATCACAATATGCAGCAATAGTTAACAAAAGGTCTCGCCACAGGGATGGCATGAGGACCTTGCTTCGACTAAGCCACAGGGATGGCACAAGTATCTTGATTAGGCAACAGGTACGAGTTATAAGATATGTAAAATAACGTTTTTTAAATCATCCATATATTTACCGAATCAATGAAATAGATTCAGCAACTTTGTTGAAATCTCTTCATTACCTTCGAATAAATAACAAGAAAACGTTTTAGATCAATGATGATATGAATGACTCGAGATATAGACTCTTGATAGTCTTGGTGTTTCATTTGAGAACCACGAGTCATACAAACTGAGATCAAGTACATCAGTTCGGATTTTTTATTTTAAGATCAGTGATGGACAAGTTTTGTGGGTATGTCACAATGAATATCTCAAAACAAATCTGAGATCCTTCAATTATTTATCAGTTTTGATATAGTCTGAATAATGTCAGTGTATGATGAGAGATATGCTAGCTTGAGTCTCGATGATTTGGACAGCCATGAGTCTTGAGATATATGATAGGCATAGGTGTGAGCGTTTGGTATGAATGATGTTGAAACAGAAGTCCAAGTTGAGTTGGTATATGGTATTATGGTTTTGTGGTCATGGTCTAGTCATATTCTACTTCATCTTGTTTTCTGTCAATTCGCTAAGTCCAAAACAAGTCGCTACCAAATTTTCAAAGCAAGTCGCTACATTTTTCTAAGTCAAGTCGCTACCCATTTTTCTCAAAGCAAGTCGCTAACTAAAGTTTTCAAAACAACTCGCTACTTGATAAATATCAAGTCGCTAAATCCTTTTGTTTGTGCCAAGTCGCTAGCGATTATGTCAAGTCGCTAGCGATTATGACAAGTCGCTATTGACTTGAGATGACTAAAGAGTCAACTCACTACAGTCTCAACTCGCTACTGTTTTTCTTAAGTCACTACACTAAAAGACCACAAGTAACAACTCGCCTTTGACCTTTTGACCATACACAGAATCTGGACTAAAATAAGGACAAGTCACCACCAGTACATTATCAGTATGACAAGTTGCTAGCTAGAATTTGACCAAGTCGCTACGAAGAGAAACCCAGAAAAGCTGAAGACTGCATCTGTTTTGACCTCATGCAACAGACCAGAAAAAACCCACAAAAGTGATAGTTACTGTTTGGACAAAAACAAATTAATGGACTTAGACACACTTAATGACCAGATGTAATATTTTGACCAAATCAAAGGATACACTAAAACTGTTATCACCAAAAACTGTTATCAGCAAAAACATATATTCCGACCAATCAGTACTTGAATAAAAACAGCATAAACACGAGCTTCGAACCACAATAAATCAATAAACACAAGAAACCATGGTACGAAACCACACAAATAAAAAATAACACAATAACCTTGGCTCTTGATACCATTTGTAGGATCGAATATTTATTGTGTTTGATGATTCGGGTGGTCTTGGATGATCAAAATACATGTTTGCCATATTTAGAGAGAGACAGATAGAGAGGGTGTTCTTGCTAGAGACTTGGTTTACACAAAGGAAAGGTTAGATTGAATGAGAAGCACCACCCCTTCCATGGATGGAAGGGGTATTTATAGTTACAGAAAACATGACCTCCTATCGGCCTGTGGATCAGGTATACATTGGGTAAAGACCCGTCCTTCCTCCATGGTGTTACACTACGCTAAACTAAACTAATAACTAACTAATAAACTGATAAATAACGTAACTAATGATATGTCTACGAGCTAACTTATGCTAGATAATATTTGGGGTGATCGACACTTTACTTATGGAATTTCCAATTCCTAACATGTTTTCTAGCAGAAAATGAAAACGTTAAACTACATTTCAAAGAGTTATATGAATCAATTAAGGTCACTCGTGACAAGAACAATGAAAAGATAACCTCTTTGCAAAATGAAATTAAGAATCTGAAGAGTCAGGTAAAAGGAAAAATGCCAATCACCAGTGGTGGGAATATTGCACCAAAGGTGCCTACTTGTACTAAATATGTTATGTCTGTGAAGTATATTCCCCCTCATCTTAGAAACAATGAACTTGCATGTCAAACATATTTTTCGTACCTTAAGGATAGTCTAGAATGTCTCCGTGAGATTGTTGAAGAGGATAAGATAGAGAAACCAATTGATAATGCGATTAGGGATGCATGCTTATATGCCAAACGATCTCAGGAACTTTTAGAATGCTTAATAGCAATATGTCCTAAATCTGGTACTAGGAAAGATAGTTTCGTTATGCCTAGCTCTATGCCTAAAGTCAAGCGTGTGACCCTTGATATGCCTTCTTCTATGCCGAAAGTCAAGCATGTAACCGTTGATGTGCCTCCTAGAATCTCAGATCCCAACACTTCTAGACCAGAAATGCAGAAAGTAGTGAAACCAACTAATGTTCCCATCATTCCTTCTACAGGAGTAATCAGTGACACTAAGGTAAGCGGGCCAAAGCCTCCAGGAAATACAAAGCAAGATAGGACCTCGCAAGCCAAAAGTGATCAAGGGAAGAAAGTAGAAGACCACCTTTGGAACAATAATTTTATGTTGAATAAGACGAATCGTGTTGATTCTAGTATTAGCTATAAGCGTATTGTAATTAATTTGAATTCTGCTACTATTTGCAAAACATGTAATGAATGTTTGGTTTCTGGTATTTATCATGAATGTGATGTGAATGAGTTGAAAAATGTTGTTAAATCCCCAGTCAAAAATGTAAGAAATGCTAAACAGGTTAAGGATGCCAGAAAGCCAATTTGGAAAAAGGTTAGTAATTATTGGAAACCTACAGGGAGAAAGTTCAATAATATGGGTTATCAATGGAAACCCACTGGCCGCACTTTCAAAGTTAATGAATTTTGTCCTAATAGGAATAGATCTATTCCCACTAAGGAATGAAAACCTACTGGTAGGATCATCCCCTTAAGAAGCAGTCATACTACACATAGGCCAAGTGCTTCTACTAGTCTTGCATCCACCTCTAACGATGTCATAGCTTCTATTACTGATGTTGGTGTTCCAATCTCATTTACTAACCAAGTGAAACCATTCTCGCATGGGGATCCAAATTATCCAGTCATCATACTTGTCTGTGTTCAACTGCAGGTCGTATAAATTGTTATGTGGTATTTGGACTCAGGTTGTTCAAAGCCTATGACTGGAGATCGTTCACGGCTCAAGAACTTTGTGAATAAATTCATCGGGACTGTTAGATTTGGGAACGATCACTTTGGGGAAATTATAGGTTATGGAGATTATGTATAATCTCCCGGGTATATTATGTTGAAGGATTCGGTCATAATCTGTTCTCTGTTGGTCAATTCTGTGACTCTGATATGAAAGTGGCATTCAGAAAACACACTTGGTTTGTTAGAGAACTAGATAGTGTTGAACTTTTAAAGGGAACAGGTGGCACCAATCTGTACACCATCTCTATCGAAGATATGATGAAGTCTTCTCCAATCTGCTTGTTGTCAAAGGCTTCTAAAACAAAGTCTTGGTTATGGCATCGTCGTATCAATCACTTGAACTTCAGAACCATAAATGATCTTTCTAGAAAGGACCTCATAAGAGGATTGCCCAGATTAAAGTATGAAAAATATCATCTTTGTTCAGCATGCCAATTGGGAAAATAGCAAGAAATATGCCCATAAATCCAAACCTGCAAACTCAATTATGGAAGTTCTTCATACTCTTCATATGGATTTTTGCGGACCCATGAGAGTGCAAACTATAAACGGGAAGAAATATGTGCTAGTCGTGGTTGATGACTACTCTCGGTTTACTTGGGCTAAGTTTTTAAGGTCAAAGGATGAAACTCCAGACGTCATCATCAAACTTATTAAATAGCTGCAGGTTCGGCTTAATAAAACAGTCCAAATTATCCGAACAAACAATGGAACTGAGTTTGTAAACAAAGTACTAAGTCAGTTTTACGAAAGCATTGGAATCAACCATGAAAGAAGTGTTCCACGTACTCCTCAACAGAACTATGTAGTTGAAAGACGAAATCGAACTCTTGTAGAAGCTGCAAGGACTATGCTGATCTATTTAAAGACTCCAATGTTTCTCTGAGCGGAAGCCATTGCCACTGCATGCTACACCCAAAATCGTTCCCTAATTCATACATCTCATGGAAAAACTCCTTACGAACTTGTCCACAACCGAAAACCGGATCTTTCTTTTCTACGTGTGTTCGGTGCCTTATGCTATCCTACTAATGAAGGGCAAGATTTGGGTAAATTGAAAGCTAAGGCGGACATTGGAGTTTTCGTTGGTTATGCACCAAACCGGAAGGGTTACCAAATCTACAATAAAAGAACCCGAGACTTCATGGAATCTATTCACATCACGTTCGATGAGTTGTCTGAACATACGGCTCCTGGACAATCCTGTTCTAGACCCGCACCTCAATTTCCATCAAGTAATCCCATCAGTTCTTCTCTTGTACAGAATCACTCCCCTGCAGATCCTTTTGTACCTCCATCAGAAGAAGATTTGAAGAAATTGTTTGATCCGATGTTTGATGAATATTGTGAACCTCAGGCCAATGACAATTCTGTGCCACCAACTGCAGCTGCTTCTAATCCAACCAATATGAATGGTCCATCCGTTTCAATGACTTTATCTCATGAAGCGCCAGTTGCCGATCACTCATCATCATCTTCGAATCCTCAATATTCCGTTGTACATCATGGAAATGTAGCTGCTAATTATGATGGAAATAACCCCTTTGCTACCCCGAAGATGCCCCATTTGATAACATATTTGCCCATGAACCAACACCTAAACCATCTTCATCAGGGGATCCAAACTCTGCTACATCAGTTCCTCATCATCAACTACATGAATATCTCAGAAAATGGACACATGATCATCCACTAGATAACATCATTAGGAACCCTTCACGCCCGATATCCACTCGTAAACAACTTGCTACTGATGCCTTATGGTGCTTCTTCAACTCTGTATTATCAAAGGTCGATCCTAAAGACGTCAAAACAGCAATGTGTGAGGACAACTGGTTTAGGCCTATGAAAGAAGAAATCCATGATTACGATCGTCTTGATGTATGGGAATTAGTACCTTCTCCATATTGTGCTATGATTATTGCTCTTAAGTGGATCTTCAAAGTAAAGCTTGATAAGCACGGTGATGTTCTGAAGAATAAGGCAAGGCTAGTGGCTAAAGGATACTGACAAGAGGAGGGTATTGACTTTGACAAATCATTTGCTCCGGTTGCACGAGTTGAGGCTATCAGAATCTTCCTGGCTAATGCTGCTAGCAAGAACATGGTGGTTTATCAGATGGATGTAAAGACTGCTTTTCTTAATGGAGATCTCAAAGAAGTAGTGTACGTCAGTTAACCCGAAGGTTTTGTGAATCCAGAGCATCCTACCCATGTCTACCGCTTGAAGAAGGCCCTTTACGATTTGAAGCAAGCTCCAAGGGCATGGTATGATACACTGTCAAAGTTTCTCTTAACAAATGGATTATGTAGAGGAGTAGTTGATCCCACATTGTTCACCAGAAAGTCAGGCAAACACTTAATTCACGTTCAAATTTATGTTCATGATATTATTTTTGCCTCGACCGACCCTAATGAATGTGACCGATTTTCAAAGGAGATAGGCTCCAAATTTCAAATGTCTATGATGGGAAAAATGTCATTTTTCTTAGGATTACAAATTTCACAAAGTCCCCGGAGGCATTTTTATAAATCAATCTAAATATGCTAATGAAATCTTAAAGAAATTCGGATTTGATTCTTGTGACCCTGTTGACACTCCCATGGTGGAGCGTACAAAACTGGATGAGGACCACTCAGGGATCATGGTTGATCAAACGAAATTTCGAAGTATGATTGGATCCTTGGTGTACCTCACAGCCAGTAGACCTGATATTCTATTCGATGTATGCATGTGTGCTAGATACCAGGCTAAGCATACCAAAAAGCACCTTGAAGCGGTTAAACGGGTCTTTCGGTATCTCCAAGGAACCATTAATATGGGACTTTGGTATCTGAAGGACACCGATATGTCACTAACAGCCTATGCAGATGCTGACCATGCAGGGTGTCAAGATACACGTCGAAGCACATCAGGAGGTGCTCAGTTTCTGGGAGATAAGTTAGTAAGTTGGTCTTCAAAGAAACAAATGAGTACGTCCATATCCTCTACAGAGGCTGAATACATAGCCATGTCATCTTGTTGTGCTCAAATCTTAGGGATGAGATCCCAATTATCTGACTATGGCTTTGTATTCAACAAAGTTCCTATGTATTGTGATAACAAAAGTGCCATTGCTCTCTGCTGCAACAATGTTCAATACTCAAGAGCAAAGCACATTAATATTCGACATCACTTCATCAGGGAACAAGTGGAGAAAGGTGTGGTTGAACTATATTTTGTAAGGACTGAATATCAGCTGGCAGACATCTTTACTAAAGCTCTTCCTAGAGAGCGGTTTGAGTTTATCCTTCCACGACTTGGCTTGAAGAGCCTACAACCTAAGACACTCAAACGTCTTCAGGAGGAAAACGAGGAGTAAAGGTGTTTCCTCATCTATTCTGTGTACATATTTTATCAAAAAATATATATATATATATATATATATATATATATACAAAGTTATAAAACCAACAAAAAGAAAATAGAAAAATATAAAATTTCAAAACCCATAAAAATCAGAAAATATCCAAAAATATTGTTTTTCATATCATGTTATTTGGTTTCGATAACATCTACGGACTTTGTTCTGTCATTCAAAAATGACACGGGTCTTTAGAAGAAGTTCGAACAGAAATAATAAATATTTTATTTAAAAAAACAGAAAAAAAAGAAAAAAATGAGATGGAGAAAAATGTTGGTTTATTTTCATTTCAGGCAGTAACCCAGTTTTAAAAGAAAGAACAGAGTCATGCTTAATCTAATTTTGAAACCTCATGCTCTGATTCTAAAAACTAAAGTTCATAAGGAAAGTTTGTCGCCAAAAAGACAAATGTTTCTTCACAAATATTTTTCCTTCTTCTGAAAAATATTTGTTATATATTGAAAACAAAATTTCTTTGAAAATAACTCGGACTTTATTTTGAAAATCATCTGGACTTATCATTTGTCAAAATCTCTATCTCTCAATCAATAACTTAAGTCATTGATTGAGGGGGAGAATTATTTCAAACAATTCAAAAGGTTATTTTTCAAACAATTGGCATGTAAACGAACAAGGTCTCATGTCTCAGGTCTTCTTTTGGATAAATCTAAAATAACAATATTTTTGTATAATTGAATCCAGACCAAGACTATCGTTGTGTTTTCATAAGATTCCTAAGCATGTTTGATCGTTGGATTTTAAAGTTTTATAATCTAATCCTTATCAGTTAAATGTTTTTAAAAGAAAGTCACATTTTCTCCTCAAAATGCTTTCAAAAATAATTTAAATCAATTGAGGTCACAAATCTCAAAGGGTTTGAAAATTGTGATCGGGGGAGAATTTGTGATTTAAATTGGATATAAACTTATTCGATAAGTGGTTTTAGAAATATAATAACAAGCACTCCTCTCTACATGTGCTAAACGATTTCAAATTTTCTACGCACATGTTAAGGGGGAGGATTTATCTTAAACCAAAAAGGATCGAAACGTGATTGATTTATCTCAAAGTGCAGGTTCCCTCTAATATGTGCAAAACACTTTCGAATCTCAATGCACATATTGAGGGGGAGCAATCAAATGAAAACCTCATCCTTCCCAAAATATTTCATCCAAAGTACTTAAAATGCAATATTTGATTAGGAAGTCATGATGATCATTTTAGAAAATGTTAATCAAAGATTGGATCTTTCATTCTCAATCTAAGATTTCAAAAGTCCTCTTGCCTCCATGTGCTAAAATGATTTCTAACACTTGAAGCACATGTTGAGGGGGAGCATTTCTAAAATATCAAAAATATTTAAGGTACAAAACGCTTTGATTTTATATCACATGTACCTTGATTGATTTTGATAAGGATTTAAGACGTACACTTTTAAGGGGTCATTTAAGCCTTTAATCACCCACTTTTATATCCGTTACTGCTTAATTTCGTTCCTTTTCACTTTTTAGGTCTCTTGAAGGCAAAATGCTGGAATGATGCTTATTTGGACAAAAAGGAGTGAATATGTGAAGAAAATGGCTAAAGTCAAGATCAAGACACTTAAGCTGCTGGAGATCCACCTGAAGGCGTCCCACACAAAGGCCGACGTCGTCCCTATATTTGCGACGACTCAGGAGTGAAATTGGCATTTTACACTTGACGGCGTCAGGCTTTGAAGAGTAGGTCGTCACGAAGACTTTTCATCCCAGACGCCCTAGATCCAAATTCAGACGACGTCAGAGCTGAAGGCTGACGGCATCACAACCACAACATGACGCCGTCCCAAAGTTGACTTGGCCAAGACGAAACTCTATTGACAGCGATTCGACGACATCACAATTAAAAGGTGACGCCGTCGCAGTTGTAAATCTATATATAGAATTCGATTTTCAGATTTTTGAGAGGTAGACTTGTGGAGTAAAAACCTAAAATGATTGTAGTCCGTCTTTGAAAATATTTTAGGGTTCTAATACCCTATTTTACATCAGGATGAGTTATTTATTCCTTTGATTTCATTATGTCTTTGATTGAATGTGTGTATGCTTGCATGTTTAACATGTCCGGCTAATTTACTTGTGTGTTTGCTTAGATCTATGAAACCTAGTTATTGAATATTGATTGGTTGTCTTTTATCTTAATTGTAATTGGCTTAGGAGTGTATGAAGCCATTGTTGTATTTTTAATACTTGATCAATCTTTATTGAACATTAGTTTATAATTACTAGTGGAATTGTAGGCTAAATATCCAAAGATAACCTTAGTGTTAAGTTTATGAATCTTAGAGATTTCGTAGTCATTAACCTTAGGTAGCTTCAAAGAGTTAGGGATAAAAGCACACCCTACGACCTTAGAAACCACAACGCGTTAAGAATAAGGACGTGACAATTCAACCATCAATAAAAGATAACTGGGGAGTAATAGTATCTAGGTAAACACATTTTTAATCATCATACGAGCACTCTTCGAAAAGACATAGACTACCTTTAGCTTAGATAATTAGAATAGTAGAGTAATCGGTAGAAGTACCATACCCCCCAAATCTAAACCCCGAGATCGTACCTTTAGTTGTTAAAAAATATAAAAAGATAAAAAATAATCTTCCTCAACCCCAACCTTAGCGTAGTAATTTCTCACTAGCATTCCTATTCCCCTAAAGAACGATATCAATCCCCGAGGCTTACCCTAATACTACACTACAACGATTAGGTTCACTGCCTAGGTGGTTGAAAAACTTGCTCTAAGAAAAGGAAGTTTCCTTTGACCTCGAACGCGCGTTGTACGCGTATCAAGTTTTTGGCGCCGCTGCTGGGGAATAGAATAGCTAGTTAGATTTCTTTCTCATTTAGTTTCCCTTGCTTGATTCCTATCAAGTGAGAATTTTCCCAATTTTAGCTTCCTCATAGTCTATCCCCCTTCTTGGTGACCTTTGTTAGTAACCCCATTACTTTTCATTATGGAAGGTGATAATCAACCACCACTCATCAACCCACCACCAAATAACCCGCCAAGAGGCCATACTCTTGGTGAATACTCTAGACCAAGCCACCTAGGCTATAGGAACACTATTGATCTCCCCGATCAAGCTCAAACTACGGCCCTACGATCCGACATCATCCGGTTGCTGCAAAACAGATATGCATTCCATGGACTTCGTTCCAAAGATCCTAATCAGCATCTTAAGGATTTCTTTAAAATAGTCGATTCCATCGACCTTGATGCTACTACTCGGGAGACCACACGCCATGCCGCTCTTCCAATTCTCTCTACGGGACCAAGCTAGTAATTGGCTTGAGCCACGTCCCGCCGGCTCCATCTCAAGTTGGGATGATCTCACCACTCGTTTCCTACCGGGGAGAACTACTAAGCTTAGGAATGAAATCTTGATGTTCCAATAATGTCAAGGTGAATCTCTCTATGAAGCATGGACTCGATACAAAGACTTGCTCCATAAAGTCCTTCATCACGGCATTGATCTTTGGCTTCAAGTCTAAATCTTTTACGATCATGTCAACTTCTCAACTAAGCAATCCATCGACCAATCGGCCGATGGCAAACTTAGTGATCTCACCGCGGAAGAATCGTGGGGTACAATAGAGGACCTTGCTCTCTATGACAACGAAAGTTGGAATGACCCCCGTGAGTTGTCCAAAAGCGTAAAGGCAATCTCCTTGCCTCCCATTAACTGAAAAACTTCCGATCGTAGGATGCTCGAACTTGAAGATCAAGTAAAATTTCTAATGAGCTCCTACGAAAATCCTAAGTCTTCACGCCAAGTGAACAAAGTCTCTTCCTTATGTGAGCTATGTAGTGGTCCCCATGACACTCGTACTTGGACAAGACTCCCCGAACATGATTCCGTTGACTCCACATCCTCGCGTACCAATGAAATAGGAGGAAGATTCCCTAAAACACCCGGGCCTAGGACTTTCAATGATGCCCGAGAAGCATGGAGGGGCAAACCTGACTACTATTGGGGACAAACCAAAGAATTCACCTCTAATGATTTCTCATGGCCCCCCTCTCACGGCCCTAGCCAACAAAACATAGAAGGGATGTTGCAACACTTAGTTACATCCCAAGAAGCTCAAATAGCCAAGCTTTCGAACCGCTTTAACCAACAACCAGCCAAGATGGATAGGAAGATAGATAACCTTTTTAAAGCTATGACCAATAGTGATAGGAAGACCACTGAAAAGGTTAATGCCATCTCGACTCATTCTCCCGAAGGTTCCGGTGTGAAAATTAAGGACCCAAGTAAGTTAACCAAGCACGTTCAATTTGTATTTACCATCACCTTAGTGAAACCTAATAGGACTAGTGACAAAGCGAACCATGAAACGATACTTGAGGTTAGTGAGACTTCTAAGAATGAATCGAACGATGACGTAAATGAAGTAGGTGATGACTATTTCAATAAGTTTTCTATGGAAGAGGAACTCTCTCGCCACCCACACTTAGTGCGCGACCTATGTTACATGTATGTTAGGAAAAGCCTTAGAATCAAGTTTGGGAACCCTTCGAATCTCAACATACCATGTTGCATAGGACATCTATTTGTGGCAAAGTCCTACATTGACCGCAAGTCCCCAATAAACACCATGACTAGCACGTACTATAATTGGGTGATGAAGAAGCCTATCCCAACTAGGCAAGATCTCGATAATCCTATAGTTAGATGTAATTTCCTTGTTAGAGTTAAGGGATTGCCCGTCTATGTAGGAAGTTTCACGTATCCTACGAATTTCATAATTGTGGATGATATTAGTACGGCCATAGATCCTAGCTTGTCCTACGTTATTCTAGGAAAGCCTTTCATAGAGAACACCGGGATGACTTATGATCTGTCGTTAGGGATAGTTAGATTTAAAGATGAGACTGATGACGTAGCTTACCAAATGCCGTTTAAGATTGAGAATTTTTCATCATTATCCAATGATGAAAAAGAACTTAAGCTATCGGTCTACTATAGGAATGAGGAGGATAAGGAGAAGGGAGTAGATTATGTGATGGATAAGATTTTCGGATTCTATAAGGATTGCTTGAAACTAGGACCAGAATATAGAACCGATTGGGGAGAAGATGACTTTTTAGAAAAGTGCATAATAGGGCACTACTATAAACATGGAAACCCCCAATAGAGACCATCATGAGGAAGAAGGTGACGGAGATGAAGTCACGTAGGAGCATGACTTCGAGTCAAGCTACAAGACTCATAAATAAAGAAAAGCGCTTCGTGGGAGGCAACCCATGCTTAATTGTTTGCTTGTTTGTGTGTCATATATCTTTTCATTGATTGTTTATTCTTATGTTTGAATTTGTGAAAAAGCTATATTCTGTCTTTAACCTCGTCTTAATTACATACAAAAGTATTTTACAAAAAGGATAAGTGTGGGGAAGATTACACACGTTTTTAAAAGAACGTGAACATGAGAATTACAATTCTTAAAAAGATATATATGTGTGTTTGTTAGAATCAAATGCTTGTATCGAGTCATAATGGATGCTTTGCAAGAATTTTTCCAGATTCTAAAGATGTAATTTTTCCTGAAAAACGCAGCAGACCAGTTTCTATCAGGATAACCTGACGGCGTCAAGAGGAGCGAAAACAGCTTATCTAACTTTCTCTCGTTTTTTGTGCAACTTATAAATTTTTGGAATTTCTCAAGTCTTAATTTTCCAGAAAACCTGAAAACATCCATTCCATAAGTATTATATCCTAGTTTAGTAGAGTCATATATAGTTTTACCGTCGATTTTACGTGAAGGTTTCATCTATTTTCTTAAAGTGTGCAGGTTTTATTTATCAAGAACAAGAAACATAAAATTGGATGGAGCTTTTCACGCATACATTCTTCTTGGAGAAGAATTTAACCACTACTTCACACGGATCCTACCAAGCTAATCAGGGAGTATTAGTTTCTTTCTCTTTTAATTACCTTCCATTATCATAACTTTGATACTTTCGGGGAACATTGGGGACAATGTTCAGTTTAAGTGTAGGGATGGAGAATAAAACGGAAACTTTGAAACTATGCCTATCCTTGATCATTTTTCTTGTCCTATTTCATTTGTGTAATAAACCATGAGAAATATCGGTTAGGGTAATTTTAGCACCAAATTTTAAATTTTTCATGACATGTAGGAGTGCATATTTAGTCTTAATAAAGCTTCTCATGGATAGGAAGTTATATGACTAGCACAAAAACCCTTTACCACTCAAATTCCACCCCAAAAATGTGAGGTTCGCCCCTAGATTTGTAGGAATTAAAGCATTCACTTTTAATGCATCGAGAGTGTACCAGTAGTATAATAGATTCTAGAACTTGTTTTGTGATGCATTCCGAGATCGCTAGTGAGACTACACTTGTTTAGTTAGGAATAACTAAATGATAAGAGGCATTAGGATAACCCTTGTTTGATACCTGTATTATAATTACTTCTTCCACATCGGTTGAGTAATTCCCCCACACCCTTGCGTTGTACTCACCTTTAGTACACGATACCCCTAGTTAACCCCTCAGAGCCTATCCTTTTCGCGGTTCTCGTGATATTTCGGTTTTCCGGAATATCAATGAAGAGCATTGTTTACAATCCACCCCTAAATGTACACCCAAATCGCCTTAGCCTACCTTGTATGCACTCACTTTTAGTGAATTATTGTTATCATATTAAACCCTTACTTCAATTATCTAGTTACTTGCATAGTTGCTAAGTCGAGCCATATCTTTTGTACACAGTTTTGGGATGATTGGGACTCATGGGTAAAGTTAAATTTTATGGAATAACGGGAAAGAACGTTAAATTATAATTCCCTTTATCTACGTAATAATGTACTCCAAGTGTTTTGATCTTTTCAATTCGGGTCAAATTAGTGTTAGAGTAATAAAAACTCAAGTGTAGGGATGTGCCTATAAATCTCTTATATTTTGATGTTATCGTAGAGGATGGTAGAGTAAAAGTGTATGCAAAATATATATATATATATATATAAAATCAAAAAAAACGGGTGTGAAAAATAAAAAAAATAAAAAGAAAATGAAAAAAACTTATGGGATACCATCCTACATCTATCTTTATATTTATGTTTGTTTGATTCAAAGTTATCTAGAGTTTAGAGAGTCGAGTCTTGGCTTAGCAATGCCATTCTTCTCATGCTTGTAACATAAAGATTTTTGACTTGCCACCACTAAATCGCCTATCCAACCAAACCATTTGTTTCCCTACCGTAAGCCTAACGTTACATCTCTTTAAAATACCTCTTAGATAGTTACTCCTAGGTGCTTACGCCAAAGCGATGGAGGTTTGATCTAGTCTCAAGCCTATGGTAATCTATGTACTAGGACCGGTTAATGAGTGTTTATCTTCCATTTCCAATTGATATATTTCATATACACCCGAGAGATGAGAGTACCCAAACACCACTTGTAAGGTGCTAGTATATAATTTCCGTGCTTGTTATGACTTTTGCGGGGCTTATACTTGTTGTGAATGATGTTAAACCATTGCTTTATGCCTAATAAATTATAAATTAATTGGCCAAAAGCACATTTTCTTGAGGACAAGCAAATACCAAGTGCAGGGATATTTAATAAGGACTTAAAATGTACACTTTTAAGGGGTTATTTAAGCCTTTAATCTCCCACTTTTATATATGTTACTGCTTAATTTCGTTCCTTTTCACTTTTTAGGTCTCTTGAAGGCAAAATGCTGGAATGATGCTTATTTGGACGAAAAAGAGTGAAGATGTAAAGAAAATGGTTAAAGTCAAGATCAAGACACTCAACCTGTTGGAGATGCACCTGACGGTGTCCCACACAAATGGCGACGCCGTCCCTATATTTGTGACGACTCAGGAGTGAAATTGCTATTTTACACCTGACGACGTCAGGCTTTGAAGAGTAGGGCGTCACGAAGACTTTTCATCCCAGACGCCCTAGATCCAAATTCAGACGACGTTAGAGCTGAAGGCTGATGGCGTCACAACCACAACGTGACGCCTTCCCAAAGTTGACTTGGCTAAGACGAAACCCTAATGACGGCGAACCGACGGCGTCACAATTAAAAGGTGACGCTATCACAGTTGTAAATCTATATATAGAATTTGATTTTCAGACTTTTTGAGAGGTAGACTTGTGAAGTAAAAACCTAAAACGATTGTAGTCCGTCTTGGACAATATTTTAGGGTTCTAATACCCTATTTTACATCGAGATAAGTTATTTATTCCCTTGATTTCATTATGTCTTCGATTGAATGTGTGTATGCTTGCATGTTTAACATGTCCGACTTATTTACTTGTGTGTTTGCTTAGATCTATGAAATCTAGTTATTGAATATTGATTGGTTGTGTCTTATCTTAATTGTAATTGGCTTAGGATGGTATGAATCCATCATTGTGTTTTTAATGCTTGATCAATCTTTGTTGAACATTAGTTTATAATTACTAGTTGAATTGAAGGCTAAATATACAAAGATAAACTTAGTGTTATGTTTATGAATCCTAGAGATTTCGTAGTCATTAAAATTAGGTAGCTTCAAAGAGTTAGGGATAAAAGCACACCCTACGACCTTAGAAAACACAACGCGTTAAGAATAAGGACGTGACAATTCAACCATCAATAAAAAATAACTAGGGAGTAATAGTATCTAGGTAGATACATTTTTAATCATCATACGAGCACACTTCAAAAAGACATAGACTACCTTTAGCTTAGATAATTAGAATAGTAGAGTAATCGGTAGAAGTACCAAACCCCCCAAATCTAAACCCCGAGATCATACCTTTAGTTTCTAAAAAATATAAAAAGATAAAAAATAATCTTCCTCAACCCCAACCTTAGCGTAGTAATTTCTCACTAGCATTCCTATTCCCCTAGAGAACGATATCAATCCCCGAGGCTTACCCTAATACTACACTACAACGATTAGGTTCACTGCCTAGGTGGTTGAAAAACTTGCTCAAAGAAAAGGAAGTTTCCTTTGACCCCGAACGCGCATTATACGCTTATCAGATTTTCAAATGGTTTTCAATTGGTTTCGAGGCGGAAGGAACAATACCAAAAGACCGACCAATTTATTTTATGCATGGAGATATAAGGATGGTTAGGTTTTCGTTCCCATGATCCCGCCAGAGCCGGAGGGATCTACCCAGGGACAATCATCTAGATAGTGTGGAAGTCCTTAGGTATGATGAAAAAAAGGAGAAAAATGAGAATATGGGAAGAGTGCGGACTGAGCAGAGCTAGTACTGGAATAAACCCAACAAAGTTCTAGTTATGAAGTCTCGGTAAGCACTGAAGGGGTTGAAGAATGAAAAAGAATTGAATGTGAAAAGTGTGAAAAGAAATTGTTAGCCTTAATAGTTTTTATTAGAAGTGATGGTCATTCACATTTAGGAACTTTGTAACGTGTGTTAGATATCGTGATAGAATAGTCAACGGGCTCGTGGATTGGGCTAAGCTAAATGGCTAGGCGTTATAATAAGCTTGCCTTGTATAAGTCCAAGTAACCCAATTCAATCCAAGTCCATATCCACGGCCCATAGAAAGCCTTTTAGGGCATCATGTATTCCAACTATAAATACCCCTCAAATGGTCATTTGAGGGGTGTGCTTGAGTGTGTTGTGTGTGTGTGTGTTTTCTTTGGAATAAAGATTCCTTTCTTCTCTCTATCTCTCTACACATATACACGATCTATATATCATTCAAGTCACCAAGTTCTTCTCTTAATCTTTCTTCTACGCATAACACATCTGTTTATGTTATACGTATTCTTGCTATTGGGGACGTGAGTGTTATGATAAGGTATACGTGATAAAAGGGGCTTTACAATTAGTATCAATCGCCAAACAATGGTTTAGAAGTGTTTGTGTTACGTTTTTATTAAAGCTTTTCAAATAAAGTTGCGTTTTTTCTTATAAACGTGGACTTTTTTGCTTAAAGTTTTGATTTTTACGTGGTTTGAAGCTTAAAGTTGTAGACTTTATTGATTTTTAAGTGTTTTGGAAGAATTTTGTGCAAAAGAAATCGATTGGAAACGTGTTTTTGGGTGAAAAATAGCGTTTTTGCAAAATCTGGGCATTCCTACGCGTAGTTATTATTTTGGTCAAAAACCTAGTTTTACACGTAAGAAAGTCAACACCCTATTTCTACGCGTAAGTTTCTACGCATAACCTTTTGGTGCAGATTCTTCGAGCTATAACGGTGACTCAGTGCTTCCCTCACTTGGATAAGTGTGTGGAACACTTCGACTTTCGGATATCTTTTTACGTGACAAGGTAAAGGATTTTGGTTTTAAACCTAAGTTTACGCATAAGCATAAACGCCATTTAGTAACACTCTACGCATAAGTTCACACTTACGCGTAAGGTTTTTACGACTAAGTCTTTTTGTTTACGCATAAGCCTAAGGTTACGCGTAAGATACTTCCTGCGCATAAGAATCCTACGCCTAAGCATCCTACGCCTAAGCTTCCTACGCATAAGATCCTACGCCTAAGCAATCTACGCATAAGCACCATATCCTACTCGTAACTTCTTCTCTCTATGCCTAAGCTCTTCAAAAAAAAATAATAAAAAATAAAAATTTACGCGAAATTCAAATTTTGGTATAACTTGGAAATTTTTTGTCAAAAAATCAAATTTTTGGACCCAAATTCAAATTTTTTCGGTAAAATTTGGCGTCAAAATTGTCAAAACTCAAAATTTTCATACAACCTTTGAATTGATTTTTACTGTGAATTTCAAATTTTGGGAGAGAAAAATTTTCATACGACCAAGTTCACGAGTACGACTTTCAGAAAAACTTCAAACGGAAATATCTTATTAAACACAACTCCTTTATCGTTGAATCGATCCTACATCAACTTTATCATAACATACCTTCATCAATGGAAACTCAACAAGACATTCATGCAGCCGAAAACCGTCCTCCTATGTTGGAAAAAGATGGTTATCTTCAATGGACAAGTCGTATGCTTCGCTACATCAAGACCAAACCTAATGGAAAATTGATGATTCAATCCATTAAGAATGGACCCTTCATACCTCGACAAGTCCAAGTCCCGGAGATCCCGATGCAACACCTCCCGTCCCACCATCTTATCGTGTTCAAAACGAATCGAATACAATCGAAGAGGATTAGAAACAAGTCGATGCAGATGACATGGCAATTCATATTGTCCAATTGGGTTTACCAAGAGACATCTTTGCTGCTGTAGACAGTTGTGAAACTGCTTTCGATATGTGGGAACGTGTTAGACGGCTTTGTCATGGAACAGAAATTGGTCAACAAGACATGGAGAACAAGCTGCTAACTGAATGGGAAAAGTTCACTTCAACTCCAGGAGAATCCATTGAATCCTACTATGGAAGGTTTTGCACTTTAATGAATGAGCTGATCAAAAACAAGTAGACACCCAGAACTATCGTTCAAAACATCAAGTTCCTGAACAATCTTCCAGAAGAATGGGGACGATATGTCACTATTGTCAACCAAACAAAAGACTTACATTAGGTGAACTTTGATCAACTAAACGATTTTCTGAAACAGAACCAATCTGAAGCCAATGAAGTTAGGAAAGAAAGATTGGCAAAGAATCATGATCCATTGGCACTAATTGCAAAGAGCAGTGAACTCACAACAACAAGCTTCATCATCTTCCACTAACAACAACTTGCAGCCATACATTCCACAACCACAAGCTGTTATCCCTCAACAACAATTCTATCCACCAGAACAACAAGTCATTCAACAACAACAGTATCCACAATACCAGGAACAAGGAATCACTGATCTTGAAATTAAACAAGAAGAGGCTTTGTCACATGCTTTTGCATTCTTGGGTAAAGCATTTAGAAGTCGCTTGGGTAATCAGGCGGTTCCGTATCAGGGTAATCAGTTGGGTCAAAATGTTGGAAATCAGATGGGACAGAATGTTGGGAATAGAGCAAGTGGTAATCAGAATGGGAGTGTTGCAGCTCCAGTCGTTGGGAATTATGGAAATATGAATCAGGGTAATCAGGTTACGTGTTACAACTGTCAAGGAGTGGGTCACATGGCAAGGAATTGTCCTACTAAGCCAAAGAAGAAGGATTTTGCGTATCTTCAGAAAGCTATGCTGTTAGCACAAAAGGCAGAATCAGGAATGCAACTGAGTGCTGAGGAACATGAATTTTTCGCTATTATGGATGATGTGGAAGACCGAGAGGACATCAATGCAAACTGCATCTTCATGGCAAATCTTCAGGAGACTAAGTACGACACTGACTCTGACGCACCTCCTATCTATGACGCCAACGCAGTATCTAAGGTACCAATCATTGATCCATGCGATAACAATGTCATATTTGATGTGTTTACTCATGACGAACAGCATTCTTTGACGCCAGCACCTACTTATGATACATACCTGGACAATCCGAGTTGTAGCAATAATTACTATGAAACTCCAGATGTGGATCCTAGTGGAGACTGTGGCACAAAATACTGAGACTGATGAGGAAACACGTGCTTATTTTGAAACATTAATCAATAACTGTGGCATTGAAATTGAGAAAGTTATAACGGTTAATCGCGAAGTTAAGGCAGCGAATGCTAACCGCTGAGCTTGAGACTTACAAAGAGAACGCAAGAGCCTTTGAATTTCATACAAACAAAGTATCAGAATTAGAAATTGGTTATCGAGATTCTGTTTTAAGAGAAAAACAATTGCAACTCAAGTATGACACACTTGATGTGAATTTGAACTTGAAAATAAAATCTTTAAACAAGGTAATTTCTGATCTAAATGACCAACTTTCTAAACAAAAAGCACTGTTTTCTGATCTTGAAAAAGAGAAGAAACAATTGATTGCTGATTTTTCAAAACGAGAAGATTCTCTTCTTGATGAAATTCTTGATAAGAATGAAAAGATCAAAAATTTGGAAAATTTGCTTGTTACAACGGGTCATTCAGCCAAATCAACGGATATGCTGATTAATCAAGTAAATCCGTATTTTCATACAACTCAAAAAATGGCTCTTGGTAACACACCTCCTTGTTTCCTCAAGAAAGCTCAGAAAGAACAGAATGTGTTGATCAATGGACAACCTTTGCATGAACCCATAATTGTTCATGATTCTCTTGAAACGTTAGAACTATCGGATGAGAGTTGATCAAAAATGAAACAAAAGAATCCAGATCTAAAACCAATTGATTATAACAAATGGAACAAAATTAATGGAATTACTTTTGTTAATCAAAAAGAAAAGTCAAAGTTTACCATCACACCCAGTGTTTCAAACAAAGAGTCAAAACCAGTTTCAAAACCAGTTCCAACTCCAGTTGTTGTCTCCAAATCTCTTTCGAAAATCGAACAAATGTCTTCAAACAATCCTTTTAACACAAGTGATGCGAGAAGTATTTTAGAAAATGTGAAAACTCGAATTGCAGATCTTCAAGAGACTGTTAAAACTAAAACCACTATTACACCTAACAACTGGTTCTCTAGTTTTGATATCGAACAAAGAAAGTTTTTTGAAACTCAAATTGCCCCTCAGTTGAATGCCATCAACTCAAGGGTAATTCATTTTGAACAAGCATTTTGAAAGACACAGCTGACTTTGTCAAGGACCATAAATCCCTGGTAAAGCAAGCTAATGAAAGTGTTGAACACATCAAAGTTTTGGAAAATTTAAATGATTCTCTCTTCGAAGATGTTATGACTACCGATATCATGTCCATTATCTTACAAAAATATTCTGTTGAAGATCATGAAAGACTCCAGTCTGAGACCTCCGCAATTGTTTCAAAATATGAAAATGCTCTTGAAAAACTTGAAAAAGAAAACATGTCATATTTTAAACAACTTGATCGAAAAATCAAGGAATGCAAGTATGACAAACTGTCGTATGAGCGTGCCTACAAGGACATGAAAGAGCAAAATGATCTTTTGAGATCTCAGCTAGAAAGTCTAAAAAGAAAGGCTGTGGATACTAAGATTGCAAAACCATTGACTAAAGAGAAGGCAAATGTTCCAAAACCGGTTTTCAAACAAAAAATGTCTATTTCTCAACCGCCTCCAAAAGTCAATGAGAAAAATAATTTGTCAAAAACAGTCACTCCACAGTCCCTGCCTATTAAAAAGAGAATTATCAAAAGTTTTGAAAAAGGAAACGTAGTTGCTGAAACACCAAAAGTGATTACACCTGGCATCTCTAAGACTAGTACACGGAATGTGACCAAAAATCCAGTTAAAGAATTTGTCGGTTCTAACAACATGGTCAACAATCACTATCTAGAAGAAGCTAGGAAAAAGGCACAGACTCGAAAAGACGGAATTCTAGGTGCAACATCTAGGGTGATGAATTCTACAAGATTTCAAGGCACTGCTAGTAGTAGTAAACCATTACCTAGGAACACAATACAAAAGACTAGGGATTGGCTTGCATCTAAGAGTAGTTGCGCAAAAGAAAATGCTATGCCCTTAGAAAACAACACTAGGAATTCTAAGTCTTTTTCGGACAAGAATCAACTTCCAAAAGACTGTAGTGACAAAGTTAAAGTCTGCTTTTAAACAAGAATATTGAATTTGTCTGTACTACATGTAAAAAATGTGTCTTTTCAGCTAACCATGATGCATGTGTCTCACAATATCTCAAGAAAGATAATTCTCGTGCCAAGGCACAATCCACTAAGACTCCAAACCGAAACAAACCCGTTGACAAGATGAACATCAAAAGGAAACCTAATAGGTGGATCTCTTCAGGACGTAGTTTTTCAAAAAATGAGTCTTCCGCTGCATCTGATAAGAAAACAACTCCTAGATCTTACCTTAAGGTGGATTCCCACGGGAAAAGTTTTCAACCAAGTTGGTCTTAGATGGATTCCCACAGGAAAGATTTTTTATACTTGTACCAACACAGATAATAGTGCCAATCATCAGGAAGTTGAAACCCTTACAACTATTGATAGTGATCACCCTCACCGTGAGGAATCTTGTACTTCTAACACTGTTATTTGTGAAAACTCTTCTTCTTTGGTTGCAGGTGAATCAAATATCTCGGAACCCAGCTCATAAGAGGGTTCTAATTCTGTAAACTCTTCTTCTTCATTCTCTCTATCTTCTATTTTTGATTTTCCATTTCTTTTATAAAACCAACAAAAGCAAAATACAAAAATAGAAATTTTTTCAAAAATACAAAACAATATAAGATCAAAAAATCAAAAATATTCTTCTCCGACATGTCTCTCGTATAATCGATATTCTGTACGTTTCTAGAAATGTCATTCAACAATGATACGGGTATGTACAGATGCTTGAGCGAGAGTTCTTTAAATGTTTTCTAAAACATGTCGTTTCTCAATTTTTCTTAAAAACATAATGGCTTCTGAACACATCAGTTCAGAACCCGCACTTCAAAGAAAGGAAAGTGCTTATCCAAATCAACGGTTTTAAATATTTTTCAAGCACTATTCCTAAAAACATAATGGCTTGCAGTTACTTCAGACTGTAACCCGATCTTGAAAGAAAGGAAAGTGCTACGCAAAATCGATTTTCATAAATATCGAGCACTTATCCTAAAACAAATGAAGATAATTCTTCTTCAATATCTTCAAAAGATTTTTTAAAATCTTCATCTTGCGTACCATTGATTCGAAATTTTTCAAAAAGATTCTTTAAAACCTCTCATATTTGGTACCAAGATAACTCCCTCTAAACCCTTAATTGATTCTAAATTTTCTGTATGAAAAATATGCTTTCGTTAAGGGGGAGTATAAAACAAAAAATTGTTCCAAAATTCATGCTAAATCAGTTTCTCTCCAAATGCTTTTCGAAAAACATATCTTTTAATCATTTTGTTTCAAAAACATCATTGATATGCTATTTTTTAGGGGGAGAAACGTGATTAAAATGTGATCAAAAAGTTTAATGATCGTTGTTTCAATCTCAAAAGAGCTCGACTCAGACGGAACCAATGAATTGACGAGGAATCTAAGTCAGTATATGTACCATCTCGAGAAACTTGTGATAGATATGCACCTTCATGGGTCTAACCTCCTTTTCAAGGAGTGTTTACAACTTCAAGTTAGTTATTAGAGCTAGTTGTCACCTAAAAACTGACAATGGAACTCTTTAACTAGGAAACGTAACCGTGTCTCATGGGGAATTGTCTATCATGAGCCGATCAATTCAAAAAGTGCTAACTCTACCCTCTATGTGCAGATTTCTGTCAATACTTATAAGCACATGTGAAGGGGGAGTGTTTCTGAAAATATAAAACTCTTAGAGTGTTCCAAACATGTTTTCAATCATAAACACTTTGAGAGATTTTCAAGAAAAATGGTTTTATGGCAACAATAGGACAGTCATGGAGTTATAAGGTGACTAAGGATAGGAACATTTGTCCTATGATCCGCCAGAGCCGGACAGATCTACCTAAGGACATCACAAATAGTTAGAACTAGAAGTCCTTAGGAATGATTGAAAAAAGGAGTAATGTGAGAAAGGAGAAAGAAGGGGTTGAAGAATTAAAAATAAATGTAATGAGAAAGGGTGAAAAGAAATAGCCCTCCATATTCAACCTTAGGGAAGAAACCGGGTTCAATTCATCTGCTACTGGTTGTCACTCAGTTGACACTGGTATTGAAGACAAAGACGTCATGGACCCAGTGACGCACTGCACTAAACCTTCTAGCCACTCAATTCCTCTTAAAAGGATTTGTTTCATTCTCACTGGGAACCCTACATAGTCTATCGACTTTCTCTTAGAGATCGTTGGTATTGAAGAAGGAGACCCTCTCCCTAGTCTTCGCTCAGGAAAACCAAAATGCACTATTGAGTCTAGAGCCTCGAGATTCATCAAAAGATCTCATAGGAACACATGACATGACATCGCTTGTTGTTCATCAATAAGGACACAAGTGATATATTCTAGAGTCCTACGCAGATCTTAGCAATCTGCAAGAACATTTATGAGAAGTTTCACATCTGTGATCTTCAGTGATTGAATGGAAACTCCTGCCACGGTCAACATCAAGCAGCCCTGACAGCAGGTCACTTCGGTAACTCCCCGTGGATTACGCTTAGTGTGTCTCAAACGATCTACAGTCGTGAGGTGATGCTTCGGTGTACCTCAGCGACTCATCTGAACTGTAGATGTACTTCGGTATATCGTGTTATCTCACTTGTGGGACTCCAGTTCAGGAACGGCCCTTGTGAGAATTAGAAACGTGTTTTCACACTATGCTGTTAACACCCTCGAAATTCAAACTTGTAAGTGCCGGAATTCGCTTATTACTAACCTGTTTTATGTTTTCTTCTTATGGAAGCTCCGGAGCGGATTGATCGTGCAGACTATCCACATGCTCATGCCAACAACACATGAAAGTTCTCATCAAAATCAAAAGCTACTCAAAGTTAAAGATGATTCTTCGTCTATGTCAAAGAATCTACAAAGTTTAAAGACTCGAGAACCACATCATTGGTAACCAAAAGTCAAATAGAAGTGTGAGCATGGTGGAGAAATACTTGGAGACACCAAACCAACGAAGTTGACAACGGCAGACAACCACATTAATTGATCACAAAGCATGAAGGAACAAAGAATCAAGACTAGTAAAGACCTAATCAAGTGGAGCATCATTTGAATGACCACCCCTTAGGGGGAGATTGTTAGCCTTAATAGTTTTTATTAGAAGTGATGGTCATTCACATTTAGGAACTTTATAACGTGTGTTAGATTTCGTGATAGAATAGTCAACGGGCTCGTGGATTAGGCTAAGCTAAATGGCTAGGCGTTATAATAAGCTTGCCTTGTATAATTCCTAGTAACCCAATCCAATCCAAGTCCATATCCACGGCCCATAGAAAGCCTTTTAGGGCATCATGTATTCCAACTATAAATACCCCTCAAATGGTCATTTGAGGGGTGTGCTTGAGTGTGTTGTGTGTGTGTGTGTTTTCTTTGGAATAAAGTTTCCTTTCTTCTCTCTATCTCTCTACACATATACACGATCTATATATCATTCAAGTCACCAAGTTCTTCTCTTAATCTTTCTTCTACGCATAACACATCTGTTTATGTTATACATATTCTTGTTGTTGGGGACGTGAGTGTTATGATAAGGTATACGTGATAAAAGGGGCTTTACAGAAATAGCCCTCCATTAATTCAACCTTAGGGCAGAAACTAGGTTCAATTCATATGCTACTGGTTGTTACCAAGGTAACACCAGTATTGAAGATAAGACGTCTGATGTGTTATTTCATCTTGCGTTTAATATTTATAAAACTTAGACAACTTAGGATAAACACATACTAACGGGCAGAGAACCCGATCAGATGAAGTAAAGCCTTAGGTAAATCCGAGTATCGTCCCAAGAGAGTTGTGACCTTGAAAGAACTAAGATGATTAGAAATGATATGATTTTGATAATCCATTAATATGCTATAATTATTCCAATCACACAGATACAAGAATTTTAGGATAAAGAGATAGATAAGCGAAGCTTAATAAAGAATGCAAATATGAATTGATTCTCGATATGAAGGTTCAATATAGTGGTTAATTATCGCCAGACTCCTTTGGTCAATTTGTCATGGCCTATGGTTCTTAGATTTCTCACCAAGATAAATAGGTCACCCGGGATCATTCGGCAACCTAATAGCAGTCATTAAGGGCCAAATCCACTAGATCTAGTCTATGGAAACCTGGCTGTTAGGAACTTAGATTTCCCCTAACCTTTTAAATACCTCCACTTGATAGGTGATCATTTGTTCAGTTCGCACACGAAGAGTGGTTGTACTATGGCCAATTCCTTTTATACTTCGCAACCTATTAGACTGAGGTCAGTTGGCCATATCTCCCAGCCCTTTAGATACTAACAAGCTTATAATATTACCAAGACTAGTGATCTATGATAATACTAGTAAATGTCTATAAAGAAAAAAAGAGAAGATCAATAACGTAAATTCAAACTTCAATTAATAACATGAATTCATAGTATAAGTCCTAGAAAAATATAAAAGGAATTTAAACACGAATACAATGAAACTCGTAGATGAGAACTTCGTTATTCATGCTCCTAAACCATGATTATTCTTCTGTGTTTGATCTCCCCAAACCTTAGAAGGTTTGAGAAAGGAGAGATGCCTATAACTGATGAAAACTGTGTCTATTTATAGGCTCGGATACTAGTTATGGCGTAACATTTATTAATTAGTTACGCCGTAACTCTTCAAAATCTTGTACTTATCCATGGTTACTCATAACCTTAGCTGAGAGTTACGCCGTAGTCTTCGTAAATCAAATGCTTCTCTTCTGCTACGGCGTAACCTGAGCTGATGGTTACGCCGTATCCTTTGTAAAATTGATGTTTATCCATTATTACGGCGTAACCCGAGCTAAGGGTTACGCCGTATCCACTATCAAGTTGGCTGCTTCATGTTCAGTAGTCTTGTTACGGCATAATTATACTCCATTGTTACGCCGTAATCTTCATAATCATTATTACGGCGTAACTTTATCAGTTGGTTAGGCCGTAGTTGAGAGAAAAGTCATCCTTTGGGTTTGGAAATGTCCATTCACCGCTTCCTTGCACAAAATAGATCCTGAAATGAAATAATAAGTAATATGGATGTTTTCACTATCAGAACAGTTTTATGCTATCAAATATCCCCCCACTTGAACTCTACTTGCCCTAAAGTAGACCTTTTTAGACTGCAAAAGATACATCCCCAAGGAATGTGTAGTTAAGATTCCCATGCTAGAATATTTATACGAGCCGAACACCTCACGAAATGGGAACGAAAACACTCTCACACTCATCCTAATCTAAGTGTTAATTTTATGGTGATCACTCAATTGCACAGGCATAGTAAGTATTATATCATAAGCTTGGCAATTACACACATCTCCACCACTAGAGCTAAGGTTAAGACAATTTTAGAAAGTAATGTTGGGGTGATAGTGATTAAAAGGCTATGGGGTAGTGTCATTACTAACGTGCACAGTGAAGTAGACAAAATCAATGATACATGACCAAATCCATGGCCAAGACATCAAGGATTGCTCGCTGCATCACCTAGACACGCTTCACGACAAAAAGGGTAAGGTAAGGCATGGGATATTTTAATGGGTAAAAAGAAAAAGAAAACAACTAGTCTTAGCTTTAAACCAAGTTGCCGTCTCCCCACCGTTCATTCAAGGTTCATCTTGATGGTACGAAAATAGGATCATAATACGTCATGGAATACACCATTTAAATATTTTTTTTCTTCTCGAACCGATGATGTCTTGACTATCTTCCAATCTTCGAATGTGATCGAGGTATTATTCTCGATGCTAATTTCTTTTAATCACATAGTGCTTACAATATTTTGCACTTTTATCAACAAGGACTAATATGCACTTTTATTATAGTGCTTATATATATATATATATATATATATATATATATATATATAGGATAAAGATCAAATAAAAAGATAAATATCCGTAAAAAGATAAAAAGATCGTTTTTTCAAAAAAAGTTCTCAAAAAATTACCAAAAAATTCCACAAGATCGGGTATGATGGTGCATGAAAAAGTTGTGAAAAACTTTTTTCTAAAAGTGGATATTTTTCCTAAAAAAATTATGAAATAATACGCTTTGCGCATTAAATCATTTTTGTGCATCAAAAATGGGTTTTTGCACCCAACTTCTTTTGACTTTTTTCATCAAAATAACATTGCGCATCAAACTAAAATAAGTTGAAAATTTTGTGCATCAAAATTTTTTTGCGCATCAAAATTCGCTTTTTGTGCATTAAAAAAAACGTATCAAAACTCAAAATTATAAAAAAAGTTTTCACAAAAGTTTTATGCACCAACATACCCGATATTATGGAATTTTTTTGGAATTTTTGGAGAATTTTTTAAAAAAATAAACTCCTTTTATTCTTTTTACGGATATTTGTCTTTTTATTTTAACTTTACCCTATATATATATATATGTATATATATATATCCCCCCATTTGAGATGAGCATAAGGAGAATATTGGGGGATCTTCTGTGATCTTCAATAGGATGTCGTCGATTTGGCACGTTTTCTGAATCTTTTACTCAAACCTCGAACTAGGGCGAACAATGACTTCAAGATCAAAAGATAAGACTACAAGGTAGGCTAAGGTGTAAAGGTGTATCGAAAATAAGAGTTAGAAAACGAAAGGATGGGCTCAAATAGGTGTAACTAGGGGTATCTTGCACTAAAGGAGAGTGCAACAAAAAGGGTTAACATGGAGGTCGAAAAGTCAATGCGACTAATCGATAAACACATACAAGTAAACACATATGGGCTATTTGGGTTTAATCCTAAAATATTTGCCTTTTTCAAATAGCCTTTTCCAAATGCACCAAGCTAACTCGATAAACTACTCGTCTATGGTCTCGAAGAGATGTAAAAGCCAAGTTCTAAAGTCTACAATATTATCGGCACACTCAATATTAGGTAGATTGGGTAAAATAGGGGAAATGGAAAGGCTAAATCTCACCAATGACAATAAGGGTTATAGTGTGCTCGGCTATGTGTAATTCTAGATTGGTTAAAAATATGACAAATTTTTTTCAAAAGAGCTTAAAATTTTAAAACCAACTAGAAAATTAGGGCAAGTAGGCTAAGTAATCATACACTTCATTTCTATTCCTATCCCCCCATTTGAAGTGTACAAAGTCCCATTTGTACTAAAAAAGAAAAAAGAAAATAGAAATGAAAAATAACCGAGAAAGAAATAAACTCCCCTCTCAAATGCTTGCCCAAGATGTCTCACTAAAAGTTGAAGGTGGGTCAGGAGGTTGCTAATGCGTATCTTATCCGGTGACTACGCCTTAACTAATATGCTGTCAAAAATTTCCTGCTGACCACTGGTTACGGCGTAACTCATCCAAATGATTACGCCGTAATTGCATCACAGAAGGAAAATTTTGTACCCATAGGCACAATAGATTATCCACCACATAAATATCCTAGTTATTAAGTTATTATAGACATAAGTTTGAAATTCTTCAACAAATAGGGGAATCAATCATCCCTGTGGTGATCATGTTCCATGGAGTAGAACGGAGTCTGGTCAAATGGGGTGCTCGTGGTGCTACCAGGAGTGGGCTCAGTCTGCATAAATGCCACTCCTTGCTGGATGCCAATATCGAGGATGTCGGGCTGGTACACATATCCTAGTCCTTGCCATCGAGGATGGCTCAGGTGCATCTCTTGAAGCATCTGGCTCGTACGGTCTGCACTCCAGCTGAAAAAATCTTGTTGCAGCTGCTGCACCTGATACAGTGTACCTGCAAAACCCTCAAACTGGTTACTCAATCCATATAAACCCACTCTGAGGCTATCAATCTCCTCATTGAAGTGGGTTGACATCCCTTCAATCCTTTCATCGATCATTTGTAACATATCCCTAACATTAACGTGTGCCCTACGTCGACCCCTCGGCACACGCTCCTCAGCTTCCTCTTGGACACCACCAGCACCACTAGTTTCCCTGACTTCTCTCCTCGGGGCTGTCCCTGCTAACTCAACCACTCCATAAACATCTTGTGTATAAATTCCAAACTCCACAAGCTTATTCAACCCAAGCTAGCCAGTTTCCTTCCCACGGGATACACAAGCCAAAGCCTCTTCAGATATCAACCCATAACTCCTAGCCAACCTACCAATAAAATGAGCCCCCTGAATCAGACTCTTCCTGGTAAAACCCTTAGCTCCATTGCCCATAAACCTCGCCAAATAATGAGGGACATCAATGTGATTTCCCCCTTCCATCCCATTTAAGAGGTATAAATCGTCCATGGTCATTTTCTCTTTGGTCGAATGCCTTGCCCTTATAGAACAAGCAAGGAGTCGGTGCACCAGTCGGTGCATAGGGGTCCTTGCCAAGGTGTAAGTAGGTGGATGCCTCGAGTTATACCCGGGCACAGCAGAAATGCAGTTGAAGTAATTGGTGGGATCATAGTCTTCTGGCCTATGCCTCCAAAAAGTTTCGTAAAACTCCTCAAAGACTTCAGAATCCTTCAAAGTCAACCGCCATCTCACACCCCCCAGCTGAAAATACCACGAAACCTGATCATCATCGTCGATTTCACTCTTGAACTCGACTGAAGCTAGGAACTCATGAACATATTCTGGGTTAATTGGCTCGGTTATCCGAAAGAGCCTTAACCAAGCATTGCAAGTAAATGATCCTTGCGAGTACGTAAACTTTATTTTACAGAATTTTCTGAGCTTCCTCCCAGCAGACCCGTTTTCAATCCCATCAAACGCATCGAAGTCCAAAGCTTCGGGCTGATTAATATCCTTCCTTGTCAACATCAAGTAATCATCACGGCATAGCTGCCTAATCCCTTCATCTTCAAATGCCAGAAACCTAACCCATTCAGCGGGGTTGGGAACGGGGTTTTCTTCTGAAAAGAAAACAGATAAAAGTTAGGAATCGAGCCTACTGATGACTAGTTATGGTGTAACCAACATTACAGGTTACGCCGTAATTAAACTACACAAATGGTTATGACGTAACATAAACCACAGGTTACGCCGTAATCTTCCCTAGAAACTCAGCACAACATATGGTTACGATTAGCAATCGATTACGCCGTAACCATCAATTTTATGCAAGTGGTAAAAAGAATCATCAATTTTTAACCTATTAGTGCTGAGGGACCGCACCTAAACCGTTAGGTTTGTGTTTGACTCAAAACACATTTAAACTAAGTCAAAACGACCCAAGCAACCCTTAATAATATGACACGAATCAAAATAATATAGGGAATTCATCATAATCTTTAATTAATCAAGCCAATAGCAGTAAAATAATAAAATAAGCAAGATCCCCAAAATATTAAAATATAAACCCTAATTGAATAATCGATAGAAACGAATAAAAAAGAGTAGTGATAGATCTTACAAGCCATTGCTTGAGTGAAGGAATGAAGATTTTTCCACAAAAATTTTTGGGAGAAATATTACTGTTTTGGTAGGCGGTGAAAAGATGCGTGTTTTTGTAAAAACCTAGTTTTTCATCCGAATATGGGTTTTATACTGCCAGGATGTTACGGCGTAACTAGGGAAAGAGTTACGCCGTAACTAAATTTTTAGTTATTAAAGTTTTTATTATTATTAAATGGTTACGTCGTAACTCTTAATAGAGGTTACGCCGTAACTAATAGCTTCGAAGAATCAATGTGGAATATTGCAATACGAGAGATTTAGATACGTACCAAAGTTAGGAAGTGCTCACATCTCTTATTTAGGTAAATATGATAGATCATACCTTAGATCTTCCATTAACTGTTCCCCGGCAGAGGCGCCAAAAAGCTGATGTGCTATTTCATCCTGCTTTTAATATTTATAAAACTTATACAACTTAGGATAAACACATACTAACGGGCAGAGAACCCGATTAGATGAAGTAAAGCCTTAGGTAAATCCGAGTATCGTCCAAAGAGAGTTGTGACCTTGAAAGAACTAAGATGATTAGAAATGATATGATTTTGATAATCCATTTATATGCTATAATTATTCCAATCACACATATACAAGAATTTTAGGATAAAGATATAGATAAGAGAAGCTTAATAAAGAATGCAAATATGAATTGATTCTCGATATGAAGGTTCAATATAGTGGTTAATTATCGCCAGACTCCTTTGGTCAATTCGTCATGGCCTATGGTTCTTAGATTCCTCACCAAGATGAACAGGTCACTCGGGATCATTAAGGGCCAAATCTACTAGATCTAGTCTATGGAAACCCGACCGTTAGGAACTTAGATTTCCCCTAACCTTTTAAATACCTCCACTTGATAGGTGATCATTTGGCCAGTTCGCACACGAAGAGTGGTTGTACTATGGCCAATTCCTTCCATACTTCGCAACCTATTAGACTGAGGTCAGTTTGTCATATCTCCCAGCCCTTTAGATACTAACAAGCTTATAATATTACCAAGACTAGCGATCTATGATAAGACTAGTAAATCTCTATAAAGAAATAAAGATAAGATCAATAACGTAAATTCAAACTTCAATTAATAACATGAATTCATAGTATAACTCCTAGAAAAATATAAAAGGAATTCAAATTCGAATACAACAAAAAATCTTAGACGAGAACTTCGTTATTCATGCAACTAAACCATGATTCTTCTTTTGTTTTTGATCACCCCAAACCCTAGAAGGTTTGGGAAAGGAGAGATGCCTATAACGGATGAAAACTTTGTCTATTTATAGGCTCGGATACTAGTTACGGCGTAACTGTTGGGTTTTAGGTTCCAATGAAAGGAATTATTCTAAGTGTGGAACCACTGCCAGCACAAATAAAACCACGGCCAGAAGAAATGTAACCACTGATGATGACAAACCACGGCTAGTAATAATTTTGATCCACTGCTTATGTAACAAAGCACTGCTAGTTTGTTAAGTCGGTTTAGAGATTTGTATTTAGATAATTATAGTAAAGATAGTTATCTTGTAGGTTACGTATTGTATATTGTATACGACTCCTTAGCCTATAAAAGGAGGTCCTAGGTTAGGTTAGATATGGGTGTTAGTTATATCTAAAGTCGATACACTTCAAGGTTGTGAAACCCTAATACTATTCAGAGTATTCGTATTAATATAATACTGAGGTGTTGATTGTTAATTAAAGTATTCTTCTTAAGATTAAACATTAAATTCCACGTAATGTTTAATAGTTTGTTTTAGTTAAGTCAGCTTTTATAAAGGATCGTTTGCTCAACTGGGATCAACAAGTGGTATCAGAGCAAGGTTGCTCGTGATATCTAGGATCGTACAAGGTTTTCTTGGCGAAGAAGGAAGAAAATTCAAATATAAAAAAAAATTGAAAAGTTTCTGCAAGACAGTTTCAAGAGGAGATAACTTTTTCGTGAACCGTTGGATTAGGCTACAATTTTTACTGGAGCATCTCAGTATATCCATCTAACTTTTCACAAGAGGGATCGTCAATTCGAGCTCGCAATCAAACGTTATTCAATGTCAAAGTTCGCTGCAGAAACATGGTAAATATTTGAATTTTAGAATGGTTATTGGATTTCTGTGAAAAATAAATTCATTACTGCTTTGTTTCTTTCGCATGGTATCTCAATTGGTTCCTATAATCTGATTGGTCCACATTATTATTCTAGCTTATCCCTGATTGGTTGATCAATTGAATTACTTCGTACTAAATTTTAGACATGGGACGGTGCTGATTACCTCGTAACAGGTCACGTAGAAGGTTTCTATCTATTTATCAATTGGTCATGTGATGGAAGGTTTTATTATGATTAATAGATCTATTATTTTAATCTATAAACTGCTTGTATTATATGCAAACTGAATAACGAGTACAAGTTGATACTGCTTGTGAAGTATGTTAGCATTGCTTTGACATTGAACCTTTGTACTGCTCACTTATGTTACTGCTGCTACATGTGATAATGTTTACAAGTTTGTACTGCTATCTTTAAGTTACTGCTGCTATGACAAATAGTACTGCTTGTTCGACTTTTACGGCTGCTACGATATTAAAGAATGTTATGAAGGAAGTTTGGTGGCTATGGTTCAAAGTTAATTGTCGAATAGTAAATGGATTTGGTTTTCGTATGAGATGGTTTTACACACACATGGGATTTAGTTCACACACACAAAAGGGAGTTTGGAATTTGTTCTTAAAGGTTTTAAAAAGCTCGTATTTGGTTTCTATTAATTAATTGATTACGAAGACGATTATTTATCACTTATTTGAAGGTGAAGTGGAATTACTTGGATACGTGTTTTATCATATCTTAAAAGGATTCTAACTAATTTTAAGGTAACTTGTTTGTGCTTCAATGATTGTGACGAAAAATTGACATAACACTTAAAGGAGTGACGTTATTATGCTAAGTGATTATTGTCAAGAGATTGCGGTCTCCATATACATGGGTATACGTTCGATGTCATCTATAGTGCAAGACATAACACACAATTTTGGGTTATTCTACTTCTACATCAAATTCGTTATATTTGGTTTTCTTCATAAGTGATCATTACATAGAGCTTACAGATTTGAAGAATCATGAAGATGGTTAACACATTGGTTTCAGGGGAAGTATCTTATTATGCGTTTTAATCATTTGATGTTTATGCACCAATCAAGGGGAAGTGTTTGATTTTACTACTATTAATCATTATTACTACTGCTTGTTTAAGTTTCTACTGGTTTGGATTCATTATTCGCATTATGCTTCATGGAGGGTAATCTGAAACATTAGAAGGCTTGATTAGTTGTATGATATTGGTTCGTGGTGGTCAAGATCATTATTTGCATACGTTCCCTATTTGTTGATAACAAAAAGGGGAAGATATGTTTGAGTGGCATGGCATGGATTAAGGGGAAGACAAGGAAGACAAGATTTGTTTCATTCAGGGAGATGTTTACATCTCAACTTCTGCTACTTCGTCTAGGGAAGTTCATACACGACTTTGTTTATTTTGTCATCATCAAATAGGGGAAGATTGTTGGGATTCTTGATTTGATGAGACAAAGTAAATAGAAGAATGAAACAAAAGGACTTAAAGTGACAAAGATGAAACTTACAAAAAGATGGAAGGACTTGCTAGCAAAAGAAGTTTTATTTATTAGTCCTTCATAGAGATTTGTAAACCCTAATCCTCTAGTATATTAAGAGGACATAGGGTGTAGGTTTTTATATACAAGTCTTCCAATATGTATTCGACTATGATAGGAATTATTCTAAGTGTGGAACCACTGCCAGCACAAATGAAACCACGGCCAGAAGAAACGTAACCACTGATGATGACAAACCACGGCTAGTAGTAATTGTGATCCACTGCTTATGTAACAAAGCACTGCTAGTTTGTTAAGTCGGTTTAGAGATTTGTATTTAGATAATTATAGTAAAGATATTTATCTTGTAGGTTACGTATGGTATATTGTATAGGACTCCTTAGCCTATAAAAGGAGGTCCTAGGTTAGGTTAGATATGGGTGTTAGTTATATCTAAAGTCGATACACTTCAAGGTTGTGAAACCCTAATACTATTCAGAGTATTCGTATTAATATAATATTGAGGTGTTGATTGTTAATTAAAGTATTCTTCTTAAGATTAAACATTAAATTTCGCGTAGTATTTAATAGTTTGTTTTAGTTAAGTAAGCTTTATAAAGGATCGTTTGCTCAACTGGGATCAACAATAACATTTATTAATTAGTTATATCGTAACTCTTTAAAATCTTGTACTTATCCATGGTTACGGCGTAACCTTAGCTGAGAGTTACGTCGTAGTATTTGTAAATCAAATGCTTCTCTTCTGCTACGGTGTAACCTGAGCTGATGGTTATGCCGTATCCTTTGTAAAATTGATGTTTATCCATTATTAGGGCGTAACCTGAGCTAAGGGTTACGACGTATCCACTGTCAAGTTGGCTGCTTCATGTTCAGTAGTCTTGTTACGGCGTAATTATACTCCATTGTTATGTCGTAATCTTCATAATCATTATTAGGGCGTAACTCCATCACTTGGTTACGCCGTAGTTGAGAGAAAAGTCATCCTTTGGGTTTGGAAATGTCCATTTACCGCTTCCTTGCACAAAATAGATCCTAAAATGAAATAATAAGGAATAAGGATGTTTTAGCTAGCATTTTACTCATAATGTGATGATAAAGGGGGAAGTTAACGCTTAGAATATCAAGACAATTTGATGTTATCAACTTCATGGACCCAGTGACGCACTGCACTAAACTTCCCAAGCTACTCAAGTTCCTGTTAAAAGGACTTGTTTCATTCTCAAGAGGAACCTACAAAATCTATCGACTTTCTCTTAGAGATTTTTGATATTAAAGAAGGAGACCCTCTCCCTAGTCTCCGGTATAGGAAACCAAAAGCGCACTATTGAGTCTAGAGCCAAGAGATCATCAATAAATCTCATCAGGACACACAATTAATGAAGACTTACTATTTCACATAATGTGGAAAGTAAGAAAATATATATTAAGAGTCCTACGCATTATCCTTGTGGTATTGCCAGAACATCCGAGTGATATGTCAAATATTCACGATGAAGATGGAAATGCTTCTAGAGCCAACATCAAACAAGCTCTTGGTGGGTGACATGTGAGATCTTCTCGAAAGATCAAACTTGTGACAACTGGATAGAAACGATGGGGCGATTCACTCTTGAATCAACCTTGGTCCTGGAAATGGATTGACGGATACCTTTGAAAAAAACTGGGTGTTGTGCTCAACAACTATTTTCTCCAGCACATCGACTGTGTATTATGTTTTCCTAAATAAAAAAAGGGTATTTGTGATTGATTATTGATTTTCCATAAAAACTTTGTTGTATTGCAAAACACTTTCTATTAAGCAATACACGATTGTTTTTCAAATAATTTTTCATCAATCAGTGAATCTTAATTCGCTGGTTCACTCACTCCATGCTGTCTTCTTTGAGACATTCCGGTTTGAGAACGGCTTGATTAGCTGCGAAACCCTGTCAAGGAGGTTCTTCGGAATTCTACCTGATCACAGGCAGTATTTGTACTGATCAATGGGGAACCGTGGTTCTTGCAACCCCATTCAACGAAAGTGATCAAAGACACTTTCGTGCGCTTTATTGCTAACTGTTGTTTACAGGGACACCCGACGGTTGCAGCTTATCAGAATTGAGGAGTCATTCCATAACCGCATGCTCACACATCACATTCACTTCTAAAAAAATCATGATAAATGCATATCTTCATCAACTGGCTCTGATATTTGCAATCCATGCTTCTGCTATGTTGCTGCAAATATCATGAATCAACAAAGCTTCCGCTACTCTGATGAGAAGATATCATGATCCAAAATGTGAGCATGTCGGTCCAAAAGTCACAACCTCATATAATGGCGATACAACAAAGGATGAGTCAGATATTTGCTGTGGCTGATGATCTCAAAGTTGGCTCAAAAGAAACTCACCATCACGTGGATCAGTTAAAGACCTCCACTTAATGAACACAACATGCAGAACATGAAGAATCAAAGACTACGAGCTACAGAGCAAAGAACTTATCAAAGAATCCAAGAACATCAAATTGTAATATTTGTTTGTAATTGAGGTGACCTCCCTTAGCGGGAGAGTTAGGATTTATAAAATCCGGTAGTTAAAGAGTCGGTCACCTCAATTATATGTAATCGTTAGAAAGCTCGTAGTCTTAGTCATTTAGTGATAGTTAGTAGTTTGTTATGTAACACCGTGGAGGACGGACGGGTCTTTACCCACTGTATGCCTGATCCACAGCCCGTAGGAGGCGCCTCATGTAACTAACTATAAATACCCTTTGCCTAGCAAGGCAAAGGGTTGAAGCTTTCATAATACATTTTAATTTGTCTCACTAAAGTTCCCAACTCTCTTCCACTTTCTCTCTCTAGAACTCAAACTATTCGACCCATATATGTGTTAGATTGTGTGTTTGTGAAAATCAATATGTAACATACTCGACTTCGGTAGTTGAAATAGCGAGAGCCGTTTGTTTCTTTGAGAACCATAAGGTGAGAAATTATCCAACAAAAGTACAAATAGCACTTGTACTTTTTCTATCGACATAGTCTCCGGGATTGTCCGAATCGGCATACACTATTGTTTCTATACCCATTCCTTTGGGATACCATAGACCTAAATATGTAGTGCCTTTAATGTATCTAAATATTCATTTTACGGCTTCTAGGTGTGATGTTTTAGGATCTTCTTGAAAGCAAGCACATAGACAAACACTAAACATAATGTCGGGTCTACTAGCTGTGAGATAAAGTAGGCTACCAATCATTCCTCTATATTTAGTGTTGTCTATGGATTCACCTGCTTCATCCTTGGTGAGTTTATTTTTAGAGGACATGGGTGTTTTAATGGGTTTCGAGTCTTCGAGACCAAACTTCTTAAGCATATCCTTTATGTATTTAGATTGGTTAAAGAATATACCATCCTCTAATTTTTTAATCTGAAGTCCTAAAAAGAAGTTTAATTCGCCCATCATATTCATCTCAAACTCGTCGCGCATGATTTTAGAAAAATCATCACATAGCTCTTGACAAGTTGATCCGAAGATGATGTCATCCACGTATATTTGAACTATGATAATATGTGAATCCTTTTTCTTGGTAAAGAGGGTATTATCTACTAATCCCATGGTGTACTTATGTTCAACTAAAAAGGTCTTAAGCCGATCATACCAAGCTTTTGGTGCTTCCTTAAGTCTGTATAATGCCTTTTTAAGTTTGAAAACATGATTTGGTTTTTCAAAATCGGTTAATCCGGGAGGTTGTGCAACATATACTTCTTTATTTATGAAACCATTCAAAAATGCACTTTTAACATACATTTAAAAAAGTTTGAAATTGTGTGCGCATGCATATGCAAGTAAGATTATAATAGACTCGAGCCTAGATACTGGTGCAAAAGTTTCGTCATAGTCAATACCTTCTTGTTGATTATAGCCTTGTGCTACAACCCTAGCTTTGTTTCTAGACACTACACCGTTTTCATCCATTTTATTTCGAAAAACCCATTTTGCTCCAATTATAGTATGATTTTTAGGTTTGGAAACTAATGTCCATACATCATTTCTAATGAATTGGTTTAGCTCCTCTTGCATAGCAATTACCCATGATACATCTTTTATTGCTTTGTTTATGTTTTTTAGTTCTATGGATGACACAAAACAAAAGTAGTTACTTTGATTTTGAGCTTGTGATCTTAATTTTCTTTGATTTAATTGTCCTATGACTTTATCTAAAGGATGACTTTTGAATTCTTTGATATTGACAATATCTTTATTTAATGGTTCATCTTCCTTGTTATTATCATTGTTTTATTGGTTTTCAATAAGTTGACTTTCAACTAAGTCATCATCTACCAAAGGTGATGTCTTAGAGGGAGGTGGACTTTCGTCAAATGTTACGTTTAACAATTTCTTGACTCTCATTCTTTCTTTGTTTAAAATGATATATGCTTTGCTAGTTTGTGAGTAACCAAGAAACACACCTTCATATGACTTTGGGTCAAATTTAGTGAGATAATCTTTGGTATTTAAAATAAAACATTTACATCCAAATATTCTAAATTATGCTAAAGTAGGCTTTTTGCCTTTATAAAGTTCATAAGGTGTTTTGTTCAAGAACGGACGTATTAAGACTCTATTTAAGATGTAAGTAGATGTGTCAACGGTGTTACACCAAAACTTTTGGGGTATGTTTTGTTCATTAAGCATTTTTCTACTCATTTCTTGAAGAGTCCGATTCTTACGTTCGACTAAACCATTAGATTGGGATGTTCGAGGAGCGGAAAAGTTGTGTGTTATACCATTAGTATCACAAAAGTTTCCAAATTGTGTTTCATTATCAAATTCACGACCATGATCCGTTTCGGATCGACACAATGTTAACACCTAGTTGATTTTGAATTTTTTTACTACGTATTTCAAATTGATCAAAAGCTTCATTTTTGGTTTTCAAACCTTTGTCCAAGTATACCTTGAGTAATCATCTACTATGACCAAAGTATAGAAGTTGCCTCCATAACTTTGTATAACGGATGGACATAACAAATCCATATGTAAAAGTTCTAGACACCTTGATATGGATACCATGTTTTTAGCCTTATGGCTACTATGAACTTGTTTCCCAATTTTGCAAGCATCACAAAAGTGTTGGTCATATTTCAACTTGGGTAAGTTTCTAACTAGCTCTTTTGAGGACAAGGATTGAATAAGTCTTATATTAGTGTGACCTAGAAGTCTATGCCAAAGAGTAGAGATATCATCTATGGTTCTTAAGCAAAGTTTATCTCTAGATGTTCTATCTATTTTCATGACGTATATGTTGTGTTGTTTTTCCTAACTCCTTTTGCTATGGTGATACCGTCTTTTAGGATTTTGATACCATTTTCTTCAAAGACGACTTTATACTTTTTATCACATAGTTGACTAATACTAAGAAAGTTAAATCCTAGTCTATCAACATGAGCAACATTTCAATATTTAGAGAGTCATGAAAAATCGTACCTTTGCCAACGATTTTGCTTTTGAGATTGCTACCGAAAGTGACATTACCTCCGTCGTACTCTTGGTATGTTGAGAAGAGGCTTTTGTTTCCCTTCATATGTCTTGAGCATCCGCTATCTTTTATCCATTCATCAGGCTTTATGCCGACTTTCAAACATACCTATGAAACATACAACTCAAGCGTTTGGTCCCCAATATCTCATGGGTCCGTTTGGGTTAAACATACCGCTTATTTGGTTCATGTATGAAAACGATGGATATGGATTCCATGGCATGTAAGTAGGAGTTTGATATGGTTTAGGGAAGTTTTGATTCCAATCAGTATGTTGATATTGCTTTTGGGAAAGGGGCATTTGGGAATAGGTGTTTTAGGCCTTTGTTGAGTGGTTTTAGATCTAAATTCATTTTTAGCAAGTCCTACTCCTATTGTAACAACATATTTTTGTCTAATAACATCTTTAGATTTCTTAGTAACTTTGACAAATTCACTACGGGTCGAATCACAAACTTTCTGTCCCATTGCAGTACCCACGGAACCATTTGGTTCAACGGACGAAACCATAATTTTCGTTCCGTCTGGTCCGTGGTTTTCTGTTTTGGTTGGGACAGTTTGTTTGTCTTTTCCGGCTGTTTTAGTTTGACTGTTTGGATTTACTACTTCATTAAAGCCTAATCCATTTCTATTCCCTGGTACTTTTTGAATTCTTACTATTTCATCAGCATAGAAAATGTTTTTTCAAATCTTTTAAATTTAGAGTTATGTTCGATAAGAACTTCATGTGTGAGTTTTAGCTTTTCTATTTCGAGACCAAGCTATTGACATGATTTACAACCATCGTCATTAGCCTTGCTATTTTCTAAGCGTTTTGCCTTTTCTTTTAACTCATAAACTTCATTTATTAAAAATTCCTTTTTAGTTTTTAAAAACTTGTTTCTAGTTATAATTTTTATGCTAAGTTCACATAATTGATTATATTGACTTTGAAAATTGTCATCATCAAGAGAGGAGTAAGATGATTCGGAATGTACCTCGTTTGATTCATGTGCCATCAGAGCGATCTCCTCCTTACTTTATTCTTCATCATCATTATCACTTTCACTCTAAGCACCACTTACAAAAGCTCGTTGAGTTTTGCTTTTAGGTGGCCTGGGACAATCTCCTATTAGATGACTTGTATCTCCACATCTAAAGCACTTCCTTTTACCTTTTCCTTTCTTGTCATCACGGTCTTTTCGGAATGACTTCTTGTCATCTCGGGGTTGCCTTACAAACTTTCCTCTTCTTCTAAAGAAAATTTTGAAATCACTTACAGCCATGGCATACTCCTCATCTTCACTATTCGAGCAAGATTCTTAATCATCACTTGATTCCGCTCTTGCTTTTAAAGCAACGGATTTGACTTTTTCTCTTTTGCCTTTGATGATTTCCTAATCTTTCTTCATCACCATTTCATGGACTTTGAGATTTCCAATTAGCTCGTCAAGTGACATTATTGAGAGATCCTTTGATTCTTCAATAGCCGTTACTTTTGCTCTCCATTATGGATGGAGTGCTCTAAGAAATTTCCTGACAAATTTCTTGCTACGAAAAGATTCATCAAGTGCTTTAAGAGAAGTAATAATAGTGTTAAACCGAGCAAATCCACAATCAATGGTTTCATCTTCAGGAATAACAAATTGTTCATATTGTTGAACAAGAAGATCAATTTTGTTATCCTTGACTTATGAATTCCCTTGATGTGTGATTATTAAAGATTCGCAAATATCTTTAGCGGTTTCACACATAAAAATTCTTTCATATTCCTTTTTAGGAAAAATATTATAAAGCATCATTTTAGCTTCATTGTTTTTACCTATTAATTTTTTGTGTTCATCATTTGAAATATCTTTTGTTGTAGGATTGTAATCACCTTTATGATAACATACCAAAGATCTATATCTTTTGATTTCACATATGTTTCAAAGCAGATTTTCCAATAGATAAATCCATTGGGTTCAAAAAGTAGTGGTCTTTGCATAGAATGCCCTTCTTTAAAGTTTTCGGAATCCACGGATCGTTTCAAGTTTATAAAATACAATATATTTTAGAAAATCTTGAGCAACAAGGCTCAGGCACCAATTGTGGAAAACTAGAAGGGGAGTTGAATAGTTTTACCGTTAAAATTTTAATTTTTTTAAAAACTTATCGTGAGATCAATCAATATAGATATTAAAAGATAAATGATATGCAAGCAAAGAATGAATAATATGCAAGTAATAAATAATATGCAAGTAAGGAAAGAAATAATCAAACCACTACAAGGTTGTTTATAGTGGTTCGGTCTACAAGGACTCTTTTTCCTTGCCGTGCTCCACTCTCCAAGTCTCCAACTTGAGAGTTATCTTCACTAATAAACAAGTTCCTTTAACCTGCGAAGAAAACCTTTACACGTCGCTTACACAGTATTTCCGACACAAAGCTAGATGTCAAGTTCTTTTACAAGGGTACAACCACTCCCAACACACTATGTATTTTATGGACTAAAATACTAACCGATCACACTCAGAGATTTAAGATGGTTTGATACAGCAATTATGTATGAACAATAACAATTCACACAACAACAAAACAAACAAGACTTCCAACTTTTCGTTGAAGCTTGAATATGCCTTGATCTTCTTTGCTACAAAAGATGATCACTAAAAATGAAATGAAACTGAGTTAGATGTAATAGAATGAGAGAATGTATGTGTTTTTATGCTTATGAGGGATGATAAAACAACTTGGGTTGACTTGCTATTTATAGGCTAAGTGATCAGAAGACCACAGACTGAAAGAAACCAAAAAAGGGGTCCGCCTTTTATAAATTTTGGTTCCGCCAGTCTGACACGAAGATCAAAAAAAATCTTTCAAGGATCTTACCAAATCTATCCAAGATTATGCATGATATGTTGAGTGATTATCTAACAAAATATTTCAAGAAATCTTCTAAAGATTTCTAAGGTGATGCAAGACATGATGTAATATGTAGTTTTCTATTTTTAAAATTTACATGTTATATAAGTAAATACTTATGTAATGTCCTGTTAAAGTAACTAAAATGATTGATCTAAAATGTTGAGACACATTTTAATTTAGAAGGCTAATAATATAGATTGATATGTAGTTAATCAAAAATGATAAAGTGCTAATAGTTAAATGTTGAAAACTATTTAAGAAAGGCTTGTAATAATATCTAAAAATCTTGACAAACTTTATACTTTGCAAAAATAAAATTTACTCTTGTCGATAACAAAACAAGGTAAAGATCATAAAATATAAATAACGTTTTTGGATGATATTTGTATCAACACACAGTTCTCACAAGAGACAAAAGGATTCTTAAGAACCCTAAGCCTATTATCAACAACAGACCTGTTATCCACAAACTTAGAAGCAAAAGAAGATATCTGACTTTTAGATGTAACACTAGTTAAAACTGAATTTTTATTAGATTCTTCTCTAACAATTAAAGAAAAAGCAGTTTTAACATCTAGCAATGGCTCAATAGTCAGAATATTACTTCTAAGTGTCATACAAGCATCATCAAGTTCCATTAAAAATTGCATTAATCTAATTAACTGGTTAGGATTTTTCAAATCTTTTGCACCACTACAAGTGCAATTAGGAAGTTTAAGCATAGCATCATATTGTTTTCAAAAAGAGTTTAATTTTTGATAATAAACAGAAACAGCAGAACCGTTTTTTCTAAGAGAATTAATTTGATGATACAAATTAAAGATGACACTACCATTTACTTTATCATAAGTTTCCTTGAGTTCATCCCACACATCCTTAGGATTTTTAGAAAAAAATTGTCCCATATAAAGCTCTGGTGAGATAGAACCAAGGATCCAAGAAAGCACAACAGAATTACACATATCTCATTGATTAGCCAAAGAATTATCACTTGATATTTTGCATTTCCATTAATAAAACCAAGTTTGTTCTTATTTTGTAAAGCAATAGTCATGGAGATACTCTAGATATTATAGTTTTCAGTTCCACTTAGTTTTATGGGAATAACAGGAGTACCATTAGTATCATTAGGGTGTAGAAAAAGTTTATCACCAAAAATCAGTTTACTAGCTTCACTAATAGTACTACTTCCCCCAGAAGGAGAAGCATCATCACCAACAGCCATATTAAAAGATTAAGAACAAACTTCTGATAAAAAAAATTAGAGTAATGAAAAAAAACCAACAAGATAATGTAAACACACAAAGCTGTCCTGATTCTACCAAGATCAGGTAGGAAAAGAGAACAATACAAAGCAGCGGAAGATGAAGAACATAAAATCCCCAAAAATTAGGGTTTGAGATGAAACCCTATTTTTAGATCAGAATCGGATCTATCAAATTCAACCCAATCTAACCACAAATCTAGTAAATCCGACCAATAAAACCAACGAATCGAAACCCTAACCGTTCCAAAATACCAGATCGATCAATCTTAAAATCGATGAAACCCTAACTCAATCAAGAAAGAACCACTTTAAACAAAGCCCACACCAAAAATAATCAGAGCAGCGTTGGCTCTAATACCATGTAGAAAAAGTATCACCAGTACAAATACACAAAGTAACAACAACTTCTTCTTTATTGATCAATAACAACAAACACTTGTTCACCAGAATAGTGGAACAAGACTAGAGTACAAAAGAATCAGAGATTGGTAAAATTATTAATTAGAGAATACTAAAAGAGATCTAGGGTTTGATAATCTGAACACTAACCCAATCTAAGATTATATAGATACAAAGTCTTCAAGCTTGACTAAATCAATCCTTGCACTTTTATCTTTATCACTTTAGGCACAACTTAAGCATAAGCTACAAAACAGATATAAGAAAAGACATAATAAGTCCTTGTACTTGTAAGGATAAAATGAGAAGAACATGTCATATTCTAACAGAATCCAAGAGAGTGAGAGGATTATGATTTATTCCACAAGAGTATCCTTATGAGGAGGCTTCAAATCAAAGCAAATCATATTCCTATATCTCCATAGAATCCAAGTAGTTGTTTGAATAACCGCATCAAAGCAAGGTTTAGCCTTAATATTGATATTTACCACATCGGCCCATCGGATTAAGTTTTGAAGGTCCTTTGGGCTACCATTCATTTCTCACCACTAAGAGATAGAGTTCCATATACCAATGGCAACCGAGCAGCCCATAAAAATATGGTTCACAGTTTCGATACGGTTATCACACATAGGGCATCTAGTATAGTCTAGATCAATTCCACGAATGTCTAAGTTGTAACGAGTTGGAAGACGATCAAGAGAGAGCCGCCATGTATGGATATTCACTTTGATAGGAAGGGTTTTGGTCCATCTGACCTTTTCAACATGCGAATCCAATGTTTGGTGGTCAATTAAACATCTCAAAGAAGAGAATTTGTACAAATTGGATGTATCGAGGGTGCATGTCCATGATCATCAAATTCGTCATAATGCATTATTTTACTCGAAATGAAATTCATAGAAATGTTTAATACTCGATCTCTCCGTCCTAATATTATTGTCCATCTTTCTTTTTTGGGTTGTCTCAAAAAAAATTCAACTACTAACAATAGAAGTTGAAATTGTTTGAGTTTACCATATTACCTCTAATCAAAATTATAATTTACAAAATTAAATAAAAGCATTATTGACAAATGGCAAAGCTGTTATTTTGTTGATTTTGCATAATTCAAAGCAATAATAAATGTATTTTCCTTAAATTATGTGTCTTTTCACATAGAAAAGTAACAAAATATCATGTCTAGAAAAGTATGGTAATCAATTTCACGTAGAATTATTTGAATTTTTATTTTTACCAAGGAGTATATCATTATGATTTAAGATTATTTGAGGACAAAATATTATTTACATATCAAGGGATCAATTTTCACCCTTCATTTCTGTTTGATCTTGTTGACGAGATTAATTCCAACAATTTAAAAAAACCCACTTTCATCATTTTTTTTTCTTCAAATATTAATATCTTTCAACCGTTAATCGTTAAGCAAAAAGCAATATATCATTGGGACGAGCATTTAATTATCTTTCTATAGATAGGCGCTTTGATATACTTTCGACAAAAAAAAAATTTCGTATTTTTCCCCCCTTTTTTTTTTTTTTTTTTTTTACGTTACTGAAATTTGCATTAAAAAATCATATATGATTAAACACTAATTTGAATATCACATGTGATATTAGTGTTAAATCATATATGATATGTAATATCACATGCGATATGAGTGTAAAATCACATATGATATACATATCATATCACATGTGATATTACATATCATATATGATTTAACACTAATATCACATGTGATATTCAATTTAGTGTTTAATCATATATGATTTTTTCATGCAAATTTCAGTAACGTAAAAAAAACGAAAAAACGTGAAAAAATGATTTTTTTTCTTTTTTTGAAAGTATATCAAAGTGCCCGTCTATATAAAGATAATTAAATGCTCGTCGCGACTGTGTAAATATTTTCGCTTAACGATTAACGGTTTAATAGATATTTAAATTATAAAAAATATATGAAATTATAATTTTTTTTAATCTTAGCCGTAATTTTTTTTAGATGGATAGTAGAGATGAATCCCTTGATATGTGAGAAAAGTTTGATATGTAAAATTAGTCTCCTCTATCATTATTGCTTCTTTCAATAAAATTAAGTAAACCCGTGGACAACGTAAACCTGTACATGCATATTGCCTAGAAATTGCATGTATTGATTGTAACATCATATCGCAAGTATATCAAATATACGGCCACTCCAACCGTAATACAATTTCTTTTTTCAAGCTTTCACACACAACTTAGGAGGTCAACTCGTGGGCAAGCAAACAAAATAGACGACCTACACTTAATTAACGTACCATGGTTCCCACTTTACCATGCATACCCTTCTTTGTGCAACGACATTGCTAGTCAAGTGTAATGTTCAACAATGTTAAACGGCCATATTAAATTCTAGATCGATGACCGTTTACTATACAAATCATGGATAGTTTGGTTCAACTTGATTTTATTCATCTGAGTTTTATGTGCTTTTCTCCTTATATACGCAAAGTTAAAAAAAAAATAAAAATAAAAAATAAAATAAAAAAAAATAACTTTTTTTATCTTGAAACAATTAAAGTCAGTAATTTCATGATTAACGGTGACACCTCTGATCCGTCCCTATTATAAACATCACTTTCAGTAATGAGCTGTTTATGTTTGATCCTGAATAATACTATTTAAATGTCTCTATTGATTCATCACTTTCAGTAATGAGCTGTTTATGTTTGATCATTTTTGATACTATCTGAATGTCTATTGATTCCTTTTTTTGTAGAATCAAGCTCACGATATATACAGTAGTGTGGTCTTCACTTAGGATTGGGATCCTCTAATGTTGAGTTCAACATGACTAGTCATATTATCTCACATAAAAGATTAGTGGGTCTCATAATTTGAATTCAAAGTGGATCGTCTTTGAGGACCACCATCTTTTATGTGAGACAACATGACTAGTTATATTGATCTCAACATTAAAGGATCTCTATCCGTTCAGGAAATATTGGGATCCTCTAATGTTGACACATGCATGACGGGTACAATAATGTTTCCATTCAATTATTTTTCATCAAAATGAATTATAGTTAATTATTTCGACCATCTTTATGTTTACTAACAAAAATTATCTTTGTTAGATTGGTCAGTAGATGAAAATTTAAAAAATATTGGATTTAATTATACATATATTTGCACAAAGTGATACGACATAAGCATAAACCAATATGCAATATACATGTCTTACTCGACATTTTCATATAGCATTATTATAATTATCTGGCGAAAAGTAGAATTTACATAACACTTATTACACAAATAAAAAAAGGCAAATGTTTTTAAAATGTATCATACTTGTCATTATTTACTTTTGTGGTTAGTGAATACAATTTTTTTGCTTTTGTGGGTACTTTTCTTTCAAATTCATTCTAATTTAGGTATTTTGTGAAATTTTTTGACATTTTTGTCACTCTTAGCTAATAGAATTTTTTTTCTCGAAAAACACAAATGTCACAGAATACCCTAAAAATGATGAATTTGATAGAAAAATACCTACAAAAGCAAAATAATTTGTTCACTACCCACAAAAACAAATAGTGACAAGTATGATACATTTTAAAAATATTTTTCCAATAAAAAACAATAACATGATAATTAGTTTGCGTTTGGTTTCCGGTTCTATTTTGGCTAACGGTTTTAGCTTTTGTTTCCTACATGGAAACCTTTATTTTAATTTTCTGTCATAATTTCCGGTGGTTTTTTTCTTAATAAAGTCTATTGAAAGTGAAAATTGGCTTGACTTTGATCAAACCCATTAAAATTTCATCCACCTAAATAAATATATATAAAAACACATGTGTTGATTTTGTAAAGAAAAAAAACTAATAAAAATAAAAGATAATTATTAATAAGACTTTAATTGTTAAATTTTAAATAAATTATAAAAAATTTAAATGTACTTAATATCATTGTTATTAATAAATATTATTACCATTATGTATTAAATGAATGTGTACGGAAATATAAATATCAAGATGAAAGCGCGAATACTTGCGGTATGTAAATTAATACACGAGATTTTACATATACGACAGACTCATGTTATTTCTTTACGAGATTAAGAAAAGAGATCCGCAAAAGTATATTTCTTTTTTACTAATGGCGTCCAATAACGACTCATGTTACTCCTCTTAATAATTTTAACCTGCGAGTGCATGGATTTAAAAATTAAATAAGGCTAAAATAAGTTGTAACAGAAATACAATTACCAAAATAAAGGCACGCCCCCATTGTTATTGTGTGATTAAAAATTACACGAGATTATACATATAGCAGCGGCACATATAATTACTTTTTAAAGTTTAAATAAGGATATACGTTAAAGTATTTTATTTCTAGGGTCATTATGTTATATAAAACATGCATAATGTCTAAATTTTAAAAAATGATATCATTAGTTAAATTTAAACATATCAATAGTTAATATTTAAGCACAATCAACCTAAACATAATACAAGTTAAATAAAGTGAAATCATTCGTACAAAAAATCTATACAAAATATTAATCGACATTAATACATAATGAATTTTTTTTTATAAAACGCGTGCGTACACGGGTGTTATATCTATATAAGTATAAAGATTTATAATAATTTTTTAGAAAACTAGTAGACATTACAAAACAATGAATTATCATAATATTTATCTTTAAAAAAAATTATTGAAATATCATTACTCGTTATACTATCTTGCTTTGTAGGTCACCTTTTGGAATCAAAAATCACACATACACGATTGAGAAGAGAGTTATTAGAGAGAGAAATAATCTTAGAGAGGTAAAGTTCTAGTGAGAAGCAGGAGAGCTTAACTAGGTGAATTGCATAAACTAAATGAACTCACACCCTCCTACAAGTGTAGGATGGCGATTATATGTTGCTTACAAAGTTACAAGGGCCGAATATGGGCTTTGGATGGGCTAGGCCCATTGGACTTATGTTTTGTTAGGATTTAGAAAATCCAGTAGTTAAAGACTCGGTCACCCCAAGTATATGTATTTGTTAAAAAGCTCGTAGTCGTAGTCATTTAGTGATAGTTAGTAGTTAGTCAAATAACACCGTGGAGGATGGACGGGTCTTTACCCACTGTATGCCTGATCCACAGCCCGTAGGAGGGGTTTCATGTAACTCACTATAAATACCCTTTGCCTAGCAAGGCAAAGGGTTGGAGCTTCATAATATATCATTTACTTTCTCTCTCTAGAAGTTCTCATTTCTCTCCACTTTCTCTCTCTAGCTCAAACCTCATTCGAATCCTTGTGTTATGATTGTTTGTTTTTGAACCAATATGTTACAATTGGTATCAAGAGCCATGGTTTGATCATCTACCTTACATGTTCTTCAATTTTCAGTGGTTTCATAGGTTTTTGAATTTGAATGAGCTTTGAGTATTTTTCATCAATTGGATCATATTTAGCGTTAAAGTTTGAATTTTGATAGTACTTTTGTGTTTAGATTCATCATAAGTGTTTAGGTTTTGATTTGGAAGGCTTTAATCATCTTGGTTGTAGTGTTTTGGATTGAAAAAGTTTAGTTTTTTGAAGATATTCATCTAAGCGGTTTGTCCCTCGAATTCATTTCTTGCATTCGATTTGATCAAATCTATATGCGGTTTGATACGTGTTTTTTATGCGATTTGACCTAGATTGTGTATGCGATTTGATCAATTCATTAAGCGGTTTGATCCCTATGCGGTTTCAGTGTTGAGACAAAGAGGCAAATAGGAGTAAGTAGTGGAAGTACTTGTGTTCCCTTGAAGTTTGTTAAGATAAGCGGTTTATCCTAAGCGGTTTGGTCTAAGCGTTTTGATATTAACGTTTTGCTCTAAGCGGTTTGTCCTAAAGCGTTTTGAACTAAGCGATTTGTCCTAAGCGATTTTTTCTAAGCGGTTTGTCTTTGTGCGTTTTGACTAAAGCGGTTTGTCAATTGTGCGTTTTGAGTCAAGAGGTTTGTCTTCAGCGGTTTGATCTAAGCGGTTTGATAAAAAGCGGTTTGATAAGAAGCGGTTTGAGTTAAGCGGTTTGTATTCCAGCGGTTTGATTGAAGCGGTTTGACAATCCTGCGACTTGTCTGCTGTGATTTGACCACTGCGATTTGATCAAGAAAACTGAGTTTTGACTTTTACGGTTTGACTACTTGCGGTTTGACCACTTGCGGCTTGACCAAAGTTGACTTTTTACGCCAAAACTTCAAACGGCCATAACTTTTGAACTGTAACTCCGTTTTCAGCGAAATACCTGTCAAAACGACCAGAACAGCCTGAATATTGTGAGGTTTCACCACGAAGTCGTAAGACGAGTTTTTCGAGGCCCAAATTCCCTCCGAAAGGAAGTTATTGAGGTTTTAAGTTTTTAGACCTAAATTTCACCGTAAAAACATGCATCAACCAATCCAAATCTCAACCAAACAACATCTCAGCTAATCCAACTCGAAAGTCCTAACACACAATCGTCTATCATTGTGTCGATCCATCAGTCATCTAAACACGTTCTATTGGTCATTGTTTAACGGTTTCTTCTTGATTTTATAAAATCCCGCGAAAGATTCTATTTCTCGGTTTAAATCATAGATTTGTAAAATACCGTGCATGTCAACATCATGCCTAACGATTCTGTTAATAAAAATAAGCCGTAAAAACGTTTATTTATATTTTACGATCTTCTAATGTTTTGTCGATAACAAACATAAAATCATTTTAACGAAACAAATAAAGTACGTAAATAGTTTGAGTTAAAAGTTTTCTAACACACTTACGTTTTCACATAAAACACTAAAACAAGTATAAGTGATTTTATGATTTAGATACATATGTACAACAACTAGTGTTTACATATTGGGTTAAACATATACTTAAACTAAGTATGCTAAAATGGGTAAAAACTAAGTATATGCTAAAATGGGTAAATACAAGTATATACTAAATGGGTAAATACTAGCAAATGGTTTTGACCCACAACCCATGGTTTTATATATACCACTTAACCAAGTTCATTGTATCTAGAAAGAAAACCATGGATCAACCCATAACCCATGACCCATAACCAAAAATACCCATGGGCAAAGAGGAGCGGACCACGGATCCCTAGCTTTGTGCTAGTCGGATCCCTTGTGGTAGGGATCCGTGGGATCCGGGGAACAGAAGAGAATTTCCTCTATAAATAGAGAGCCATTTCTCCCTTTCTATGCATGACTTCACACACATACTTCCCCAAAGTATTCTAACCTTCTAACCTCAGATCTAAGTGATCTATGTAGTTTGTCTTTTGTTTTTGTGTGATCTTCTAGGTTCCTCTTAAAGGAGAGATCACCACTTCTTGAAGAAGTGCTAGCTCAAGTCCATGAGTTGCCATGCTTCGTCATCATCAAGACTACTAAGGTTCTCTTGTTGATAGTTATTCCTTTCTCCATAGATGTTGGGTTGAAGGCATTAGTGAAGAATGCCAAAAGTGTCAAGATGAAAGCATTAGTGAAAGGTGCTCATCATCCGTGTCAAAGCATTAGTGAAGGATGCTAAAGGCGTCAAGACGAAGGCATTAGTGAAAAGTGCCAAGCGTTGTGTCAAAGGCATTAGTGAAGGATGCCAAAGAATCAAATCAAGTGGTATTTGTGAAGAAATGCCTAGGTCGTATAATCGATGAGGTGCATCGTTATACATATAAGTATTTGTTTATTTACAAGGATGGTGATATCCTTGATGGTGTTGTAACAAGGAGTAGATCTCCTTGAGATTAGGTGTTGTGTCGTGAAGGGTAGTAGTTCCTCCATAGTAATGGAACTAGGTGCTTAGCCTAGTACCTAATAAAGCGTAGGCGACGTTGTGATAGGATTAGTTCTCCTTGGTGTGAAAGAACTCGGTGGTTAGCCTAGCACCGTATAAAGGGTAGGCGACTTTGTGTTAGGTGTGGTTCGCCTTGGTGTGAAGGAACTCGGTATTTAGCTTTGTACCGGAAAAAGGTTAAGCGATGTTGTGAAGGCTTCTCCGCCATAAGGAGTTGGTGTAGTGCTTACGAACTCTCGAGTAGGTGACTCGGGGAGTGGAGTAGGGCGAGGAAGGTGTCCTTGTAGCCGAACCACTATAAATACTTGTGTCGTGGTGATGTGCTTCTTACTCTTTATCTTTCATTACACGTTTATATATCTATCTATCAACGTCCAACATAAACAACCAAATAGATTGACATAAGTCGATCTAAATATTTAAAAGGGAGTTTTAAATTGGTAAAACTATTCAACCCCCCTTCTAGTTTTCCACAATTGGCATCAAAGCTTCGTTTTTAAGTTTTTTTTTGTATATTGTACTTTGAAAACTTGATACGATCCGTGTATGTTTGAAAACTACAAAGAAGGGAATTTCTTAAAACAAAAAGTCATGTTTTTAGAAATCATCATATGTTGGATAGTGATAGATCATTCTAACATTTTCCTTTGAGAAGTCTTCATACTAGGATTTGGGTATCTTAGAAGATCATGAAGTATTTCGCGTCTATGGTTTCTAAAACCATAAAAAGGGAATATAGCAAAGGATTGGGGTATCTTAGAAGATCATGAAGTATTTCGCGTCTATGGTTTCTAAAACCATAAAAATGGGATATAACAAAGGTATGTTTTCTTAGTTACATTTTTTTTTCAAAAACGTGTTAAATTGCTTGTGGACAAAATGGTGATATATGCTTCTATCTTATAATAAGCATAATATGAAAAGTGTTTTAGTGATTTTTTTTTCTTTGAAGTTTTGTTGTTAGATATCTTGTTAATCAAGCTTGAATAAAGGTAAAAATGGGTAATATAACTTCACTAAAAAGTCTACAAATACTAAACAATTTCGTCGGGTCAAAACGTACATTTTTGTAATTATGTGTCAGATCCGCGGATCCCTCAGGTTAAACTGGACGGATCCCTCAAGCAAGGGATCCGTGGGATCCGTGGTACAGAAGACAGTTTTTGTCTGAATTTAAAAAATTCATAACTTTTTAACCGTAAGTCGTTAGAAGTCGTGCCACCTATCGTTTTAAAGGTATTTGAGTCTACTTTCATTTAAAAATGATTTCATAAACTGATTCAAAACAATAATTTACAGAATCATTGATTTATAATAGAAAGTCATTTTTCGGTCATAACTTTTGCACAAACTTTTGATCTAATTGGAGACTGATGTTTTCGCTTTTGAATAACAATGTGTTCTCTATTGAAATTAAGGTTTTGATCATATTTATAAATATAAAAGAAACTAATCAAGCTTGGTATACATGTTTATATTTAACACAAAGCGATGAAAAGAACTTTCGTATGCTATGCTAAATGATAAATTGTCTTCGTTGCATTACTTAATTATTTGCTTATCTCAAATAGCTTTTGTGCTTGTTTGATTGAATAGCATATGTGGTTTTCTTACCTTGCTATTCATTCTCTTGTTTGTCGATTTAGTAATATTCTACTAATCAATGTGCTATTTGAAGGAGTGTTTGGGATAACATCTAGTTGTGTCGAAAATGTTAGTTTAGATATTTAGATAAGTCATATAGGTTGAAAAATGTTTAAAACATATAACACACTAAATGGATTTTTGATTGAGTTTGTCATATGTGCTTATATGATTTCCTTTGTTCTTGTATCATTTTCTAAAATCAACAAGAATGTACATCGGATCATAACCTACACTTGTGTTGATGATGTACTCTCCCATTTTCTTTTTCATGATCGCTCTCTAAGCTTCATAGTAGGATTGACAACTTGATTATTTCATCCGATATACTCAAGTAAATTATTTTGCAACGCAAATATAATTGTTCATATCCGAAAGTCCAAACTCAAATCTTTCCAACAACATATGTTGAACTAGCTCATCCAACCATTTTTTGTTGTTTACCATATGGAAAACTTTTAAACTTATTTTTAACATGACACCTTCGTCACCTTATTTGTCTCGAGTATAATATTAAACGAAGCAAAGTATCATCATGGTTACTCTTCGATAGGCCATTGTAGGAATATAAATTTTCCTAACTTGAGAATGAATACTGGAGAACTTATTGCACTAGAAACTCAATTTGACCTAACGGTTGAATTGCTTCCTTGATAGAAGTTGGGTATGTGGAATCACCCGTAAAAATGGTCGTGTTTAGCCGTAATTGAGCACCGCTAGTAACAGTTTCATATTCATTCTCTCACTTGGGAAATTTATACTCCTATGTTTTCCTAAAGTAAGTTTACAATGGAAATACTTTGCATTGTCTTAGGATTACTAATCAAACAAGTTGTAAAATAAAATTTTCTTTTAGTTAATCAAAACCACTTGCCTCATCAAGCGATTATCTTTCTTTGATCGAGAAGAGCTACATGACTTCATGGACGAAGTTCATTGTATGATAATCACCATCCGTAATGACTATACATAGTTCATTGCTTCCGTTGGCCAAAACAACCCTATTGTCTTGAACACCATCATCTACTCTGCACGCCATTGTTAATACAAATGATTTACTAATCTAGATCGTAAATAGGTTTTTGAGTTTCTTGAATAGTGCTTGTTAAGCTTGATAAACCTCTCTGTTATTTGTGAGCTCGATCTCATTTGATATATTAGCGTTAGAACCTCTTAAACTTGAAATATGATGCATTGTCAAAGTCATTGCATACCTTTTGTAAAGGTTCTGCTAAGCAGATAGACGGATCCCAAAATTTGTGCTTGACGGATCCCTACTCTTAGGGAACCGTGGGATCCGGCAAACAGAAAATGCAATTGCAATCATTGTATTTCAATCATGTCCTTAGAACACCTCACACTAAGCTAAACATAGTGTCTTAAGGCAAATTAAGTCCTTATCAAGTTAAGTAGATCCTTTCCTACTCAACTCACCTAGATCACACTCTAAGACGCTTGTAGATCTATCATTTTCACTTTAATCCATTACTCTTCCGCTCTCTATGATCACTCATCATTCTCACATGATCCCTCACATCTAGCTTTAGAAATCTTTCGATTATGGCAAAATTGATCATAAATCATCCTTACCTTAAAATTGATCAAAGTTGATCAAATTCTAGTTTTCCCATCTCAAAGCCTTTAGGATATTTTCCAAAACACTATCCTAAGACACAACCTGATCTCTAGGATCATTTAGCTTCAATTGACACTCTAAATTTTTAGTGTCATCCTTGCTCATTGATGAGTGTCTAAATACTCATCATTTTTGTACAATCTAAACTGCAAAATCATCTGAAAACACTCAGAAATGCATCAAAATGATGAAAATATCACAAATCAGTGTTTTATGTGTTTTAAATGCAAAAATATCAAAATCTGGTGAAAAACGTATCAAGTTTGCATAATTGGCAGTTTTAGTCACCCAAGTTTCAAAAGTTGTCAAAAACAGTCCCTGGTAAATCAAAATAAAGAAAAATATCATTTTAAGTCCTTAGGGATTCTTAAGTTGTCAAAATTGGTCCTTGAGATTCAAAATTGCAAATTTACAAGTTAGGTCCTTAAACTTTCAAAAATATCAAGTTTGGTCCTTTGAAAATTTGAAAATGTCAAAAATGGTCCTTGTACTATTGAAGCTTGTCAATTTTGATCCCTTGTGTGAACTTTGGAAAATGGCAGAAATGGTCCTTCAAGATTTCAGAATTGCAAATAAGTCCTTGTCATTAATAAGCCCAAGCCCTGTCAAAATACAATTGGACCCCTGCCATATACACATTGTGACCCCTGTCATTACCCATTTTGGACCCCAAGTCAAACACCGGTCAAACCCTTCCCTTTCCCTCCCATCTGTCCTGTTTATCCTCTTCCCCACCCACTTGACTGCAACACACAGGCCCCTCTCCCATCACCTTTCCCTCCCCCAATCATCACCTCTACCCACCTTTCCCACCACAATAAATGCCACCCCCCCTAGTTGCAAAAATCAGAGCCTACAAGTCAAACCAGTTTTTCCCGCCAAAAAACGTGGACGACCTAGATTACTCAAAACTCATCCATTGGCCAAGATTATTAGTGGGATTTGCTCAGAAGGACACGTGGAAGCTTTTTGGTGCATAAAAGAGGAAGAGAGGCAAGAGAAGAAATCAGTAGTTAATTTTTAAATTTCATGTATTTCGTTTTTAATCTCAATGTTTTAGTTTAATCTAAAAGCTTTAATTTTCTGTTTCCATGTACTCAACTTAAGTTAATTTATCAATATAATCTATATTCAAGTATCAATTCAAGGTAGAATAACATTTCAAGTTTTAAAGTTCACTGTTACAAAATTTAGTTTCAAACTCTCACCTTCAAGCTTCAAATAGCTTAATTTTAAGTCCAAAAAAGTTTATTTAAGCTTAATATAGCTTTTGGTAAGCTTTAGAAACAGTTTCAATCAAAGGTGCTAAAAAGTCAACGAAAGTCAACTGAGGAAGCAAAATGGGTATAAATTTGGAATTGGTTGATGCAGTGCTTGGATTTGGGTTGGAATTAGATTAGAATAATGGTATTGGGTTTGGTATAAGCTACATCATAGCTGGGACACTTGTGAGCCTTTTCTCTCATTTTCATTTTTTATGCAGTTTACATATTGTGCTTGTGTTTAAACCGGTGGTCATTAGCTATCTTAAACCTGTTCAGTAGTTGTAACTAGGATAACTAGAGTTAGTTTCAATGATAGCTTAAGCTAAATCAGCAGTTTGCTCAGTTTAACTTGCAAAACAGTTTCTTAAAGTGTGTTTGGATCAGTGGTTGTGTTTAAGCTTAAGCTCTTGTCTGTGCTTGATACTGTCTATGCAGTCTTAATATAGTCTATTTGAATCATTTTGGTCATCATATTACTCACTACATAAGCCAAAGTCAAAATCTCCTCTCTACTGTCTTAATTTCATATCTGTGATGAACTTGTGAAATCAGAAGTTTGATTTGTGCTTAGATATCATAGATATTGGTTGCATCAGTTTCATTATACCATATAACAACATAATCAGTCATTAAATTAAGATTCAAGTTCATAAAAGTCAAAATCTTCAAAACTTGTCAAAAGTCAAAACAAGTGAAAACTCAGTTTTCACCAAACTAGAGTGAATTTTCATAGATTCAGTTTTGGGCCAAATCAAGTAAAACTTTGGGATTAATAACTTCAACTGGTCTAGTTTCTTATTAGGATTTTTGTAGATTTTTAGAAATTTTTCTTAAGCTCCAAATGAGCTTGTCAAACAGGGCTTATATGCCCTGTTCACAAAACTCAGTCAAAGCTGAGTTTTCTCAGCTTATTGCAGGGCTTGTCCCAAGCTCAATAGAGCTTTTCTAGGTCTGGTTCTTGGTTCAGAGATATTCACCCAGGTCTAGTTGAGGTTCCCACTTCTGTTTTTCAATTTTAGCTTATTGAGTAACTTGTGCTTAAGCTCAAAGTAGGTCCTTTAAACCTGTTTTAGCACATAAGCTCAAAATCATCAAATCATGGTAGTAAGTGTTTTAGAGGTTTAGGACAGTTTTAACTTGTTTCATTTGGGTAATTTTAGCTTATTGTTGCTTCTGTTTCAGTTTGGTACCTATTTGTGTTCATTTGCTTATTCAAAAGTGCTTATTTATAACCACTTACAATTGCAGTTGCATCTTCCTTCACACAAGCCCATGTTTTTCTATTTTTCTTAGATTCAGTATATTAAATTAGACTTTTCTTGAATTTTTCACATTTTTCTAGGTCAGTTTACTATTTTTCCTTAATTAAAACAGTTTTTAAGTCATTTTAATTAGCTTTTATTGCAATTAAATCAGAAAAAGTTCAAAAAAATAATTTTTCATTTTTATTAGGTTAAGATAAATATAAAAAGTAAAAAAATTAATTTTCCAGATTTTTCATAGTTTAATTTGTAATTTTTAGTAATTTAATTAGTTTTAAATAGTTTAAAATTCATAAAAAATAGAAAAATAATCAGAAAAATATAAAAATAGTTTTGAAAATTCTCTGTTGTTATTTTAGATTTTTCCAAGTCATAATTTCATTTTTCTAGCATTATTTCATATTTTCTTGTATTTTAGGCTATTATTAAATAGTTAAAAATAGTTTTTAATTAATTAGATAAATAGTTCTAAAAATAATTTTCTTTTTCTAAAAATTTTCTGATATCATTAGGTTTGTAAAAATGTCATTTTCATATTTTTAGGATTAATATTGTTCCAGTTTCACATTTTCTTGTGTACGTCACGTAGTCTTTAATTTAAGTTTATAAAAGAAAAATCAAAAACATCAGTTTAAAAATAGTGATAGCGTTTATTTAATATATTTTAACTTTTTAATTTCATTTAATTTGCATTTAAGTCGCTGTAATTTACAAAACTTTTCTTTAGGTATAAATTCAAAATCCTTACTGATCACTATCCTTAGTGATTATTCGACATCTGACTGTGTTAAACACCAATTCATCCTCCGTGGGACTTAACGACCCAGGAATCCACTGTATTCCTTTGATCTTCATTGCATTGGTTCCAGACTGTTTTAAGTTTCTTACGGTTGGTCATTCACAAGTGGCTAGCTTGCGTGAGAAAACTTGACGGTGTAGCACCAATCAAATTTTGGCGCCGCTGCCGGGGAGGCTGTAAGCGTGTTTTAAGCATTTTCAGACCCGTACTTGCACATATACCACCGTTTGTAAACAGTTTTTTTTTGTAAAGTTAAATATAAATCAAAAAGTCATTAACACTTTTCCTAAAGTGTTAACAACACCAAACAAAATATAAAACAACAAAACAATCGTAACGTTTTCTAGCTTGTGTTTCTTTTAAAGTGATTCTTAAAGAAATACGATTTGGTTAAACGAGACGATACCAAAAATATTTTCCAAAAGTTTTTAAACCCCTTTTGCACAAATCTATACCTACGTCTTTTCAGTGGTACTTAATTAAATACATAAAAATCAACCACCGCAAATCAAGGCAGTACACCTACCAACTGGGGGTGTGACCATAATAAGTTCCCGAACATCAGATTTAAAACTTACCTTTGTGTCCTTGTGATTTGGTGTACCTTTTTCAAAGAAGCCATTTCATTTGTGATTATTGGTTAAGTTCACTTGTCGTTTTGCCTCGCATTTGTTTTGAAAATTGATTTTTAAACTTAGTGCATGCGCACTCGTTCTTCCAGCTCTACAAGTCCGCTTTCTGAGCTAGCAAATATTCCTCGAAGACGTAGAGGACGTTCTGCTCCTTCAGCCGTGACTGAGGAACGTCTACCACCACCACCCCCTGTCGTAATGGCAGAAGATAAGCCTATGAATGAGCTTCTCCAAGCACCCATCGAGGGTTACGGAGATGCCATTGTTGTCCCAGCCATCGTGGCTGAGACCTTTGAGCTCAAAACCGGGTTGCTTAATCTTGTAACCCAAAGCCAATTCTATGGTTTTGAGCGGGATGATCCTCATGCACACATTCGATGGTTTAACAAGATTGCATCTACCATCAAATACAAGAATGTCCCACATGAAGCAATTAAGCTTCTTCTGTTCCCATTTTCTCTAGAGGGACAAGCCCGGAATTGGCTTGAGAAACAACCCCCTCGTTCCATTGAGACATGGGAGGATCTAGTTACCAAGTTTGTTAACGAATTCTATCCTCCATCCCGAACTACAAGTCTTAAGAATGAGATAATGAAATTTTCTCAGAGATTTGATGAATCATTCGGGGAGGCATGGGATCGTTACAAAGAATTTCTCCGCAAGTGTCCGCATCATGGTTTTACCGAGTTAATGCAAATGGATACTTTCTACAATGGTCTGCACCAAGGTGACCAAGACTCTTTAAATGCCTCCGCGGGAGGTAATTTCCTTAGCAAGACCACAAAAGAAGCCTTGCAAATAATTGAAAACAAGTCCCAGGTCCGCCCTTTCCGAGCAAAGACATATCAATCTCAGTCTAATGCTGGACCTTCTACTTCATCTCCAGTGGGTACATCTAGCACCGATGCTAAGATTGACAAACTCACGGATATTGTTCAGGCTTTGGTTCTTGCTAACCAAAAGAAAGTCACTTTCACACAGACACCATCACATGGTGAAGTGAAGAAAGTTGAAGTTTGTGTTACTTGTGGTGGTCCTCATGCATACTACAACTGTACTGCCACCGATGGTAGTCCGTTTGAAGCTAATGCTATAGCCGGTACTTCACAACAAGGAGGTAATCAATACCGTCCTCAAAATGAACCAAACTACCGTGCTAACACTTATCAGGCACCACCCGGTTTTAACCAGAATCCTAACATACAAAACCGGAATCAAAACCAACCTAGAATGAACCAAGGTTATCAAAACCAAGGTAATTTCTATCCCGGACCCAATCAAGGTTTCCAACATCAAGGAAATCTTAATCAAAACAATTTCAATCGAGGGAATCAATTTCAAGGAAATGTAAATCCTAACCAAGGGAATTCTCAACAACAAGGTCATAATCAAAACATCCGACCTCAAAATTTCCCTCCAGTACCTCCAGTACCATCATCTAATGAGTTACTGAAGCAGTTCATGAAATCCCAAGATGAAATGAACAGGTTGTTGGTCAGTCAGATCGCTGATCTAAAGAAGTCTTTAAATGATCGACCCTCGAGCTCAGGTACTTTACCGAGCAACACGATCGCTAACCCGAGGGGCGATGCAAAGGCTATCACAACCAGAAGTGGTGTTTCATACAATGGACCCGCTATTCCTACTACCTCTTCTTCTTCTTCTCTCCCGAAGGTAGTGGAAAGTGAACCTGAGGCGACAAAGGACAAGGAACTTCCTACTAATAACGGAGGTACCAGCAATGTCCATCCTCAGGTTGTCCCGAAACCCAAATCCAATCCAGGAGTTGTTTTTGAACCTCCTGTAGCTCCCATTGAAAATACCAAATCCAAATCTTCTATTCCTTACCGATCACGTTTGAATGAGCAAAAACTTCGCGAAAAAGCAAGTCATCAAATGGACAAATTTTTTCAAATTTTCCAAGAACTACATTTTGACATAAGCTTTACGGATGCTATCATGCTGATGCCCAAGTTTGCATCAACTCTCAAACACATGTTAAGCAACAAGGAAAAGCTGTTTGAAATGGCTAAAACTCCTCTGAACGAGAACTGCTCTGCAGTTATCTTGAAGAAGCTTCCCGAAAAGCTTGGAGATCCCGGAAAATTTCTCTTACCTTGTGTATTTCCAGGAATGGTTGAATGCTTTGCCTTAGCCGATCTTGGTGCAAGCATAAACCTGATGCCTCATTCAGTATGGAAGAAACTTTCTCTTCCGGACCTTACTCCTACATGCATGACTCTTGAGCTTGCAGATCGTTCTATATCGCGTCCACTTGGAATTGCCGAGGACGTATTTGTGAAAGTAGGAAAGTTCCATTTTCCAGCTGACTTTGTAGTTGTTGATTTCGATGCTGATCCACGGGTTCCTCTCATTGTTGGAAGAGGATTCCTGAGAACGGGCTGTGCTCTCATTGATGTATTTGAGCAAGAAATCACATTACGTGTTGGTAATGAAGCTGTCACCTTTAACCTTGATCAAACTTCGAGGTACTCCGCAAACTATGATTCTGAGTCGGTTAACCGAATAGATATCATTGATGTTGCTTCTGAAGAGTACTCTCAAGAAGTTCTTGGTTATTCTCATAATTCTGTGAGTGGGGATCCCACCACATCTTCTCAACCTATCATAGCCAATTCTACTCCTTCTCTCACTCCGTTTGAGGGAAGCGACTTCATCTTGGAAGAGATTGAAGCATACTTGGCTAGTGATTCTGTTCCATGGGAAATTGATCACGCTCCAATTGACATCGAGGGGGACATACTTCTCATTGAGAAATTGCTTAAAGATGATCACTCATCAACCCCTCACACTAGTGATGCAATTCCAGAAGAGATTAATCACCATGAGATTAATCCGGAGGGAGATATTCTTATTCTTGAGAAGTTGTTAAATCAGGACACTTCTCCTCCACTCCCTCCAGTCGAGCTTCATAACAAGGAAGTCAAGTCAGTTGAGAAAACTGAAGAATTTCCTGAAGTCGAACTTAAGGACTTACCACCTCATCTTGAGTATGCATTTCTTGAAGGTGATGATAAATTGCCTGTCATTATTGCTCGAGATTTGAGTAAAGATGAAAAGACTGCTCTCATAAAGGTCTTGAAGTCACACAAGCAAGCAATTGCTTGGAAACTCTCCGACATTAAGGGTATCAACCCTGAATTTTGTACTCACAAAATCTTGATGGAGGATGACTTCAAACCAGCAGTCCAACATCAGAGAAGGGTGAATCCTAAGATTCATGAGGTTATCAAACAAGAGGTTATCAAACTTCTTGAGGCAGGATTGATTTACCCAATCTCAGATAGTCCTTGGGTTAGCCCAATTCATTGTGTTCCTAAAAAGGGTGGCATAACTGTTGTCACAAATGAAGATAACGAGTTAATTCCAACTCGGCTGGTAACGGGATGGCGTGTTTGTATAGACTATCGTAAGTTGAATGACGCCACCCGTAAAGACCATTTTCCTCTACCCTTCATGGACCAAATGCTTGAGAGATTAGCAGGGAATGAATACTATTGTTTCCTTGATGGTTTCTCGGGTTATTTTCAGATCCCCATTGATCCGCTGGATCAAGAAAAGACCACATTCACCTGCCCATACGGAACTTTTGCCTATAGACGTATGCCTTTTGGCTTATGTAATGCTCCTGGCACGTTCCAACGATGTATGATGGCAATTTTCCACGACATGATCGGGGAAACAATGGAGGTGTTTATGGATGACTTCTCGGTCATTGGGGATTCATTTCAAACATGTCTCTCCCATTTAGATAAAATGCTCAAACGGTGTGAAGACACCAATCTTTGTCTAAATTGGGAGAAAAGCCACTTTATGGTCAAAGAAGGCATAGTCCTTGGCCATAAGATTTCAAAAAACAGGATTGAGGTAGATAGAGCAAAAGTTGATGTTATTGCTAAACTGCCTCATCCTACTACCGTCAAAGGTATTAGGAGTTTTCTAGGTCATGCCGGGTTTTATCGTAGATTCATACAAGATTTTTCTAAAATCGCTCGGCCTATGACCCATCTTCTTGAAAAAGAAGCTCCTTTTATCTTCTCACCTGAGTGCATCGAAGCTTTTGAAACACTAAAGAAAAAGCTTACGGAAGCACCCATTCTAGTTGCCCCCGACTGGGATTTACCCTTTGAGCTCATGTGCGATGCAAGTGATTTTGCTATCGGTGCAGTCTTGGGGCAACGAAAAACCAAGCATTTTCAGCCTATCCACTACGCGAGTAAGACTATGACTGAAGCTCAAACCCATTACACCACTACAGAAAAAGAATTATTAGCCGTGGTGTATGCGTTTGAGAAGTTTCGGCCATACCTTATCTTGACCAAATGCGTGGTGTATACGGATCACTCGGCTCTCAAATATCTCTTTGCAAAACAAGATGCAAAGTCGAGATTGCTCCGTTGGGTTCTCCTCCTGCAAGAATTTGATATCATTATACGTGATAAAAAAGGAGCTGAGAACCTGGCTGCTGATCATCTATCCCGTCTAGAAAACCCTCACCAAGATGTTTTCGAGAAAAAGGAAATAAATGAAACATTTCCTCTCGAGACACTCAATGCGGTTTCTTTTCGTGGAAACTCCTCTACCCCATGGTTTGCTGACTTTGCAAATTACCATGCGGGTAACTTCATAGTGAAAGGGATGTCGACCCAACAGAAGAACAAATTCTTCAAGGATGTTAAACATTACTTCTGGGACGACCCCTACTTATTCAAAATCTGTGCGGATCAAGTCATCCGACGGTGTGTTTATGGACAAGAAGCTCTTGACATTCTCAAAGCTTGCCATGCTGGACCCACCGGGGGCCATCATAGTCCAAACTACACCGCCAAAAAGGTGTTTGATTCCGGGTTTTATTGGCCCACAATTTACAAGGATGCCCACGAATTTGTCAAAGCCTGTGATGCTTGTCAACGTCACGGGAATATCTCACAAAGAAATGAAATGCCGCAAAACGCCATTCAAGTGTGTGAGATTTTTGACATCTGGGGCATTGACTTTATGGGGCCATTTCCTTCTTCTCGCGGTAATAAGTACATACTCGTGGCCGTTGACTATTTGTCAAAATGGGTTGAAGCTAAGGCTTTGCCTACCAACGATGCCCGAGGTGTTGTGAAATTCTTAAAATCTCTTTTTGCTAGGTTTGGAACTCCACGAGCTATAATCAGTGATCGTGGTACGCATTTCTGCAATGACCAATTTGATAGAGTCATGCAAAAGTATGGTGTAACTCACCGTCTCTCTACTGCGTACCACCCCCAAACAAGTGGGCAAGTGGAAGTTTCCAACCGGGGGATTAAAAGAATTCTTGAGAGGACGGTTGGCGAAAACCGTGCCTCTTGGTCGGATAAGCTAGATGACGCACTCTGGGCCTTCCGTACAGCTTATAAAACACCCATCGGGTGTACTCCATACAAGCTTGTGTACGGGAAGGCGTGTCATCTGCCGGTTGAGCTTGAGCACAAGGCATACTGGGCCTTGAAGCATGCCAACTTCGATATTCAGACAGCTGGTGATCACCGGAAAGTTCAAATGAATGAATTAAATGAACTCCGTGATCAAGCATACGAGAACTCTTTGATCTATAAAGAAAAGACAAAGAAGATTCACGACTCAAAGATCAAAAACCGCGTTTTCAACGTCGGTGATCGAGTCCTTCTTTTCAATTCAAGATTGAAGATTTTCTCGGGAAAATTAAAATCCCGCTGGTCTGGACCATTTACCATCACTAAAGTATTTCCATATGGAACCATTGAGTTATCTCAACCCGATGGTCCAAACTTTAAAGTGAATGGTCATCGGTTGAAGCATTATTTTGGAGAGGACATTCCCCCTGTGGTTGTCCCGGATCTACAAACTTTCCCCATGAACCAATGAATGCGGGGATCGAGTCAAGCTAGCGACTCGGGAATCAAAAACAGTAGCATGCCATATGGGTTTTCACCCATATTTCTGACTTCTTTCTACTTTCTACCACCCTAGTGTGGGGGAGATGCCCCCCGCTGTTGTATATAAGAGTTTCATCAAAAAAAAAAAAAAAAAAAAAAAAAAATCAAAAATTTTGCTAAATAATGGCCGTAGTATTTCCCTTTTACGTTCTATGTTTCGGAATAACCGCCGGTACTTTGAATATTGAGGGCAATATTCATTTCTAGTGTGGGGGGGAATTCTCACGAATTTTATCATGTAATTATACCGCCTAATTCCCCCATTTTTGGCCAAATTTTTTTTTTTTTGGAGTAAGTGTTTTGCACTTACTCATCTTACGGTTATCAGTCCGCCATGTCTAATAAACAAAAGGATTGGCTAATCCAGGAGCAAACGGCTCTTGGTAAAGATATCTCAAATCCGTTGACGGCTTGCAATTTGCCCAAAATTGTATGGTATTCAGCTCACCATATCCTTAAAAGTGAAGAGTTGGCTAGCCCGCAAGTTTATGGCTTGTGGTAAAGGCAGTGGAAAACCATAATTGGTAATCAGCTCACCAAAGATATTTTATCTAAGAGTTGGCTAGTCCAGAAGCAAACGGCTTCTGGTAAAGACAAATCAAATCCGTTGGAAGCTGGTGGTTTGCTCAAAATCACATGGTTATCAGTGTACCATGGTTCTTACTTGGACTAAAACATTTGGCTACTCCAGAAGTAATGGCTTTTGGTAAAGAGATGAAATCCATTAATTTTTCTCAAAACATTGTTAGGGACTAGCAATATCTTAGTGTGGGGGATTGATGAGTGTCTAAATACTCATCATTTTTGTACAATCTAAACTGCAAAATCATCTGAAAACACTCAGAAATGCATCAAAATAATGAAAATATCACAAATCAGTGTTTTATGTGTTTTAAATGCAAAAATATCAAAATCTGGTGAAAAACGTATCAAGTTTGCATAATTGGCAGTTTTAGTCCCCCAAGTTTCAAAAGTTGTCAAAAACAGTCCCTGGTAAATCAAAATAAAGAAAAATATCATTTTAAGTCCTTAGGGATTCTTAAGTTGTCAAAATTGGTCCTTGAGATTCAAAATTGCAAATTTACAACTTAGGTCCCTAAACTTTCAAAAATGTCAAGTTTGGTCCTTTGAAAATTTGAAAATGTCAAAAATGGTCCTTGTACTATTGAAAATTGTCAATTTTGATCCCTTGTGTGAACTTTGGAAAATGGCAGAAATGGTCCTTCAAGATTTCAGAATTGCAAATAAGTCCTTGTCATTAATAAGCCCAAGCCTTGTCAAAATACAATTGGACCCCTGCCATATACACATTGTGACCCCTGTCATTACCCATTTTGGACCCCAAGTCAAACACCAGTCAAACCCTTCCCTTTCCCTCCCACCTATCCTGTTTATCCTCTTCCCCACCCACTTGACTGCAACACACAGGCCCCTCTCCCATCACCTTTCCCTCCCCCCATCATCACCTCTACCCACCTTTCCCACCACAATAAATGCCACCCCCCCTAGTTGCAAAAATCAGAGCCTACAAGTCAAACCAGTTTTTCCCGCCAAAAAACGTGGACGGCCTAGATTACTCAAAACTCATCCATTGGCCAAGATTATTAGTGGGATTTGCTCAGAAGGACACGTGGAAGCTTTTTGGTGCATAAAAGAGGAAGAGAGGCAAGAGAAGAAATCAGTAGTTAATTTTTAAATTTCATGTATTTCGTTTTTAATCTCAATGTTTTAGTTTAATCTAAAAGCTTTAATTTTCTGTTTCCATGTACTCAACTTAAGTTAATTTATCAATATAATCTATATTCAAGTATCAATTCAAGGTAGAATAACATTTCAAGTTTTAAAGTTCACTGTTACAAAATTTAGTTTCAAACTCTCACCTTCAAGCTTCAAATAGCTTAATTTTAAGTCCAAAAAAGTTTATTGAAGCTTAATATAGCTTTTGGTAAGCTTTAGAAACAGTTTCAATCAAAGGTGCTAAAAAGTCAACGAAAGTCAACTGAGGAAGCAAAATGGGTATAAATTTGGAATTGGTTGATGCAGTGCTTGGATTTGGGTTGGAATTAGATTAGAATAATGGTATTGGGTTTGGTATAAGCTACATCATAGCTGGGACACTTGTGAGCCTTTTCTCTCATTTTCATTTTTTATGCAGTTTACATATTGTGCTTGTGTTTAAACCAGTGGTCATTAGCTATCTTAAACCTGTTCAGTAGTTGTAACTAGGATAACTAGAGTTAGTTTCAATGATAGCTTAAGCCAAATCAGCAGTTTGCTCAGTTTAACTTGCAAAACAGTTTCTTAAAGTGTGTTTGGATCAGTGGTTGTGTTTAAGCTTAAGCTCTTGTCTGTGCTTGATACCTGTCTATGCAGTCTTAATATAGTCTATTTGAATCATTTTGGTCATCATATTACTCACTACATAAGCCAAAGTCAAAATCTCCTCTCTACTGTCTTAATTTCATATCTGTGATGAACTTGTGAAATCAGAAGTTTGATTTGTGCTTAGATATCATAGATATTGGTTGCATCAGTTTCATTATACCATATAACAACATAATCAGTCATTAAATTAAGATTCAAGTTCATAAAAGTCAAAATCTTCAAAACTTGTCAAAAGTCAAAACAAGTGAAAACTCAGTTTTCACCAAACTAGAGTGAATTTTCATAGATTCAGTTTTGGGCCAAATCAAGTAAAACTTTGGGATTAATAACTTCAACTGGTCTAGTTTCTTATTAGGATTTTTGTAGATTTTTAGAAATTTTCTATAAGCTCCAAATGAGCTTGTCAAACAGGGCTTATATGCCCTGTTCACAAAACTCAGTCAAAGCTGAGTTTTCTCAGCTTATTGCAGGGCTTGTCCCAAGCTCAATAGAGCTTGTCTAGGTCTGGTTCTTGGTTCAGAGATAGTCACCCAGGTCTAGTTGAGGTTCCCACTTCTGTTTTTCAATTTTAGCTTATTGAGTAACTTGTGCTTAAGCTCAAAGTAGGTCCTTTAAACCTGTTTTAGCACATAAGCTCAAAATCATCAAATCATGGTAGTAAGTGTTTTAGAGGTTTAGGACAGTTGTAACTTGTTTCATTTGGGTAATTTTAGCTTATTGTTGCTTCTGTTTCAGTTTGGTACCTATTTGTGTTCATTTGCTTATTCAAAAGTGCTTATTTATAAGCACTTACAATTGCAGTTGCATCTTCCTTCACACAAGCCCATGTTTTTCTATTTTTCTTAGATTCAGTATATTAAATTAGACTTTTCTTGAATTTTTCACATTTTTCTAGGTCAGTTTACTATTTTTCCTTAATTAAAACAGTTTTAAGTCATTTTAATTAGCTTTTATTGCAATTAAATCAGAAAAAGTTCAAAAAAATAATTTTTCATTTTTCTTAGGTTAAGATAAATATAAAAAGTAAAAAAATTAATTTTCCAGATTTTTCATAGTTTAATTTGTAATTTTTAGTAATTTAATTAGTTTTAAATAGTTTAAAATTCATAAAAAATAGAAAAATAATCAGAAAAATATAAAAATAGTTTTGAAAATTCTATTTTGTTATTTTAGATTTTTCCAAGTCATAATTTCATTTTTCTAGCTTTATTTCATATTTTCTTGTATTTTAGGCTATTATTAAATAGTTAAAAATAGTTTTTAATTAATTAGATAAATAGTTCTAAAAATAATTTTCTTTTTCTAAAAATTTTCTCATATCATTAGGTTTGTAAAAATGTCATTTTCATATTTTTAGGATTAATATTGTTCCAGTTTCACATTTTCTTGTGTACGTCACGTAGTCTTTAATTTAAGTTTATAAAAGAAAAATCAAAAACATCAGTCTAAAAATAGTGATAGCGTTTATTTAATATATTTTAACTTTTTAATTTCCTTTAATTTGCATTTAAGTCGCTGTAATTTACAAAACTTTTCTTTAGGTATAAATAATTCAAAATCCTTACTGATCACTATCCTTAGTGATTATTCGACATCTGACTGTGTTAAACACCAATTCATCCTCCGTGGGACTTAACGACCCAGGAATCCACTGTATTCCTTTGATCTTCATTGCATTGGTTCCAGACTGTTTTAAGTTTCTTACGGTTGGTCATTCACAAGTGGCTAGCTTGCGTGAGAAAACTTGATGGTTTAGCACCAATCAAATTTTGGCGCCGCTGCCGGGGAGGCTGTAAGCATGTTTTAAGCATTTTCAGACCCGTACTTGCACATATACCACCGTTTGTAAACAGTTTTTTTTTGTAAAGTTAAATATAAATCAAAAAGTCATTAACACTTTTCCTAAAGTGTTAACAACACCAAACAAAATATAAAACAACAAAACAATCGTAACGTTTTCTAGCTTGTGTTTCTTTTAAAGTGATTCTTAAAGAAATACGATTTGGTTAAACGAGACGATACCAAAAATATTTTCCAAAAGTTTTTAAACCCCTTTTGCACAAATCTATACCTACGTCTTTTCAATGGTACTTAATTAAATACATAAAAATCAACCACCGCAAATCAAGGCAGTACACCTACCAACTGGGGGTGTGACCATAATAAGTTCCCGAACATCAGATTTAAAACTTACCTTTGTGTCCTTGTGATTTGGTGTACCTTTTTCAAAGAAGCCATTTCATTTGTGATTATTGGTTAAGTTCACCTGTCGTTTTGCCTCGCATTTGTTTTGAAAATTGATTTTTAAACTTAGTGCATGCACACTCGTTCTTCCAGCTCTACAAGTCCGCTTTCTGAGCTAGCAAATATTCCTCGAAGACGTAGAGGACGTTCTGCTCCTTCAGCCGTGACTGAGGAACGTCTACCACCACAACCCCCTGTCGTAATGGCAGAAGATAAGCCTATGAATGAGCTTCTCCAAGCACCCATCGAGGGTTACGGAGATGCCATTGTTGTCCCAGCCATCGTGGCTGAGACCTTTGAGCTCAAAACCGGGTTGCTTAATCTTGTAACCCAAAGCCAATTCTATGGTTTTGAGCGGGATGATCCTCATGCACACATTCGATGGTTTAACAAGATTGCATCTACCATCAAATACAAGAATGTCCCACATGAAGCAATTAAGCTTCTTCTGTTCCCATTTTCTCTAGAGGGACAAGCCCGGAATTGGCTTGAGAAACAACCCCTCGTTCCATTGAGACATGGGAGGATCTAGTTACCAAGTTTGTTAACGAATTCTATCCTCCATCCCGAACTACAAGTCTTAAGAATGAGATAATGAAATTTTCTCAGAGATTTGATGAATCATTTGGGGAGGCATGGGATCGTTACAAAGAATTGCTCCGCAAGTGTCCGCATCATGGTTTTACCGAGTTAATGCAAATGGATACTTTCTACAATGGTCTGCACCAAGGTGACCAAGACTCTTTAAATGCCTCCGCGGGAGGTAATTTCCTTAGCAAGACCACAAAAGAAGCCTTGCAAATAATTGAAAACAAGTCCCAGGTCCGCCCTTTCCGAGCAAAGACATATCAATCTCAGTCTAATGCTGGACCTTCTACTTCATCTCCAGTGGGTACATCTAGCACCGATGCTAAGATTGACAAACTCACGGATATTGTTCAGGCTTTGGTTCTTGCTAACCAAAAGAAAGTCACTTTCACACAGACACCATCACATGGTGAAGTGAAGAAAGTTGAAGTTTGTGTTACTTGTGGTGGTCCTCATGCATACTACAACTGTACTGCCACCGATGGTAGTCCGTTTGAAGCTAATGCTATAGCCGGTACTTCACAACAAGGAGGTAATCAATACCGTCCTCAAAATGAACCAAACTACCGAGCTAACACTTATCAGGCACAACCCGGTTTTAACCAGAATCCTAACATACAGAACCGGAATCAAAACCAACCTAGAATGAACCAAGGTTATCAAAACCAAGGTAATTTCTATCCCGGACCCAATCAAGGTTTCCAACATCAAGGAAATCTTAATCAAAACAATTTCAATCGAGGGAATCAATTTCAAGGAAATGTAAATCCTAACCAAGGGAATTCTCAACAACAAGGTCATAATCAAAACATCCGACCTCAAAATTTCCCTCCAGTACCTCCAGTACCATCATCTGATGAGTTACTGAAGCAGTTCATGAAATCCCAAGATGAAATGAACAGGTTGTTGGTCAGTCAGATCGCTGATCTAAAGAAGTCTTTAAATGATCGACCCTCGAGTTTTCATATTTTTAGGATTAATATTGTTCCAGTTTCACATTTTCTTGTGTACGTCACGTAGTCTTTAATTTAAGTTTATAAAAGAAAAATCAAAAACATCAGTTTAAAAATAGTGATAGCGTTTATTTAATATATTTTAACTTTTTAATTTCCTTTAATTTGCATTTAAGTCGCTGTAATTTACAAAACTTTTCTTTAGGTATAAATAATTCAAAATCCTTACTGATCACTATCCTTAGTGATTATTCGACATCTGACTGTGTTAAACACCAATTCATCCTACGTGGGACTTAACGACCCAGGAATCCACTGTATTCCTTTGATCTTCATTGCATTGGTTCCAGACTGTTTTAAGTTTCTTACGGTTGGTCATTCACAAGTGGCTAGCTTGCGTGAGAAAACTTGACGGTTTAGCACCAATCAAATTTATTGGTACTCTTGAAAGTTCCAAATCCTTCCATAAATAACAATCATTAGCTACATCACTCATTACCTTCAAGTACTCAAGCACCCCTTCATTTAAAACACTTAGGAGGACTGAAACACTCAAGATGATATAGGTCTTAGATCTTAGAAACATCATTTCTACTCTTTCATAACTGCTGAAAGCCGGATCCCTAGGATTAGCCTAGACGGATCCCTCTGAGGAAGGAACCGTGGGATCCGGATGACAGTTTATGTCTAACATTGCTAAAACAATCATTTCAACTCATCTTCTTAACTCAAACACTCCATCTCATCTTAAATGAGTTCCTAGATCAGTGAAACTCTGAACTTCAACCTTGTACATGCTAATCATCACATTCCAAAGGATATTAGAGACTTAAGTCTTGAATGCACTTGCTAAATCCTTCCCTTTATAAGTCATCTTCCTAGAATCCCTTAGTCATCAAACACAACATAATTCTCAGCATTTAGAAATCTTTTCCTTAGTCATTTCATCATGAGGAAAGCTCCTAGTGCTAACTCATCCAACCAAGAACCACCCAAGAAACTTGCTCGTGTTGTACACGAAATTTCCTCAACCAAATCATCTCCGGTTAAACCCACAAATGGTAGGACTTCCCATCCACCGAATCATCATCCGTAAGAGATAATAGTGCTAGAATCTCACCTCAACAAAACCAATCAACAATTGCCAAAAGAACCGCAATAATTAGCATTAAACCTCTTAGGTTAGAAAAGGGATCATCGAGCTCTAAACCAAATGTACCTAGTTCTAGCAAAACGTCTAAACCTTCATTCCTAGAGCATGGACTACACTCCTTTACCGAGCCTCTCTCTATTCATTAGAGCATTCACCACCGAGAACTTCTCATTCACCAACCTTCTTGTTAAAATAGGAACCACCTACATCACCAACTAGTCCATCGTTGGAAACAAGGAACCACCAAGGACTTGATCATATGGAGGAATTTCCATTACCACCACTCTCATTCCTAGTAGAACCTCATCCTAAATTACTCAATGTACCTCCACCATCATTTGTAGAACCTCCTCAAAACATCCTGTTCCTAATCAAGACAATAATTGCTCTAATTGTCTAATCACCCAAGGACTTGTTCAAGAAGTACGAAATGAGTTGCATTTCATGTTTAATTATCTTCTTGAAAGATTGGACCAAATCAACAAGTCTACTCATCCCTAGACTCAAGAAGTTTGTTGCTTCTTAAGCTTTGGTCACTTATTAGTATTAGTAGAATATGGCTAAATCATTCTCTTAGTTTTTAGAGATTTGTTGATCATCTCTTATGTTTTATTGAATGATAGTTTACTTGCCATATTGCATTGAGTATATGTTTGTTGGTTGAATACATATCTCATTTTGATGTTAACATTACTTGTTACATCACCATTGCTGAATTTAATCATCAGCTATACGGATCCCTCAAAATTGCCTAGACGGATCCCTACTAGGAGGGAACCGTGGGATCCGTGAGACAGAAAACTATTTTTCTACTAACTTGGATCACATATGCAGGAAATTGTGCATTATACTTGTTTTCTAACCTTTGTTTTGTAGTTATTCAAAATACACATGAAGATATTGACACCATAAAGCTAGGGGGAGCACGCTTTCGTCACTTAGACGAACCATTTGCAAACTTAATTGCGAACAAAATTAGTTTATTTTACGTTATGTCCTTGACGCCCTTTTTTCAAAAGGATGGACTCGTCAAGGGGGAGTTAAGAAGAGTACCATTTCGTCACTTGCTCTCTTTACATTTATACATCTTTTTTTCTTATAAAAATTGTGTTAGTTTCTTTTAACACTTTTTGTTTCGACAAAAATGGGGAGAAGAAAGTAAAAACTACAAATTCAAACTTTTACGAATTTTAGATTTTTCCTAAAAATAATTTTATGTTTTGTCATCAACAAAAAGGGGGAGACTGTTAATACAAATAAGCCGTAAAAACGTTTATTTATATTTTACGATATTCTAATGTTTTGTCGATAACAAACGTAAAATCATTTTAACGAAACAAATAAAGTACGTAAATAGTTTGAGTTAATAGTTTTCTAACACACTTACGTTTTCACATAAAACACTAAAACAAGTATAAGTGATTTTATGATTTAGATACATATGTACAACAACTAGTGTTTACATATTGGGTTAAACATATACTTAAACTAAGTATGCTAAAATGGGTAAAAACTAAGTATATGCTAAAATGGGTAAATACAAGTATATACTAAATGGGTAAATACTAGCAAATGGTTTTGACCCACAACCCATGGTTTTATATATACCACTTAGCCAAGTTCATTGTATCTAGAAAGAAAACCATGGATCAACCCATAACCCATGACCCATAACCCATAACCAAAAATACCCATGGGCAAAGAGGAGCGGACCACGGATCCCTTGTGGTAGGGATCCGTGGGATCCGGGGAACAGAAGAGAATTTCCTCTATAAATAGAGAGCCATTTCTCCCTTTCTATGCATGACTTCACACACATACTTCCCCAAAGTATTCTAACCTTCTAACCTCAGATCTAAGTGATCTATGTAGTTTGTCTTTTGTTTTTGTGTGATCTTCTAGGTTCCTCTTAAAGGAGAGATCACCACTTTTTGAAGAAGTGCAAGCTCAAGTCCATGAGTTGCCATGCTTCGTCATCATCAAGACTACTAAGGTTCTCTTGTTGATAGTTATTCCTTTCTCCATAGATGTTGGGTTGAAGGCATTAGTGAAGAATGCCAAAAGTGTCAAGATGAAAGCATTAGTGAAAGGTGCTCATCATCCGTGTCAAAGCATTAGTGAAGGATGCTAAAGGTATCAAGACGAAGGCATTAGTGAAAGGTGCCAAGCGTTGTGTCAAAGGCATTAGTGAAGGATGCCAAAGAATCAAATCAAGTGGTATTTGTGAAGAAATGCCTAGGTCGTATAATCGATGAGGTGCATCGTTATACCTATAAGTATTTGTTTATTTACAAGGATGGTGATATCCTTGATGGTGTTGTAACAAGGAGTAGATCTCCTTGAGATTAGGTGTTGTGTCGTGAAGGGTAGTAGTTCCTCTATAGTAATGGAACTAGGTGCTTAGCCTAGTACCTAATAAAGCGTAGGCGACGTTGTGATAGGATTAGTTCTCCTTGGTGTGAAAGAACTCGGTGGTTAGCCTAGCACCGTATAAAGGGTACGCGACGTTGTGTTAGGTGTGGTTCGCCTTGGTGTGAAGGAACTCGGTATTTAGCTTTGTACCGGAAAAAGGTTAAGCGACGTTGTGAAGGCTTCTCCGCCAAAAGGAGTTGGTGTAGTGCTTACGAACTCTCGAGTAGGTGACTCGGGGAGTGGAGTAGGGCAAGGAAGGTGTCCTTGTAGCCGAACCACTATAAATACTAGTGTCGTGGTGATGTGCTTCTTACTCTTTATCTTTCATTACACGTTTATATATCTATCTATCAACGTCCAACATAAACAACCAAATAGATTGACATAAGTCGATCTAAATATTTAAAAGGGAGTTTTAAATTGGTAAAACTATTCAACCCCCCCTTCTAGTTTTCCACATATTCGGATTCAGTTGTATCTAGGATACTCAGTTTATACGACGTGATCAATGAACAGAATATATCCAAAAATGTACAACAGATTAACGTGTTTGAGTTAGATAATGCTAAAATGGAATCTTCATGCTCAAATTTACAAGAGAGAGAGGTGCACTAGCCACAACCTATGCAAGTTAATGTAAAGGAACGCTCCATGGAAGCTTCGGATGTACCCAAGAGAGAGTTGCACCAGCCACAACCTGTGCACGTTGATGCAGAAGAAAGCTGCATGGAAGCTTCTGTTGTACCTAACTGTGCATCTTTTACTCAAAATGATGATTTTAAGTTTCATGAGTACTCTGCATTTATCCCTGATGACTCCCTTACCACTAAGCTTAACATTTATAAGGAACAAGTTGCCATATATGAACAGCGTGCTAAGTTTGAATTGACTACCCGTGAGCAGGAGATGGATAACCAAATGCGTACACTTGTTAGAAAAAGTAATTTAAGAGAAGAAACATTAAAACAAGAGTTGAATTCCTTACAAGAAAAACTTAATAAAACTGTTGAGCAAAAGCAAGAACTTCAAGAAAATGTAAAAGTGCTTAAGCAGGAATTCATTACTAAGGAATCAAAACTTTTAAATGATTTTTCCAACCTTAAAACTTTGAAGAACAAACTTGAAAACAAGTTGTACGTACAAGGAAACACCATTCAGACTGCTCACATGATCACTAAGCATAGAGTATTAAGCGATAAGCATAGTATTGGCCTTGTAGAAGAACCCAATCCTGAGTATGGTAAGAAAGCAAAAGCTGCTCAAAAAGTGGTTTATGATGGTAATGAGATTCTTAAGCCTAGACAAACGCCATCATGAGTAGAGTGCACTGAAGAGAATAGAGAGTTAGAAAATGCCTCTAAAGAGAAAATGGAAAAGAAACTAAAAGATCCTTGGTGTGTAAATCATAATATAACGTTTAAAACTCCTAATTACACTAAGGAAAATTGGATTGCCTTGAACAATTTTAGACCTCAAACTTAATTAACCCCTGAACAAGTGTTTTGGAAGATAGATATGGAAAAGAATAAAACTGATGAACTTGTTGAAAAGAATCCTCCCCTTAGAAAATTGCCTCCAGCTATTGTGTATCCTCCAAATACACCAATGCGCGCATTTAGTGCCTAGAACTCTTCCCACTCAAAGCAAAACCTTAATCAGCCTATATGTAGTTTACCAACTATTTGTTGATTTTGAGAAAACATGTACGAAGAGAATCAAACCAACATGGATTACTGAACGGGAAAGGGGTTTTGAGCAAACTAAAGAATGTTATCTAACTGAGGTCATTCCATTCTTTAAACAACTAAAAGAACAATTTGAGGGTATTAAAAAGGCCATAGATATGGAAGTTAACGAAATGAAAAAAATGTTTAATGAAATGGAAAACGAGGTTAAAGAATATGAATGCGAGCTTAGAAGTAATGATATTGAGAGGAAGAATATTCACATCCTTAATGAGAATTTGATTCCTAGATGTATTGCTCAAGATGTGTTTTATACTGTCACGAATTATTCTATTACTGCTTCCCAATTTCATAATTTATCGATTGCTTTGAAAGTCTCACAAGATTGTGTCAATGAGCTTGAAACCGAAAATTCAAAATTGCATGAAAAATTCGAAAGGGACGATCATGATAACATGGTCAGGAAGTTTTCTAAACTAGAAGTTGAATATCTTGATTTTCAATTAAAATATCAACATCTTAAAGAAAGAATTAAAACATCAAATGCCAAGACATCTTCTGATGCTCATGAGTTTGATGCATATTTTGAAATAAATTCACGGGATGAAAGGATTCAAGCTCACTGCAACACGATCAAAAAGTTGAAAGCTCAAATTTCACAATTGAAGGGAAATAGGAGTGAAGTGGTTGGCACTCAGATACCTCCTCCTTTAGATTCTCAGAATTTCCAACTTCAAAACATCATCAATAAATTGCAAAAAGAAAATGAATGTTTTCAAGCTGAAATTTCAAGGGTAAATTGCAAAACAAAGAGTTATGTGATTCAGTCAAGGTTAATCATGAGAAACACATTGAAAAGATAAATTCTTTGCTTAACGAAATTGAGAATCATAAGCGTATGGTTAAAGGAAAAGTGCAGATTCCGACTTGCAAATATTCTGTTCCAAAGGTTTCTGCTTGTAATAATTATGCTATTGATGTGTTGTATATTCCCCCTCCTCTTAGGAATAATGAACTTGCATATCAAGCCTATCTCTCGTACCTTAAGGATAGTTTAGAGAGTCTCCGTGAGATCGTCGAAGATAATAGAATAGAAAAACCACTTGATAGTGATGTTGCCTATGCCTGCATGAATGCAAAACGATCTCAGGAACTCTTAGAATATGTCATTGCCACATGTCCTAAAACTGGTACTAGGCGAGATAGAGTAGTTGCACCCACTTAAATGCCTAAAGTCAAGCATGTTACCTTTGATGTGCCTCTGAAAGCCTCAGAACCCAGCACTTCTAGACCAGAAAATCAAATGGCAGCAAAACAAACTAAGGTTCCCATCATCACTTCTACAAATGTTAAAATTTCACTAGAGTTAGCGGGTCAAGACCTAGAAGCAATACAAAGAAGGATAGGATTACGCAAACTAAAAGTGATCATGAGAAGGAAGTGAAAGAACACGATAGGGACAATAAGTTTGACTTGAACAAAAAGAATCGTGTTGGTTCTAGTATTAGCTCTAAGCTTACTGAAATTAATTCGAAGTCTTATGCTGTCTGCAAAACATGTAAAGAATGTCTATTTTCTGGTAATCATGATAAATGTGTTGTGTTATTTCTGAGGTCTAAGAATCAAAACCCAATTGAGAAAGTTTGGAGAGCGAAACAGATTAAGCAATCCTGGAAACCTACAGGGGATATGTTTACCAATGTAGGATTTCAGTGGAAGCCCACAGGTCAAATATTGACGCATGGCAAACCTTACCCCTTAGCTAGATCCACTATGCCTAGAGTAGTGCATGTTAAGGTTTGGAAGCCAACTGGTAGAATAATCCCATTAAGCACAAAATGTCTTTTGACTAAGTCTGATGCTTCTACTAGTTCAGCTCCTAGTGATAATGCCATTGCACCTAGGGTTTCTGCTGATTCAAAGATTGTTTGTGCTAACCAAAAGGACCCCATTAGTACGTGGGGATCCAATGTTTCCAATTCTCTGTCTTCTTCTATTGTCCAATGCAGGTCATTCAAATCATCCTTTGGTATTTGGATTTGGGCGGCTCTAAACATATGACTGGGCACTAAACAATGACGTTTGAACACAACAGTTCAAGCCTCGTACTCTAAAGAAAAGAAAAGTGTACGTTTCAGTGTGCTTTATCTTCTAAAGAAGAGAAATCTTCTTATGACGTTTGAATACTTCAGTTCAAACCTTGTTCCTTAAAGAAAAGAAAAGTGTACACGTCAGTGCGCTTTATCTTTAAAAGAAGAGAAATATTCTCGTTCATGACCATTCTCATCAACATGCTTCATACTTTTTCCATGCGCGTTCAATCATCAAGTGAACCGAACTACCATTGCTAGTTCTCTTATTCCACTTGCTCAATTAAAATGGCTATGGCGACATCATTTGCAACCTTTGAGGGGGAGAAGTGTGAAGAGACTACATTTTAAAGATATTCACTTGTTTAATCAAGAATGGCATCTCCGTATGCAATTCTTGAGGGGGAGAAGAAATGTGATAATTTCTGCATGTTGATTAATATCTAAGAATAAATGGTCAAACAGCTCCAAACTCATGTAAGAACCGAGCTTCTTCTTATCGAGTCATCTTCACATGGAGTTTCTTCTAAGAGCCGTTGGCTGACATGTTCTCACGAGCTGATATGATTAATGACAAAGTGCTTCCAGTTGCGAGGCTGATTTCCTTGATGAACATCTTTCTATTCTTGTCTGATTGGGAGGGATTTGAGTTAAGGGGATTTGCTATATATAAGTTAACGGGAATGCATTTGATGAGACGAAGATGTTAACATTCTATTCCCCAAATGGACAATTTTGAAGAAGGTCGAGTCTACAGTCTGTTCTACATATTCTGCTGCATGTTAGAAGACCAAAGACGAGTTGCATTTAACGATCTAAAGACTTCTTCTTATTCCGGGCATTCATCAGTATGATTGTCAGTTTAGGGGAGAGCACTAATTGGGGGAGAGTGAAACATCAGATTTAATCCCAAATTAGATTTACTCACAGTGTTCCTCAGCAAGTTGATTCTCACAAGATTTCAAATGTTCTTCTCAAAAGGTTTCAAGTATCTGGGCTTATAATGTGTTGCTGATTCTGAAGTATCAAAACCAGCAAGGGGGAAAGAGACATACATCTAAAAGCATAATGAGTACACATGATGAACTTAATACTTCTAAGAGATTAAAGATATCCCGAGAAGACAAAGGTCATGACTGCAGAGAAACTCAGTGTATCTAGTGGCTTTTAGTGTTTGTTTTCCAACTATGTGGGGGAAGAGACGAAAGAGACAGTTTCTGAGGATAAAAGAGGTACACATGTGTGTGATGATTTCGATGATATTGCAATCGTCAGGGGAGAGAAATGTACTTCAGGGATGTTTAGCAGATTCACGTGATCGGACTTAATGATTTATTCCGGAGTTTATATTCACAGAGATGACCAGTGATTCAATCTGCTACTTTGGTGCTATCGGCTATTCTCTCTTCGGGTATATGTGTACTTCGGGTTCGTGAGCTTTATTCTAAGAGACTGACGACATCACTTCAACTACTTGGGGGGATTGGTCTCTTGACAACTTTTGGTATTCTTCGCTTCAGACTTCAGTGGAAAAGAAATTTGAGAAGATTCATTTAAGCGTGGGATGATACATTGCTGTTCTATCTTGATGATATAACCCCGAATGGATAATCGATGATCATTCTTAAAAGGAGCAGCAAGATCGATGATATGGTGTGCTTCCTTGTGCACCTGGCTAAGGCAAGCTTGAAAGAGAGCTTAGAATTTGCTGAAGAAGATGGTTTTCAATTTAGGGGGAAGCTACCAAAGTCTCATTTTGATAACATCAAATAGTCCTGAATATTAAGTGTCAATTTCCCCAGATAATGCCCGTTACTTATATCATTTATATGGATTTACGCTTGTTTTCCACTTTCAGGTAAATTACGAGCATTGGAGCTAAAGAGACGCGGAAATGGAAACATAACTAAAGATTTATTACAGTATGCTAATTTTGAAGAAGTTACGGCGTAACTCCTCTCTCACATTACGCCGTTACTATTGGGTGACCCAGAATACCAACTTATCAAGAGGTTATGGCGTAACTCTTCCCAAAGGTTACGGCGTAACTCCATTAGGTCAAATGAGGTTCTACGCCGCTGATACTTACGCCGAAACTACTGCATCACTTACGACATAACCGAGTTTATTGAAGACTACGGCGTAACCAATAATAAGGTTACCCCGTACCTAGCAGATCTAGTGCATTTACGAAGAAATAGAAGGTTACAGCGTAACTCCTATATTGGTTACGTCGTAACCCAGACCTGGCCTATAAATACCCCACGAATTCCACACAAAACACTCTGAGAACGTGGGAAAATGCTCAAGGAAGGTTTAGGGGAGCATACGGAGCTGTTTCGAAGGGAGAAGTCATTCCATTACGATAAGCATTAGCGTTTTATATTTCTTTTACTTTCAATTCATGTATTTCGTACCTTTGAATATTGAATTGATTTGCATGATTAATATGAGCGGCTAAGCACCCTTTGGTGCTAGCCTAGTTATGATTCCTTAATTGTTTTGTTTACGTTTACCTTTACTTCCGTAAAATTATTTCTAGGTGTATGCATGCATAGTTCATTGGTAGTCACCCTTGGTTCGGTAGTTTTAAATGGCGGTAGAGGCCAATTTCCTAGGAGATATGACCAACTGACCCTCGGTGAGCGGACTGAGATGGGAAGGGTAAGATATGACCAACTGACGACCCTTTTTACTTGTGCGATTTGACAAACTGATCACCTATCATTTGGATGAACTTAAGAATTGGGGGGTGTAGTGTCTAAGTTCCTAATGGCCGGGCACTCACTATTATGAATCTAGCATGTAGCGGTACTTAATGACTTGGCTTAGGGGACCAGAAACAATAGGACTTATGACGGTGCGCCTGATTTCTCCTGTGGGGGCATCTTTGCTGATAGGTTAGGGCGAATTGACCAAATGCTGTCCTCTCGAATTTGACCTCACCTGAAGTAATTGGAAGTAAGTAGACGTAGAAATAACTAGCTAGGAGGATTGACTAGGTTAACACCTCTATTCCTCTATTGATTTCCATTTATCTACTTTTATTTTATTCTGCATTAGTAGTTTAATTAATTAAATCCCTATCGAAACCATTATTATTCTGTGACAATTAGACTTAGTAATAATCCAACACACATAGATCTTGGGACGACCTCGGCTTTACCATTTACTACACTACACGCGACCGGGTACACTGCCCGTTAGTGCACTAGGGTAGACCATAGGTATAGCGAGACACTATAAATATTAAGACCTAGTCAGTAAAACCTGCATCAAGTTTTTGGTGCCGCTGCCGGGGAGTTATATTAGGATCATATTTCAAGTTTTCAGGTACCATGGAAGTTGTTAACATCGATAACCTCACTCTTGAGGAATATTTGGCGTTGACAAGAGAAGAACAAGGACCAGGGATTGTTAGCCCAACCATTGCAGCAAATTCTCAATTCTAAATCAAACCTCAATTCATGAGGGAATTGCGTGCAAATCCGTTCTCTGGAAGCATCACCGATGATGCCCATGAACATGTAGAAAATGTCGAATACATTGTCAGCTTATTCAAAATTCCCAGAGTTTCACACGATGCTATAATGTTACGAGTATTCCCTATTTCTCTTACGGGAGCTTCAAAAAGATGGGTCGATCGATTACCTGCGGGGACTGTCAACACTTGGCCTCTCTTAAAAAAGTATTTCATTCAGAGATACTGTCCTCCATCGAAGACGGCTAAGCAATTGGAAGAAATTCATAACTTCAAACAAGAGGGTGATGAAACGTTATACCAAGCTTGGGAAAGATATAACGAATTGTTATAAAAATGTCCTATACATGATCTCAACAGCCAACAAAAGGTGAATGTCTTCTACAAGGGACTGAACATCTCTTCAAGACAAATGATTGATTCTCAAGGGCTAATTCCTAGTATGACACCCACTATGGCTTTAGAAACTATTCAAAGAATGGCAGACCACTCTCACAAATGGCACAATGGAGGAAGCAACCGAAGCAAGAATAATGATATGGAAGGCCTTGCAGCAATAAACAACAAACTAATAAGCCTTAGAAGAGAAATGAAGAAGCTCAAGGAAAATGTGCATTTCATTCAAGTTGAGCGAAATGGGACTCTTCCTTCTAAAGAATGTTCCTCCAATGAAGAAGTTAAAAGGATCGGAGAAGTTAACTATGGTAAAGAATTCCCTTTCAATAGCGACAATAATTACGGACCTAGGTATCATGAAAAATCCCCTGGGTGCTACACAAGAATCAACAATAATCCTCCTAAACCTAGCCTTGAAGAAATAATGCACCGGCACATCGAAGAATCTACAAAAAAGGGAGATAGACTCAAGGAGTGGATGGTCAAAATAAAGGACGACACCAATATGAACCTACGTAACCAAGATGCTGCAATTAAGAACCTCGAAACACAAATTGGGCAATTGGCTAAAAACCTTGAAACAAGTAATGCTAAAGCCACTGCCTGCAAGGCCATATTTGCGCAAGATAAAGCAAAAAAAGAGCAGTGCACATCATCTATCACTAATGATATTTCCGGGATTAACTACCTTAGAGAGGATGATAAATCAGAAGACGCCGAGTTCCTGCCAAGCCAACTTCCCGAAAAGTAGCAATACCAGGAAAGTTTTCTTCTCCCATGCACTATTGGTAACATTAAGATTCCCGCAATAGCTGATTTAGGGGCCGGGGTAAACCTTATCCTTACCACGTTATTTGAAAAAATCAAACTTACCAATTTAAAAGAAACAACTATAATGATTGAAATGGCTGATTCCTCTAAGGCTGTACCGAGGGGAATTGTGAACAATGTGCTTTTAAAAATTAGAAATTTTTTCTTCCCTACCGATTTTGTGGTTATTGACATGGGAAGGCGGGAGGCTTACAACTTGATTGTTGGAAGACCTTTTCTGGCCACTTGTAGGGCTCAGATTAAGGTTTTTGAAAAACAAATTTCTTTGGGAACTGAAAATGAACGAATAACTTTTAGTATGAAAGAGCATTTAAAACCAAAAACTGAAATTTCAAATGATGTTAACATTGTTAATGTTAAATCGCTGGATCCCAATCTACACTCTAAACCTATTGCTAGTGATCATAGAGAGAATATTGATAATTGTAAGCAGAAACAGGATGAAATTGTCCAAGGCATTGAGGAAACTCTGAATCCAAACAAACATTTTTGCAACTCGATGTCAACCAAAGATAGCGAAGCTGCATGGCCACTGTTTACTCGTCCTCAAAAATGTGAAAGAAAAGCGGATGAATGGATATACCCTCATAAGGGAGAGAAACATGATGTTGAGTTAGCATTGGAAGATTGGTTCAAATTAAAATTTGGAAGCTCAAAAATCATTAAGGGACTGGTTAAGCGATATGAGTGCAATCATCTCACGGACACAATAGGTGGTACAAGATCCAACATCAGCTTTACTAATAGTATTATTACTAAAGATGATGACCGAGGAAAATCATGTGATAAATGGCTTTCACATAAGTTTGGAACAAATGACATCAAAATTCTACAAGGAAAAAAAGGCTTGAAAATTCGATGAATGAGTACCAACGAATGGAAGAAGTCGGGGAAGCCCAAAGGCCCTCATAGAAGCCCCGCGGCTCTGAGTCTAACTTAAAGACTCGTTAATAAAGAAAAGTGATCTTTCGGGAGACAACCCGAATTATCCCTTTCTTTCGTTTTTATTTCCTTTCTGTTGGGTTTTGTGTTTTCTAACCAATTTGCAGTAAACAAGGAACTAATTGTTGCTGCAGTTGCTGATCTGAACAGAGTTACAGCGTAACTCATCTTGGTGATTACGCCGTAACCATCATTTTAGCAACATAATTCTTGACGCATTACCAATTACGGCGTAATACCATCTTAGTGGTTACGCCGTAACTACTCGCTTTACAGCTCATACAAGGTTTTGCCAGTTACGGCGTAACTGTTGGATCGATGTACTCTAACCAAACTAACTTAAATACCTTATTAAGGGTTTAATAGCCTCGGATAAATCCTAAGTTATTAACAATGAAACACTGAGTAATCTTTATCAAGTATGCGGAATTTACTTAACAAAGCTAAGAAGAATATATAACTTTTAACTTTCAACGATTATATTAATAACTCTAATTCTGCTTGTTATGCAGACTTCTTTAACAACTCTAATAATATCGAACTCTCTAAAACTCTAATAATATGCGTAGACTCGTAAACTCTAATGCCAATCTAGGGGTCCTTTTATAGGCTTAAGGATAACCCTAGTCGGTTTACAATTTGTATCCTTGTACGACAAGTAATCTAATAAAGAATATTCTAGAATTACAAAGCTTTCCATAAACGAATATAACAGTTCTTTTAGCCTTGCAGTACTTTGACTTCAACAGCAGTACTTTGACTTTTCCAGTACTTTGTCATTCTTTCAGCACTTTCATATCCCAACAATCCTCCCCTAACTTGAATTCTACTTGCTTGACTTCAAGTTCCTTTGTGAATTTATCTTTAATAGCTCCATTTTCAAGGAAAGATTGTGCCTTTGTCTTTGGATTGTATCTTTGTAGACTCTGTGCTTATATCATCATTTATCAAAGCATTCTTTATAATTTATTCTTTACAGCACCCTTGATTAGTAATTTCTTTTCAGCAACATTCAGAAAACTCCATCTTTTCAGCAACATAAGACAATTTGTACATTAATTCAGTTTAAATTTCAGTCTATTCTCATCACTTCCAGGGGTGTAAACTCCTGTGAGAGGTGAATCATTGAAAATTTAATGGATTTGAGTTCTCTTTACCAAAGCCATTAACTCTGGAGTAGCCAAATGTTTTGATGTGTAAGATCATGGTACACTAATAACCATATGATTTTTAGCAAATCATCAGCTATCAACAGTTTTGATTTGTCTTTACCAAAAGCTGTACCCTTTTGGACTAGCTAGTTCTTTCATCATGGTGAACTAATTACCATATAATGCTTTTTCCACAGCCTTTACCACAAGCCATTTTCTTGTGGGCTAGCCAACTCTTCACATTACTGATATGGTGAGTTGATTACCATACAACTTATTAGCAAGTTGTCAACTATAAAACGGATTTGAGATATCTTTACCAGAGCCGTTTGCTCATGGATTAGCCAATCCTTTTATAACCATGGTGGATTGATAACCTATTGGTGTTACTATCTCAAAAACCATTTATTTCTTTTAACCTTTGTTTCTAAATTTCTAACACTTAACAAAAGTTTTCATTTCAAAATCAGTAACTGGTTTAAAAATTCAAGCAGTACTTTGATTAAAGTACTGTTTGATCAGCAGTACTTTGAATAAAGTACTGATATATCAAAATTTTAATCAATTAAGATTCATACCAGTTATTCATCATCATCAGCAATTGTAGTCCATCTGATAAACAGTTTGATGACCAATCATGCAATTTCATTATCTTCTTCAACTCCATTCCATGCTCTAGCATCCTCCTCATGAGATCTGATGTAAGAGGATATCTTCTATCAGCTAACATGTGAATCATTGTCCCATCTTCTAGCTCTAGAACATGTACTCTAGATTCTTCAAAGAATCTCCAGCAAGTAATCTCCCAATCTTCTTGGTTTTTCCAAATCTCAGCAGTACTTGTTTCTTCAGTTTCCCAAACAGTTATGAGATCTCCAAGTAAGACTAAACCAAATCCTTCTGATTGATTGTGTTCAAAATATTCTTTCACCACATGATATAAATGAAATAAATCCACTCTATCAATTATATGCAATAAATCCCATAGCATATTGAACACCTTGAAACTTTCATCTTCTTTATGAAACATCAGATAATTTCCTTCTTTTAACTCTACAACTTCAAAAGTAGTTATTGGAGATTTGTTCATCTTCAATTCAACATCATCTTTAGAATACTCAAAATCTATTACTCTTAAGTAATTCCTTAGCTCATCATTAGTATCAGACCTTAACTCAACTTTCTTTGATGACTGTTGATCTTTAACTCCAGTTATTCTTTTTCTTTTTAAGCTTCCTTTTCTTTCTTCTTCTTTGTAAGCATCATCATATTTAAAATCTTTAATATTATCAACTTGTTTCTGATAATCTTCTCTGACAGCATCATACAACTCTTTCATCTCAACATACTTCAACTTATTCAATCCAATATATCCTCTTCCTTTCAGATAAGCCATCATTGCATTCCTTTCCTTAGCAAGATTTGGTCTTCTTGGTAGAGAAGAAATAGGAATAGGTGACTCTAATATTTCATCAGCTTCAGCATTCAATTCCTCTTGCAATTTCTTAGCTGCTTCTCTATTCTGAGCTTCTTCAATTTCCTTAGCTTCTCTATCTTTATCATTCAATTCAGCTTGAAACTTTCTAGCTGCTTCCTCATTCATAGCAACTTGAGCAGCCCTTATCTGTGCTAAGGTAGGTTTCTTTTTCTTCTTTGTTTCTACCAATATACCTTTTCCTTTATCTTTTGGATCAATAACAGGTTGAGAAACTCTTGGTTGTTCTTCTTCTTGCACTCCTGGAATGCTAACACCCCTTGGCCTTGATAAATCATGCAAAATCTCAGCAATAGTTTCATCATCACTTGTAGTATGTATAGGTTTGGGTGTATCAGCTTCATTTTCTGGTATGACAGTTGAAGGACCAGCTTCTTCTTCAAAATCTATCAACCTTGGTGAAATTAACCCTTGTCTGTAAGTTCCGTGAAAAGCAGTACTTTGATCAGCAGTACTTTCATAAAATAAAAAAGAGGTACTTTTCCATTCTCCTCGTTACAATAGCAAATACAGAAAATAAACATGAATATCCTCCCCTCAAACAATGCATAGGACTATACTTACACATAATAGTCCTCCCCTTAAATGTAGCTCAGTAATTAATCATGCCAATACTCACCACCAAGTGAGTAAATCTTGAAACATCAAATCCTTTGGTGAGTAAATCAGCTACATTATCATCTGTATGCACCTTGACAACATTAATGAGCCTATGCTCATAACAATCTCTGATGAAGTGGTGCCTAATCTGAATATGTTTGGTCTTGGAATGATAAACTGGATTCTTCACAATGCAAATGGTACTCTCATTATCAATATTGATAGGAGTATTCTTGAAATTGAACCCATAATCCAAGAGTTGATTCTGCATCCACAAAACTTGTCCAAAACAGCTTGCAGCAGCCACATATTCTGCTTCAGTTGATGATGTTGCTGCAATTGTTTGCTTCTTACACTGCCATGAAACTAATCTTCTTCCAAGATATTGGCATCCACCTGTGGTTGATCTTCTGTCATAGTTGTCAACTGCATAATCACTATCTGAAAAAGCTTCCAAGTGAAAAGGTGAATCCTTTGGATACCACAACCCTAACTTAGGTTGTTGTTTCAAATAACTAAAAATTTGCTTCACTGCATTCATATGAGAGATCTTTGGTGAGACTTGACATCTTGCACATAAACACACAGCAAACATAATATCAGGCCTAGATGCAGTAAGATACATAAGACAGCCAATCATTGATCTGTATTACTTGACTTCAACTGGTTGTCCATCTTCATCCTTGCCCAATGAGTTGATAGATTTAATAGGTGTAGTAACAGGCTTCATTTCATCAAAATTGAACTTCTTAAATATGTCAGCTACATACATGTCTTGACTTATGAAAATTCCTTCCTTTGACTGCTTAACTTGAAGTCCCAAAAAGAAAGTTAACTCACCCAATGAACTCATTTGAAATTAATTCTGCATCAGCTTCTCAAACTCCTTGACCATAGATTGTTTGGTAGCTCCAAATATGATATCATCTACATACACTTGAACTAGCATGATATCCTTCTTATCTCTCTTGGTAAACAAAGTCTTATCTATAGCTCCTCTCCTATAACCATGTTGCAATAAAAAGGTAGAGAGCCTTTCATACCAAGCTCTAGGTGCTTGATGTAAGCCATAAAGAGCTTTGACAACTTTGTAGACTTTGTTTGGATGATTAGGATCTTCAAAACCAGGAGGTTGTTTGACATATACTTCCTCTGTAATCTTGCCATATAAAAAGGCACTCTTGACATCCATTTGATAAACCTGGAATCCCATATATGATACAAAAGCAAGGAAAATTCGAATTGCTTCAATTCTAGCTACAGGAGCAAACACTTCATCATAATCAACTCCTTCTTCTTGTATGTAGCCTTGTGCAACTAACCTTGCTTTGTTTTTGATAACATTCCCTCTTTCATCTCTCTTGACTCTGAACACCCATCTTGTACCAATGACCTTCTTACCATCAGGACGATCACATAATACCCAAACTTCTTGAAGTCTGAATTGTAGCAGTTCTTCTTGCATAGCTTCAACCCAACTCTCTTTAGTCAATGCTTGATCAATATTCTTGGGTTCCTCTTGAGAGATAAAGCAAGTAAACAGGCATGTTTGATGGTCCTTATGATTCAGCCTGTTTTGTTTATAGACAAAGCTAAGTAAAGCATTATGAGGTTTAGTAAAACTCTTAGCTTTGTGTCTTGTGATCACTCCAGAAGTATAAGGACCAATGATCTGATCAGTAGGATGATTCTTATGAATTCTTAAGTTTGGAGACTGTGGAACTCCATAAGTGTCATCCAAATTAGTGAAATTAGCATCTTCATTGGAATATGAGAAAATACCTTCATCTTCAAACTCATCATTAGTATCTTCTAAGTCAGGCATGGTAGGATCATCCAAATCATCCAAAGTGCTGGTAACTGGTGCATCAGTATAAGAATGTGCTAAGACATCTTGAAGAAGCATCTGATTAAGTTCATCTTGAGTAGATTGATCCTCAGCAGACAATGAGGATTTTGGCTCATCAGTACTTTTCTCTGTCTCAACAGTTTTAGGTTCTTCATCATGAACAGCATCTGGGCTAATATGGACTCCATGAACAACATACTGTACCTCTTCTCCATTGTGTACAGGTTGATTCTCTTCTCTAACAGAAACATAATTCATTGAAGGAGTCAAAACTTCAAGATCAAACATCCAATCAGGACCTTTACCCTTTTGATTTTCTTGATCTTCTAAAAACTCAACATGAAGACAATCTTGAACTTTCTTGGTGACTTTGTTGTACACTCTAAAGCCCTTGTTGTTGGTGCAATATCCCAATAAATAACCTTCTTCTGACTTGCCATCAAACTTACCCAAATGATCAATTGTATTAAGAATAGTAAGAGGGCATCCAAAAGGCTTCATAAAACGAATATTAGGTTTGTTTCCCATCAGCAACTCATAAGGTGTCTTCATCTGTGGTTTGGTGACTGACACTCTGTTAAGTACATAGCAAGCAGTACTTACAGCTTCAGCCTAGAATTGAATAGGTAAGTGTGAGTCTGCAAGCATTGTTCTGGCTACTTCAATCAAAGTCCTATTCTTTCCCTCTGCAACACCATTCTGCTGTGGTGTTCTGGCAATACTGAACTCCCTCTTGATTCCTTTGTTAACACAAAAGTCATCCATATGCTTGTTCTTGAATTCAGTTCTATTGTCACATCTAATACCTCTAACTTTCAGTCTCAGCTGGTTTTCAAGTGCTATAATAAGATCATGAATAGCATCAAAAGTATCATCCTTAAATCCCAAGAAAAATACCCAACTGAATCTACTGCAATCATCTGTCACTACTAAACAGTACTTCTTCTTGTTCAAACTTGTAATAGATACAGGACCAAATAGATCCATATGTAACAGCTCTAATGGTTCTCTAACAGTCCTTTCCTCAAGCTTCTTGCAAGAAGCTTTATGTTGTTTACCCTTCTTACATTCCAAACAGGAGTGATCATTCTTGTAAGTCTTTGAAGGTAAACCTCTAACTAAATTTCCTTTGACCAATTTGTTGATATTCTTGTAATTCACATGGCCCAATCTTCTATGCCACTAATGTGCTTCTTCAAGGGATGCCTTTGCTACTAAACATGTAGCTCTTTCATAAGAGTGAAGACTCTTCATATCCAAACTGTACACATCATTGGTTCTTGGTACTTTGAGTATCACCAAGTTATCATCATCAAGTTTGAAATCAGGTGAAAGTATGAGACATTCTGTGTCAGTGAACAACACAGGATGCTTTTTGTCACAGATTTGAGAGACTGACAAAAGGTTGAACTTAAGCTCCTTCACATATCTAACATTCTCAAAATCTATGCTTCCTGTCTTGATGGTTCCTTTTCCACTAATTCTACCTCCACTAGCATCATTCCCAAATGCAACTCTTCCTCCACAATATGGCCTAAAATCTGACAGAATCTCCTTGTCTCCTGTCATGCTTCCAGAGCAACCACTATCCACAATAAGATGATCTTTAAGCTCCTCTGCTGGGTTGCCCTGCACAAAGATAAAATAGTTAGTATCTTTTAGGAACCCAAGCCATTACTGACTTGTGTTCCCCTTGTGGAGTAACATACTCAAATTCCTTGAGTATGTAATCTTCACAGTTTTTGTAGACAGAATCAAGCATTATCTTTTGTTTCAAAACTTGTGGTGGATTTTCAGAAAACTTTCTTTTTCAACAAAAACCTCCTTTTTATTTTCAACAAAATCATCTTTATCAAAAATCACTGTTTCAGTACTTGTTGAAAGTACTATTTGTTCATCATCAGTACTTTCTTTCTTAACCCATTGAGTTTTAACTTCTGGTGAAGAGTCTCTAGATCTAACTACTTTCTTGGAGTTGTAACGCCTTCTAGATTGATAGTAATTAGATCTCCTGGGGTTCCTATTCCAAGAGGTATTTGGTGATAACTGAGCAGTACTTTGAGAAAGTACTGGTCTTGGCTTAGCAGTACCTTGGAAAGTATTTGAAGGTACTAGAGGTTTTGAAAAAGGTCTTCTCTGGTGAGGGTACCTATAGTCTGGTGAGAAGTTTCTATGGTTAACCCTATGTGAATGATTCCAAGCTGGTCTAGTCTCCCTTGGTTTTTGGTTGGCAGTTCTGTTCTTTGGGAACTTACTTAAGTACTCTGAATGTAAGTCACAGTCCTTAATCAGATGGTTAGGACTAAAACAAACAAAACATAGTTTTTGATCTGTAATTCCAAAGTTTCTTCTTCTATGTGTATGACCAAACCTATCTTGTCTTCTAGGTGAATGATGAAAACTGTTTTGACCAAAATTATCCCAAAAAGGTTTAGCATTATGTTGAAAAGGTTTTCTTAAAGGTACTGCTGAAGGTGTAGCAGTACTTTGAGGTGTAGCAGTACTTTGGGGTGAAAGTACTGCTTGGCTTTGAACATCATCTACCTTAGGTGTTTCAACAGTTTATTTTGAGATTTCAGACCTAGATTGACCTTTAAGTTTCTTCCTAAACTCTAAGCTATCTACTCCAAAACGAGAAACATCAGGCCTAAGAGGTTGATGACTACCAATGGGATGAGGGACTGCATAATAGGTATTATCTTTCTTAAACTCAGGAGGTGGTTCACTAACTGATTCCTCATTACTAGATGTGTCTACATAATTAATGAGTTCATCATCACTAGTGTTTATATCCTCAAAATCACATTCATCCTGATCACTAGGTGGGTTTTCTATGTTATTAAAATCCATACCAAAACCTAGGCTAGTTTTAATGTAAGCTCTTCTCTGTTTTTCAACATAAGTGACATGAGAAAGACCTGATTGCCCCCAAGTATTAAACTTTTCTAGCAATTCATCTCTCTCCTTAGTTAGTTTCTCAATTTCAGAGATCTTACAGTTTAACTTCCATTTACTTAGTTTTAACTGATAGTCCTGTTGTTCATACTTTTCTGCCCAAGCCATTTCATTATTTTCATGTGTTATTATTTTGGCTTCCATAGATTCTAAGGTTATTTGATAACCTGCTACCTCATACCTAGCTCTTATACAGTTATCTCTTTCAGCCACATAACTATTCAGTACTTTTTGATAAAAGTCATGACAATTGGACCATACCTTAGAGATAGGGGTGAAGTTGGTGAAGTAGCCACCATTGCAAGTAGAACAGGATCATCTTCACTCTCCATGCACCAATCAAATCTTTCTAGACCATCTCTGAATTCCAAAGCAGCATGTTCAGGTTCCTCATCAAAGGCTGTGCTCCAATCAAACTTTTCTACTGACTCCTCCATAGCTACCATACAGTAGGTTACTAGTTCATCATCAAACTCAGCACTCCAGTCAACCTCTGATAAACTCTCTTGAGCAACCAAAGCTTTTGTTTCAGAAATAGGAATTTCTTTAAACTCTAGCTTTGGTTTCTCTGTCATCATGTTTGCTTGATATTTAGCAAATCTGCATTCCCTTGCAAAGTGTCCAATCTTTTGACAGTTGAAGAATTCAATTTTGGATTTGTCAAAAGTAATACCCTGTTTTGGTTTGAAGTCAATGCTTTTTCCTGTTTTCTTCATATACTTCTTGATCCTTGCAGTGATCATAGCAACTTGCCACCTGATATCAATTTCTTCAAGAGCATCCTCTTCAATATGTGAGAGATCTTCTTCATAAGTGACAGGTAGAGAAGCTTGCTGTGCAAAGAAAGATCATACAACTTCATCTGAGTGGAGGGAATGTGTTGGTGTGGGTTGCTGAGCAAAGGTGGGGGTAGAATAGGAAACAGTACTTTGATCCACAAGTACTTGAGTAGGAGAAGCAGATACTTTTGGTGGAAGTACTGCCCCTCTTTTCGATGACAAAAGGCAATCGTGAGATTTGGAACTTGGTTGGCCATTCATCTCATGCTCATACACCTTCAGATGATTGTAGAGATCATCAAAGTCCATAACATCCGGTCCAGGTTGTCCTCTGATCATTGTAGCTATCACATGCCATGTCGATGGCAAACTCCTTAAGAACTTAAGATTAGCATCTTCAATTGAAACCTCTGCTTTGTATAGCTCCAGCATACTGAGAAGGTTTTGGAATCTGTCATAAGCAACATCAAGGCTTTCTCTTTCTCCAACAGTGAATGTTTCAAATTGCTGCTTCAACAGATTTCTGTGCATCTTCTTGGAAGCATCATTACCTCCAAACCTTGTTTTGAGAGCAACCGAGAGTTGCTTTGCATCTTTAGCATCATGGAACTTAAGTAGATGACCATCTGGAATGGCAGACAAGAGAATGTTGAGTGCCTTCTCTTGATTCCTTAATGTAGCTGGTAAGACGCCTTAGGTGCTTTAGGTTGTCCAGGAATATCAATAGGTTCTGGAACGACTTCATTACCATTGACAATTACATTCCATAGTGCATGGTCTGTAATTGCAATGTACTGCCTCATCTTCATGCTACATAGGTCATACTCTCCCTTCTTGATGATAGGTATCCTAAGTGAGGTGATGGATGGTGGTGGAACAGCTTCAGTCGACATCTTTAGATTTTTGTTAACTAGGTTTCAGGGTTTCTTCTTAGTCAGAGTTTCCACACAAGCTCTGATACCACTTGTTGGATCGATGTACTCTAACCAAACTAACTTAAATAGCTTGTTAAGGATTTAATAACCTCGGATAAATCCTAAGTTATTAACAATGAAACACTAAGTAATCTTTATCAAGTATGCGGAATTTACTTAACAAAGCTAAGAAGAATATAACTTTTAACTTTCAACGATTATATTAATAACTCTAATTCTGCTTGTTATGCAGACTTCTTTAACAACTCTAATAATATCGAACTCTCTAAAACTCTAATAATATGCGTAGACTCGTAAACACTAATGCCAATCTAGGGGTCCTTTTATAGGCTTAAGGATAACCCTAGTCGGTTTACAATTTGTATCCTTGTACGACAAGTAATCTAATAAAGAATATTCTAGAATTACAAAGCTTTCCATAAACGAATATAAAAGTTCTTTTAGCCTTGCAGTACTTTGACTTCAACAGCAGTACTTTGACTTTTCCAGTACTTTGTCATTCTTTCAGCACTTTCATATCCCAACAGTAACTCCCTCATTGGAGTTACGACCTAACTTTCCTCTGCTTTAATTCTTTCATTTTAAAACACAGTAACCTTGTATTAGTTTTTAAATGAACTTTGTGGGAGTAGAATTATCTCTTGAACTTTATTTCGCCCTCATTTTTCTAGTTTATTTTGAAAAATTATGCCATTTTTAAAATTTTGACATGTTTTTCCTAACCTAACTAGATTAGACCTTAGCCGAGCACATACAACCCTTGAAATTACATGGTGAGATTAGCCTTATCCGTTTATAATATTTTACCCCAAATCCACCAAATTATGAGTGTGCCGGTAGCTTGTAAACTTTAGAACTTGGCCTTTGCATCATTTCGAGACCATAGACGAGGTATGTTGAGTTAGCTCGATGTATTTGGACTTTTCAGTTTTAGAAGGCAATATTATAGGATTATCACCCAAACAGCCTACCATTGTGAGTCTATCGATTAGTCACATCGACTTTTCGACCTCCATGTGAAACCCTTTTGTTGCATTCACCTTTAGTGCATGATACCCCTAGATACACCCTTCTGAGCCATTCCTTTCATTTTGTCAACCCAATATATTATTTCGTCACACCTATACACCTTAGACTACCCTGTAGTCTTTATTTGTGATTGGGAAGTCATCATTTGCCTAAGTTCAAGGTTCGAGTGGAAAGTTTTGGAAATCACGCTTTCATCGACAACATTTATGAAGATCATTGAAGACCCCCCGAATTCCCATTGTTTATCTCAAGTGGGGGGATGTTATGTTATTATGTTATGTTGAAAAAAAAAAGTTGATTGAGTTATGATATTGTAAAGTGCAATGTTATAAGCACTATAGTATGAGCTTTATTGATTAGTATCGAGGAGGCCACCTCGGTCACATTTGAAGATTGGAGTTAGTAGTTTTGCCAACAGAATAAGAAAAGGTAGTGTGCCCATCACGACGTCCTCTAATGACACATCTACCTTGCATTTCATGACGGTTTCTAGACTTCTAAGCTTGAACTTTGGGCGGACGGTAAGTGGTGATGACTTGGTTATTGATTTAGACTACCTGCTTGTTTTTCATTTTACACCAATTATATATCCCATGTCTTATCCTACCCTTTAGTCATGAAGCGTGTCTAGGTGATGCAGTGAGCAATCTTTGGTGTCTTGGCCATGGATTTGTTCATGTATCATTGATTTTGTCCACTTCGCCATGACATGTTAGTAATGACGAGTCACCCCTTAACCTTTGTCGTGTCTACCCATATTGCCTTCGAGAATTGTTTAGCCCTTAACTCTAGTGCTGGAGATTTGTGTAACCGCCAAGCTTATGATAGAATACATGCTACGACTGTGCGTTTGAGTGATCACCCCGAAATTGACACTTAGAATAGTTGAGATATTTGAGTGTTTGTTCCCCTTTTTTGAGGTGTTCGGCTTTGTTTTATTCTAGCATAAGGGATTTGTAAACTCATATTTTCCAGGTTTTGTGAGATATCTTTTTAGGAATCTATCTAAAAAGGTCTACTTGAGGGCAAGTAGAGTTCAAGTGGGGGGATATTTGATAACATCAAATAGTCCTGAATATTAAGTGTCAATTTCCCCCGATAATGCTCGTTATTTATAACATTTATATGGATTTACGCTTGTTTTCCATTGTTTTCCACTGTAAATTACGAGAATTGGAGCTAAAGAGACGCGGAAATGGAAACATTACTAAAGATTTATCACAAGATGCTAATTTTGAAGAAGTTACGGTAACTCCTCTCTCACATTACTGCAACTATTATGCGTGACCCAGAATATCAACTTATCAAGAGGTTACGGCGTAACTCTTCCCAAAGGTTACGACGTAACTCCATTAGGTCAAATGAGGTTCTACGCCATAACTACTACATCACTTACGATGTAACCGAGTTTATTGAAGACTACGGTGTAACCACTAATAAGGTTATGCCGTAACTAGCAGATCTAGTGCATTTACGAAGAAATAGAAGGTTACGGTGTAACTCCTATATTGGTTACGCCATAACCCAGACCTGGCCTATAAATACCCTACGAATTCTAGCATTTCTAATCATCCCATTCCACACACAACACTCTGAGAACGTGGGAAAAAGCTCAAGTCAGGTCTAGGGGAGCATACGGAGTGCTTTCAAGGGAGAAGTCACTACATTACGATAAGCATTAGCGTTTTATATTTCTTTTACTTTCAATTCATGTATTTTGTACATTTGAATATTGAATTGATTTGCATGATTAATATGAGCGGCTAAGCACCCTTTGGTGCTGTAACATATTGGATTTCACATACACATCATAACATAAACACAAGAGGCGTATAAGATGAGTTTTAGAGAGAGAAAGTTAGAGCTTTGGGAACTTTAGTGAGAGAAAAAAAAATCTTATTATGAGCTCCAACTCTCTACCTTGGGAGGTAGAGAGTATTTATAGTCATTACATAAAATGCCACCTAACGGGCTGTGGATAAGGCATACAGTGGGTAAAGACCCGTCCGTCCTCCACGGTGTTACTTAACTAAATATTAGTTAACATCAACTAACTACGACTACGAGCTTTCTAACGATTACATATACTTGAGGTGACCGACACTTTAACTACTGGATTTTCCAAATCCTAACAATCTCCCCCTAAGGGAGGTCACCTCAAACACACATTAAAATTACATAGAATACAAACAGATATATCATTGAGATAGTTCTTGAATTCTTGTTCATGTTCTTTGTTCTGTAGCTCGTAGTCTTTGATTCTTCATTTTGCATGTTTGGATAATATGTGTAGAGGTCTTTAACCGATCCACGGATACTTAATTTTGAGTCAGCCTTTGAGATCATCAGCCACATTAATCTCTGACTCATCCTTTGTGGTGTTGGTATTATGTGATATTGTGACATTTGGACCGACATGCTCACATTCTGGATCATGATTTCTTCTCATTAGAGTAGCGAAAGCTTTAGTTGATTCATGATATTGGCGCAGCAGAAAGGTAAGCATGGAGTGAAAATATCTGAGTCATTGATGCACTAATCATGATTTCTTTAGATATGAATGTGTTGTGCGAGCATGCGGCTATGGTTTGACCGCTTCATTCGATCACCGCAAACGCGGGTGTACCCGCATAGAACGCTTAGCAATAAAGCGCAAAAGTGTCTTTGATCACTTTCGTTGAATTGAGGTACACGCCCACGGCTCCCTCGTTGATCAAGTACAAGTTCTCGCCTGTGATCGGAAGAATTCCTAAGAATCTCCTTGACAGGGTTTCGCAGCTGCTCTAGCCGTTCTCAAACCGAACGTCTCAAAGAAGACAACACGAGTGAGTGAACCAAATAAATGAGATTCACCGATTGATGAAAAGATATTTGAAAAACAATCGTATACTACTCAATAGAAATTGTTTTTGCAATACAACGAAGGTTTTAATGAAAATCAATTATCAATCATAAATACCTTTTATTTTGAGAAATAAGTACACAGTCGATGTGCAAAAGAAAAGAGTTTTTTTGGGCACAACGACCGGTTTTTCAAAGGTATCCGTCAATCCGTAACCTGAACCAGGATTAATTCAAAAGATTAAATCGCTCAATTATTTCTGTTCAGTTGTCATATGGTTGATCTATTGGATAGATCTCACATGCCACCTACCAGGAGCTTGTTTGATGTTGGCTCTAGAAGGCTTTCCATCTTCATTGTGAATATGTATGCATATCACTCAGATGTTCTGGCAATACCACAAGGATAATGCGTAGGACTCATATGATATAATCTCTCTTTCCACTTTGTGTGAAACAGATAGTCTTCATTGAAAGTGTCCTAATGAGATTTATTGATGATCTCGTGGCTCTAGACTCAATTGTGCATATTTGGTTCCTATGCCAGAGACTAGGGAGAGGGTCTCCTTCTTCAATATCAACAATCTCTAAGAGAAAGTTGATAGATTATGTCGGTTCCCGTGAGAATGAAACAAGTCCTTTTAAGAGGAACTTGAGTGGTTTGGAAAGTTGAAGTGCAGGCATCACCGGGTCCATGACGTCTTGTCTTCAATACCGATGTTACCTTGGTAACCACCAAGTAGTATATGAATTGAACCCGGTTTCTGCTCTAAGGTTGAATTATTGGAGGGCTATTTGTTTTCACCCTTTTCTCATTCAATTCTTTTTCATTCTTCAACCCCTTCGGTGCTTACCGAGACTTCATAACTAGAACCTTGTTGGGTTTATTCCAGTACTAGCTCAGTCTCAGTCTGCACTCTTCCCATATCTCACTTTTCTCCTTTTTTCATCATACCTAAGGACTTCTACACTAACTAGTGGATTGTCCCTAGGTAGATCCCTCTGGTTCTGGCGGATCATGGGACCTCAACCTAACCTTATCATCCTTATATCACCATACATAAAGTAAAGTTGGTCGGTCTTTTTAGTATTGTTCATCTGCCATTGGAACCAATTGAAAACCATTTGAAAAACAATCAAGATACTTGTGATATAAAATCAAAGCATTTTGTATCTTAATTGTTTTTATATTTTAGAAATGCTCCCCCTCAACATATGCATAAAAATTCAGAAATTGTTTAGCATATGGAGGCAAGAGATCTTTGAAATCGTTAGATTAAGAATGAAAGGTCCAATCTTTTGATTAACATTTTCTAAAATGATCATCATCACTTCCCAATCAATTTGAGTAGATAAAACATTTTGAGGAAGGATGAGGTTTTCAAAGTTTGCTCCCCCTCAATATGTGCCTCGAAGTTTGAAAGAGTTTTGCACATATTAGAGGGAACCTGCACTTAGAGACAATTCAATCACGTTTCAATAAATTGAGGTTTAAAGTAGATGCTCCCCTCAACATGTGCATGGAAAATTTGAAATCGTTTGTCACATGCGGGGAGGAAAACATGCTAAACACTTATGAAACCATTTATCGAATTATTAGTTTAAATCCAATTTAAATCACAAATTCTCCCCGATCACAATTATCAAATCATTTGAGATTTGTGATCTCTGTAGATTTAAATTGATTTTGAAAGCATTTAAGGAGAATTGTGACTTGATTATGAAAACGTTTTAACTGATAAGGATTGGATTTTGAGACTTTAAACTCCATTGATTAAACATGCATAATTATCTTTTGAAAACGTAATAAGAACCAAGGTCTTGAACCAATTGTGTAAAATATTGTAAAACATTTAGAGTAGACCTTGCTCATTTAAGTGCTAATTTTTTGAAAAGAACACTTTTTGATTTAATTGAAAAATCATTCTCCCCCTCAATCAATGACGAAAGTTGTTGATTGATGATTGAGATTTTAACACTTGATAAGTTCTTTTGATTTTCAAAAATGGAGTCCGAAGTGTTTTAAAAAACAATTGAGTTTTCATAAGATTGCAAATATTTTTCAGAGGAATCTTTAGAAGGAAAAATATTTGAGATTAAACATTTGTCTTGTTAATGACAAACATTTGTTTTTAGAATCAGAGCATTAGGTTTGAAACATGAGATAAAGCATGGCTCGGTTCTTTCTTTGAAAAGCCGGTTCTGACACGAAATGACAATAAACCATTGTTTTACTTTCTCCCAAAATTCTTTCTTTTTTTTTTTTTTTAAACATTCGAACAACATCTAAAGTCCCGTGTCATTCTTTGAATGACAGCACAAAGACCGTATATATATATCGAATCAAGAAAGATATGACAAAAAAACAATATTTTTGAGATTTTTTTAAAGTTTTATATTTTTCTATTTGGTTTTTGTTGGTTTTATAGTTTTGTATTTTGCTTTTTGAATAAATATATACACAAGATGGATGAAGAAAGACCTTTACTCCTCGTCTTCCTCCTGAATACGTTTGAGTTTTTTTGGTTGAAGGATTTTTAAGCCAAGTCGAGGAAGAATAAACTCAAAACGTTCTCTTTGAAGAGCTTTGGTGAAGATGTCTCCGCTAACCGGTATTCTCGATTTAACAAAATAGAGTTCTACCACACTGTTTTCCACTTGTTCCCTGATGAAATGATGTCGAATGTCGATGTGCTTTGCTCTTGAGTGTTGAACGTTGTTGCATGAGAGAGCAATAGCAATTTTATTATCACAGTACAGAGGGATTTTGTTGAATTCAAAGCCATAGTCAGATAATTGGGATCTCATCCACAGGATTTGAGCACAACAAGATGACATGGCTATGTATTCAGCCCCTGTAGAGGAAATAGAAGCACTCATTTGCTTCTTTGAAGACCAACTCACAAGCTTATCACCCAAAAACTGAGCACCTCCCGACGTACTTCGACGTGTATCTTGACATCCTGCAAGATCAGCATCTGCATAGGCTGTTAGTGACATACCGATGTCCTTCGGGTACCATAGTCCCATATTGATGGTTCCTTGGAGATACCGAAACACCCGTTTAACCGCTTTAAGGTGCTTTTAAGTAGGCTTAGCCTGATTTCTAGCACACATGCACACAGCGAACAAGATGTCTGGTCTGCTAGCTGTGAGATCCCTGAGTGGTCCTCATCCATCTTAGTACGTTCAATCATGGGAGTGTCAACGGTGTCACAAGAAACAAATCCAAATTTCTTTAAAATCTCATTTGCATATTTAGATTGATTTATAAAAATGCCTCCGGGACTTTGTGAAATTTGTAATCCCAAGAAAAATGACATTTGTCCCATTATTGACATTTGAAATTTGGAACCCATTTCATTTGAAAAAGGATCACATTCATTGGGGTTAGTCGAGGCAAAGATAATATCATCAACATAAATTTGAACGTGAGTTAAATGTTTGCACGACTTCCGGTGAACAATGTCGGATCAATCGCCCCTTTGTCAATCCAAAGAGATAGAAGAAACTTTGATAGTGTATCATACCATGCTCTAGGAGCTTGCTTCAAACCGTAAAGGGCCTTTTTCAAGCGATAGACATGAGTAGGATGCTCGAGATTCACAAAACCCTCTCGGTGGCCGACGAAACCACCTCTTTCAAATCACCATTAAGAAAGGCGGTTTACATCCATCCGATATACTACCATGTTCTTACGCGTGTTAGCCAAGAAGATTCGATTGCCGATACGAGCAACAGGAGAAAAAGATTCCTCAAAGTCAATACCTTCTTCTTGACGATATCCTTTAACCACTAACCTAGCCTTATTTTTCAACACATCACCATGCTCATCAATGATAATAGCACAGTCTGGAGCTGGTACTAATTCCCATACATCTAATCGATCAAACTCATGAATTTCTTCTTGCATGGCATTAAACCAAATTGTAGGCTTAATTCATAGCGCTTTTAACATCTTTAGGTTCAATCTTAGAGAGTACTGAGTTGAAGAAGCACCATAAGGCATCGGTAGCAAGTTGTTTACGAGTGGATACAGGACGAGAAAGGTTTCCAATGATGTTGTCCAATGGGTGATCATGTGTCCATTTTCTAAGGTGTTCATGTGGTTGTTGTTGTGGAACTGAAGTAGCGAGTCGATGTCTCCGGATGAAGGTTCGATGATGATTCAGAGCAAATATGTTTTTAAATGGAGCATCTTCAGGAGTAGCAAAGGGATTAACTTCATCATTGATGCGTAAACAATTCCATGATGTACATTTGATGATTGATGATTTGATGATGAGACAGAGTGATCAGCAGGCGCTTCTTGACTTAATGATATTGAGACTGAGGGGTTGACTTCATTCACAGGGATAGGAGCAGCCTCTGTTGATGGAATTGACATTTCATCAATATTTGGTTCATAGTGTTCATCAAACATTGGATCAAACAATTTCTTTAACTCATCTTCTGATGGAGGTACATAAGGAGTTGCCGGAGAGGATTAGAAATAAGAGTAGAACCGATAGGACTACTTGATGAAAATTGAGTCGGGTCCGAACTGGTTTGTCCCGGAGCCATTTGACCGGTCACCATCAACGTAACGTGAATAGCTTCCATGATATTTCGGGTTCTCTTGTTGTAGATTCGGTAACCCTTCTTGTTTGGTGCATAACCAACAAAAACTCCAATATCGGCCTTTGCTCTTAATTTACCTAAGTCTTGACCGTCATTCGTTGGATAGCACAAAGCACCAAACACACGAAGGTAGGAGAGATCAGGTTTTCGCTTATGAACAAGTTCATATGGAGTTTTTCCATGAGAGGTGTGTATAAGGGAACGATTTTGGGTGTAGCAAGCAAGTGGCAATGGCTTCAACCTATAGAAACATTGGAACCTTTGAATAAATTAGCATTGTTCTTGCGGCTTCCACAAGAGTTCGATTGCGTCTTTCAACTACACCGTTCTGTTGAGGAGTTCGTGGAACACTTCTTTGATGACTGATTCCAACACTTTCATAGAACTGAATTAAGTCTTTGTTAACAAACTCTGTGCCATTGTCCGTTCGAACAATTCCGACAAGATTGTTGAGTCGAACCTCGTTTGATTAGTTTGATGATGACATCCGGAGTTTCATCCTTTGTCCTCAAAAACTTTACCCAAGTAAATCGAGAGTAGTCATCAACAACTACTAGAATGTATTTCTTCCCATTTATCGTTTGTACTCTCATTGGTCCGCATGCATCCATATGAAGGGTATCAAGAACTTCCATTAATGAATTTGTGGGTTTTGGTTTGTGGGCATATTTCATGCTTTTACCCAATTGGCAAGCCAACAAAGATGATCTTTTTCATATTTTAATTTGGGTAAGCCTCTAACAAGATCCTTTCTAGAAAGGTTATTAATGGTGCCGAAGTTCAAGTGATTGAGACAATGATGCCATAACCATGACTTTGTTTTAGAAGCCTTTGACAGCAAGCTGATTGGAGAAGACTTCATCATGTCTTTGATAGAGATGGTGTATAGGTTAGAACCACGAGTACCTCTTAATAATTCCACACCATCAAGTTCTCTAACGGAGCAAGTATGTTTTCTAAAGGCCACCTCTAGATCAGAATCACAGAATTGACCAACAGAGAACAAATTATGACCAAGACCTTCCACATAATATACTTTGGAGATTACACTTTTGCCAACTACATAATCACCATAACCCATAATTGCTCCAAAATGGTCGTTCCCGAATCTAACAGTCCGATGAATTTACTCACGAAGTTCATGAGCCGCGACCGGTCTCCATCATATGCTTGGAAAAGCCTAAGTCCAAGTACCACGTAACGATTTGAACGATCTGCAGTTGAACACAAACAAGAATGGATAATTGGATAATTGGGATCCCCATGCAAGAATGGGTTCCATTTGGTTAGTAACAATGTGATTGGAACACCCACGCCGAAATAGAAACACCCATATCGTAAATAGAAGCAATGGAATCATCAGAAATAGATGCAGTGCTAGTATCCATATTTGACCTATTCAAAGTATGTTCACTTCTTAAGGGAATAGTTCTACCAAGAGGCATCCATTTTCTAGTGGGCATTGTCTTAGCGATTGAGGGCATAACCGATTAACCTTATGGCCAAAAGGTATCCATTGATAACCCTATCTTCCTAAATATTCTTCCCGTGGGTTTCCAATTGCTTTCTAACTTTCTTCGCTTTTGCCTTTTTAGCCTTCTTAGCTTGATTTTTACCATTAACAATTTTAATCGGGCATTTGACAAAGATAGACAAATCATTCATACCACATTCAAGATTAGTGCAACGTAAAACCATGCAATCATCATTACATGTTTTGCCAAAAGTAGTAGAATTCGCATTAATTACATTACGCTTAGAGCTAACACTAGAATCAACACGATTCGTTTTATTCAAATTCTCCCTACGGTGATCTTCTACTTTCTTCCAATGCACATTCTTAGCTTCTAGAGATCCTATCATTAGTTGTATTGCCTTGAGACTTTGACCTGCTCGCTTTAATGTCACTGATTACTTCTATAGAGGGAATGGGAATATTAGTTGGTTTTGCTACTTTTTGTTTTTCCTGTTTTGATGTGCTGGGATGTGAGCTATTTGAAGGCGTACTAACGTTCACATTCGTAACATTGGGCATTGAATGACTTGCATACTTGGCACTAGGCATAGAACATGGTATCAAGGGATTGACTTGCTCACCTAGGGATTTAGGACATATTGTAATTAAGCATTCTAGAAGTTCTTGAGATCGTTTGGCATATAAGCATGCATGGCCAATTGCATTATCAAGTGGTTTCTCTAACTTATCCTCTTCTACAATCTCACGCGAGACATTCTAGGTCACTCCTTAAGGTATGAGAAATATGTTTGAATAGCAAGATTGTTATTCCTAAGATGAGGAGGAACATACTTCATAGACAAAGTATATTTATTGAGCATGACCTTTGAAGCACCATTCTCGCCATTGGTCATTGGCATTTTCCCTTTAATTGACTCTTTAGATTCTCAATTTCCTTTTTAAAGGTTATTTTTCGTTATTTTTGTTACGAGTGACTTTTATTGACTCAAATAACTCATTGAAATAACGTTTAACCTTTTCATTTTCTTCTAGAAAACTCTCATTTTCCTTTTGTAAAGCATTAACCAAGTTTTGAAGATGAAAATTTTGAGAATTCTGAGAATCTAAAGGAGGAGGCATTTGGGAGCCAGTCACATTGATCTTTTCACCCTTTAATTGAGAAATTTAGGCTTTTAACTTTCTGATTGTGTTACAATGAGCTTGAATCGTGCTTCATCACGCTTGTTTATTTCAAAAACTGCATCAAACTCTGGAACGTCTGAGGATATCTTGATGTTTGAGGTTTTAACATTTTCTTTGAGATGTTGATATTTTAGTTGTAAATCAAAATGTTCAACTTAGAAAAATGTTTTACCAAATTATCGTGATCATCCTGTTCAATTTTCTCACTTAGTTTAGAGTTTTTTGATTTCAAGCTCAATGACACGATCATGGGAGACTTTCAAAGCAAAAGATAATTCATGAAATTGAGAAGCATTAATGGAACAATTTGTAGCAGTTAAAAACACATCTTGAGCAATACATTCAGAAATAAGATTCTCATTCAAGGTATGCAAGTTCTTCCTCTCAATCTCATTATATTTTAATGCTCGCCCATAGTCACTAACCTCAACTATCATTGCATCAAATTCCTTTTCCATTCCTTTAATATCCTAATCAATCCCCTTTTTAAGACTCTCAAAATAATCTTTTAGTTGTTTAAAGAAAGGCATGACCTCAGTTAAATAGCATTCTTTATTCTCTCAAAACCCCTTTCCCTTCACATTATCCAGTGGGTGTGATCATTTTCTTACAAGTTTTCTCAAAATCGAAAAATAGTTGAAAAATAACATATTGACCGATTAAGGTCATGCTCTTAGTGGAAATAGTTCTAGGAACTAAATGCATTGGTGTGTTTGGAGGATACATGTCATTGTAGGCATTTTCCTAAGGGAGGGTTTGTAACAACAAGATTCTCTATTTTTGCTTATCTAAGTCCTTTTTCCGGAACACTTGTTCGGAGTTAACTACGCTGAGGCTTAAACTTGTTCATGGAAATCCAGTTTTCCTTCTTGTAATCATGGGGTTTGATCGTTATGTTATTCTTTTACATTCAGGATCTAGCTTCTTATTCATTTTCTCCCTAGATGCATCATCTAATTTTCTATCTTCCTCAGTGCACTCAACGCAACTAGGTTTCTTTCTAGGTTTAAGAATCTCATTTCCATCATAGATCACCTTATTAGCAGCTCTAGCCTTTTTAATGACCTCTGGATTTAGTTCCTCAATAAGGGGAATGCTATGCTTATCGCTTAAAACTCTATGCTTAGTGATCAAGTGAGCGCCCTCAATGGTATTCCTTTGTATGTACAACTTATTTTCAAGCTTGTTTTTCAAAGTTTTAGATTGGAAAAATCATTCAAAAGTTTTGATTCCTTAGCATTGAATTCTTGCTTAAGCAATTTAACATTTTCTTGAAGTTCCTGTTTTTGCTTAGCAGTTTTAGAAAGCTTTTCTTGTAAGGAGTTTAACTCCTGTTTTAACACTTCTTCTCTATAATTACTTTTTCTAATAATTGTACGCATTTGGTCATCCATCTCCTGCTCACGGGAGGTTAATTCAAACTTAGCTCGTTGTTCATAAATAGCAACACGTTCTTTATAGGCATTAAGTTCATAGATAACAGAATCATCAGGGGCACATGTAGTGTATTCGTCAAATACATAGTCATCATTGACTGCATAAGATACGTCACTTGGTACAATCTCACTTTCACTTTGTTTCACATATTGATAATATGGGACAACATTGATATTACCCATATTTTCAATATCTGACTCAATAATTAGAGTTTATTGTACTTCGTCATGTATCTTTTGCTCATCAACTTCATCGTAAAGTTTTAGTACCTCAGAAATGATTTTGTCTTTGGATGGACCAGCTTGTGGTGATGAAGAGACTTTAGGAGGGACCATTGGAGAAATGCTAGCCATGAAAATGGTTTGTGCGAAGAGGTTCATCATGAACGTCCGAGTCGTATGCATCACAATCACAACTTGAAAGGCATTCTCGATGATTGTGGCCTATCTCCTGAATTGGTTTGCTCATCCACATCCGCATCATATGTCTTAGCATTTCCTCAGAAGAAACAACAACTCCTCTTCATCCAAAGCTGCACCATTATCCTAAGCTTGCACAAGCAACATCTTATCCTCAAGTACTTTCTCGAGGCGCTTTTGGCGATGTGCGTTCCTTGCAATATGTCCATCACCTCCACAGTTGTAGCACTTGATAGGTTTTGCTTGTCCTTGATTTCCAATCCTTCCCTATTCGATTTCCCACATATCCTCTACCGACTCCACCTCTTCCTTGTTCGTGATCCGCCTTTCTTGAACCGGCTTGCACCATAACCTTCCCATATCGGCAAAGGCTTGATTGTGTGGATTTGATGTTGTTCTGAGATTGTTGTTGGTGTGTGGGAGAGAGTTCGTGTTTTGACTAATCATGAGAGCCAGTTGATTAATGAAGTTTCCCACGCACCGGCATCGCCTTGTTTGAACATTGGATCGGGAATGAGTTTGTGATTGCCATTACCCATGGGTATAACTTGAGATGCTTTGGTGGTAATTCCAATGTTTGAGTAGAAGGCGGTTGAATCATTTGATGAGCTTCTCTCTCCACAGTTGGTTTTGAACGGATTAAGAATCCTTTTTTCAAACATAGCATGTCTCTCATTCTAAAGAAGGAAGGCATAGAGTTGCTCATAGTTTGTATTCTTCAATCCTTTGGTTAGCTTCACAGAGGTGACAAACTTGTGTCATTCGGGATTCATGTTGTTCACAAACTTTGAGTTCTGCTGAATGTTTGGCATAGTCATTCTGATGTTCCTCATGTCATTAACAAGCTTGTGGAATCTCACGTAATACTCATAGACACTCTCATCTGGTTTCATCTTGAAGTGCTCAAATTCATCATAGAGTTGTGATTCTATGTCTTCCATAGTTAATTCGTAACCGAGAAGCATCTTGACATTATCCCACACTGCCTTTGGCTTCGTGTTGTGATTGATAAGCTTGTAGATGTCTTTTGGAAGACCTTGAAGTATGATGTTAGAAGCCCGATATCAAGATCTAATCTCTTTTTCTCCTTATCATTGAGCTCATCATATGTCTTTGGTCTGTCTATCCCATAGATCATTGTTCCATCCGCACTGTGATCAATTAAGTCTCTTGTAGTCTCAATACGATAAGGTCCTTCATCAATCGATTTGAGAATGTTGACCCCATTTTCCTTTCCAAGACAAGCATAATCTGATTCTTTGAGCCCAAGAGTCGTAGGTCAGCCTGCATCAAGCATGGGTGGGAGTATTTGAGCCGACTACTTGAATATCCTCGACATGGAGATGATAGTAGGTAACGCTTGGTAGACAAGTTTAAAGATTACACGGGATTTTATAACTCAATTATTAAACCGGAAAATAGATTCTTTCACGGGATTTTACTAAATCAAGAGAAAACCGTATTGCACACAAAAGTCAACCAAGTCGCTAGGAATCCTTGAACCATGTCGCTAAGCACTAAGTTGCTACTAATAACAAAACAAGTCGCTAAGTTCCAAATCGCTAAGAATTTTGACAGCAAGTCGCTATGAACCATGTTAGGAATTAGAAATTCCAGGTATTAAAGAGTCGGTCACCTCAAGTATATGTAATCGTTAGAAAGCTCGTAGTCATAGTACTTCTATGTTAAGTAGTATTTAGTTTAGTAACACTGCGGAGGACGGACGGTCTTTACCCAGTATGCCGATCCACAAAATTGTGTGGCGTTTTATAGTAAGACTATAAATACTCTCTACCTTCCAAGGTAGAGAGTTGGAGCTCATAATAAGAATTTTATTTCTCTCACTAAAGTTCCCTAAACCTCTAACTTTCTCTCTCTAGAATTCCACTTATAAACTACTTTGTGTTATGTTTTGATGTGTATGTGAAATCCAATATCCTACAATTGGTATCAAGAGCCATGGTTAGATCATATCTTACACATCTTTGGATTTCTAGTAGTTTTTAGGTGGTTTTTGAGTTTGAAAAAGTTTAGTGGTTTTTGCATCATTTGGTTGATTTCTTATGTTAAAGCTTGGATTTTGTTAGTACTTTTGTGTTTAGAATCATCACAAGTGTTTAGGTTTTCATTTGGTAAGCTTGAATCATCTTGGTTGGGTTGTTTTTGGATTGAAAAGTGGTGTTTGTGAAGTTTTCTAGCTAGCGACTTGATCTACGGATAGCTTTTCTTGCTAGCGACTTGCTTTACATTTTGGTAGCGAGTTGCGGTTTGTGGAGTTAGCGACTTAGGCCTAGCGACTTGCCTAGTGAGACAAGCCGACAAGCAGTACAAGTAGTGGAATCTCCACTACGGGTAGCGACTTGGTGGAAGTTAGCGACTTGTACTTTATATTGTTAGCTACTTGGTGTTAGCGAGTTGGTACCTAGCGAGTTGCTATTTAGCGACTTGAATATTTAGCGACTTGGTGCTTAGCGAATTGTTGCCAAAATTTTGTTAGCGACTTGGATTGTAGCGAGTTGTTACATAACGACTTGGAACTTTAGCGACTTAGCACTTAGCTACTTGGTTCACAATTTTCCTAGCTTACTTGAGTGATTTCCTTTAAATACGGTTTTCTCTTGATTCATAAAATCCGTGAAAGAATCTATTTCCCGGTTTAATCATAGAGTTATAAAATCTCGCTTAACTTGTCATCATGTCTACCAACGTTCCTACAATCATCTCCACTGTTGCCGAGGATGTTCAAGCGGTGGTTTAGACACTCGTCCCACCCATGCTTGAGGTAACCGACTATGACTCTTGGGCTCAACGAATCGATTGTATTGCCTTGGAAAGGAAAATGGGGTTAACATTCTCAAATCCATTGATGAAGGACCTTACCGAGTTGAAACTACTAGAGATATACTTGATAATGCTGAAGATGGAACTTTGATTTACGGAATGGAAAGACCAAAGATGTATGATGAGCTTGACGATAAGGAGAAAAGAGATTCGATGCGATATCCGAAGCTTCCAACATTATAATCTGCAAGGTCTACCAAAGGACATCTACAAGCTTATCAATCACAACACGAGGCAAAAAGTATGGGATAATGTCAAGATGCTTCTTTTACGGTTCTGAGCTAGCGTTGAAGACCGAGAATCACAGCTGTATGATGAATTTGAGCACTTCAAGATGAAACCAAATGAAAGTGTCTATGAGTACTATGTGAGATTTCATAAGCTGGTGAATGACATGAGGAACATCGGAATGACTATGCCTAACATTCATTTGAACTCAAAATTTGTAAACAACATGAATCAGAATGGCACAAATTTGTTACTTCTGTGAAGCTCACTAAAGGATTGAAGAATACTAACTATGAGCAACTCTATGCCTTCCTTCTTCAAAATGAGAGACATGCCATGTTTGAAAAGAGGATTCTTGAACAATTCAAAACAAATCCATAAGAGACAAGCTCATCAAATGATTCAACTGCCTTCTACTCAAACATTGGGATTACCACTAAAGCTTCACAAGTTATACCCATGGGTGATGGAACTCACAAACTCATTCCCCGATCCAAAGTTCAAACAAGCCGATGTTGATGCACACGTGGTAACTTCATTAATCAACCGCTCTCCCCGATTAGTCAAAACATGAATTTTCTCCCACAAACCAACAACCACCTCAAAAGCGACTTCTAACCCACACAATCAAGCTACCGCCGAGATGGGAAAATTGTTGTGCAACCAGCTCATTCGAAAGACAATATGATCAAGGAAGAAGAGGAGCTGGTAGAGGTTATGTTGGTAATCAGAATCGAGGAAGAAATGGAAATCAAGGTCAAACTAAGCCGATCAAATGCTATAACTGTGGTGGTGAGGGACACATTGCAAGGAACTGCACATCTCCAAACGCCCCAGAACGCTTGATTACTTCAGAGATAAGATGCCGCTTGTACAAGCTCGAGATAATGGTGCTGCGTTGGATGAAGAGGAGTTATTGTTTCTTGCCGAGGGCAATGCCAAGACCTATGATGCAGATGTGGATGAGCACCAATCTCAGAGATAGGTCACAATCATCGAATGCTTTTCAAGTCAGCCGAGTGATGCATACGACTCGATATGGATGATGGACCCACCGCATACACAATTTTATGGCTAGCATTTCTCCAATGGTTTCTCCCAAGGTCTCTTCTTCACCACAAGCTGGCCAATCCAAAGACAAACTCATCTCAGAGGTATTAAAACTATACGATGATGCCGATGTACAAAAGATGCATGACAAAGTACAATCAACTGAAACTATTGAATCAAATATTGAAAACATGGTAATATCAATGTTGTCCCATATGATCAATATGTGAAACAAAGTGAAAGTGAAATTGTATCAAGTGATGCATCTTCTGCCGTCAACAATGACTATGTTTTTGATGAATACACCGCATGTGCCCCGATGATGTCTTTATTTCGCATCTTGAATGCCTATAAAGAACGTGTTGCTATTTATGAACAACGTGCTAAATTTGAGTTGACCACCGTGAGCAGGAAATGGATGACCAAATACGCATAACTATTAGAAAAAGTTGGTTTAGAGAAGAAGTATTAAAACAAGAGTTAAACTCCTTACAAGAAAACTTTCAAAAACTGCTAAGCAAAAACAAGAACTTCAAGAAAATGTTAAAATGCTTAAGCAAGAATTCAAGCTAAGGAATCAAAACTTTTGAATGATTTTTCTAATCTAAAAACCTTGAAAAACAAGCTTGAAAATAAGTTGTAAATGCATAAGGAAACACCATTCAGATCGCCACATGATCACTAAGTATAGGGTCCTAAGCGATAAGCATAGCATTCCCCTTGTTGAGGAACCAAATCAGAGGTCATTAAAAGGGCTAGAAATGCTCATAAGGTTCTTTATGATGGCAAGGAAATCCTTAAACCTAGACAAAACCTAGTTACTCGAAAGTAATGTGAGGAAGATAAGAAATCAGATGAAATCACTAGGGAAAAGTTAAACAAGAAACTAGCCGATCCAAAATGTAAAGAAAAGAAAGTAATCATCACACCCCATGATTACAAAAGGAGAATGGATTGCCTTAAACAAGTTTAAGCCTCGACATTGTTAACTCCCTAACAAGTGTTCTCGAAAATGGATTTAGATAAGCGTAAAGCTTGAAAATATTGTTGAAACCACCCCCCCCTTTGGAAAATGCCTAGAGCGACTGTGTATCCTCCAAATACACCAATGCATCTAGTTCCTAGAACAATTGCCACTAAAAGCAAGACCTTAATCACTCAATATGTTATCTTTCAACTATTTGTTGATTTTGAGAAAACTTGCAAGAAAAGGATCACACCTAATCGTATAATCAAGGAGAAAGAGGTTTTGAGCAAACTAAAGAATGTTATTTAACCGAAGTCATGCCTTTCTTTAAACAACTAAAAGATCACTTTGAGAGTCTTAAAGGGAATGAATTCGACATTAAAGAAATGGAAAAGGAATTTGATGCTATGATAGTTGAGGTTAGTGACTATGAGCATTAAAATATAATGAGATTGAAAGGAAGAACTTGCATACACTGAATGAGAATATGATTTCTAAATGTATTGCTCAAGATGTGTTTTTCATTGCTACAACTTGTTCTATTAATGCTTCTCAATTTCATGAATTATCAAGGCCCGAAAGTCTCCCATGATCGTGTCATTGAGCTTGTAAAAACTAATTCTAAATTAACTGAGAAAATTGAACTCGATGATCACGACAATTTGGTTAAACATTTTTCTAAACTAGAGGTTGAGCATTTTAATTTACAACTAAAATATCAACATCTTAAAGAAAATGTCAAAACTTCAAATATCAAGACATCCTCGGATGCTCCAGAGTTTGATGCGCTTTTCAAATTAACAAACGTGATGAATGATTCAAGCTCATTGCAACACGATCATAAAGTTGAAAGCCCAAATCTCTCAATTAAAGGGTCAAAAGAACAATATGACAAGCTCCCAAATGCCTCCTCCTTTAGATTCTCATAATTCTCAAACTTTTCATCTTCAAAACTTAGTTAATGCCTTACAAAAGGAAAACGAGAGTTTTCTAGAAGAAAATGAAAAAGTTAAACGACATTTTAAAGAGTTATATGATTCAATAAAAGTCACCCGTGACCAAAACAACGAAAAAATAACGTCTTTACAAAAGGAAATTGAGAATCTGAGAAGTTAGGGAAATGGGAAACTACCACTTGTTTTCAATAAGAATGTTGTCTCAAAGTCACTCTTAGATTGCAAATACACTGTGACAGTTAAATATATTCCTCCTCATCTTAGGAATAATGAACATGCTTTTCATGACTAATGTGCTCACCTTAAGGATAGTCTAGAATGTCTCCGTGAGATTGTCGAAGAGGATTTCATTAACAAACCTCTTGATAGTGAAATTAGGTTTGCTTGCCTCCGGGCCAAACGATCTCAAGAGCTGCTAGAATGTGTAATTGCAACATGTCCCAAATCCTTAACCTTAGGTGCAAAGGCAAAGCTGTGATGCCTTGTTCTATGCCTAGTGCTGAGCCTTCAAACCATTCTAGGCCCAGTTTTAAGAAAGTATACATCAATGTGTCGCCTAGTAATACAAATCCTTGCACGCCTAGTTCAGAATGCAAAATGTAGATCAACCAACTAATGTTCCCATAATTCCTCTACAGAGTAATCAATGACATTAAAGCAAAGCGTGTCAAAGTCTCAAGACAATACAAGGAATGATAGGACCTCGCAAGCTAAAAATTTGCATTGGAAGAGAGTAGAAGACCAACCTAGGATCTTTAAGCTTGAGTTGAATAAAACGAATCGTGTTGATTCTAGTATTAGCCTTGAAGGCGCATCGTAATTAATTCAATTTCTAATACTATTTGCAAACCTTGTAATGATATCTTGAATTCTCGCTAATCATGAATGTGGTGTGAATGCTTTGTCTAATGCCGTCAAATGACCAGCTTAAAATTGTTAAACGCTAATAATCGTGCAAAGAAGGCAAAAAGCCAAAACGAAAGATTGTTCGAAAACAATGGAAACCCACAGGAAGAACTTTTATAAAGATAGGTTATTATTGGATACCTTTTGGCCATAAGAATAATCAATTTTACTCTCAAACTACTAAGATTATGCCCACTAGAAAATGGATGCCTACTGGTAGAACTATTCCTTAAGAAGTGAACATACTTTGAATAGGTCAAATACAGAAACCAGCATTGCATCTATTCCCAATGATTCCATTGCTTCTACTTCTGATATGGATGTTTCTATTTGTGATGTGGGTGTTCCAATTATCAGTATTAACCAAGTGGACCCCATTCTTGCATGGGGATCCCAATTATCCAGTTATCCATTCTTGTCTGCGTGTTCAACTCAAGCGATCGTTCAAATCGCTCGTGGTACCGGACTCAGTCGCTTCCAAGCATATGATCGAGACCGTCGCTCATGAACTTCGTGAGCAAATTCATCTGACGCTTAGATTCGTAATGATCATTTCGGTGTAATTATGGGTTATGGTGATTATGTTGTTGGTGATAGTGTTATCTCTAGAGTATACTATGTGGAAGGTCTTGGTCATAATCACGTTCCTCGTCGGTCAATTTCGTGATTCGATCTAGAAGTAGCCTTCAGAAAACATACTTGTTTCGTTAGAGAACTGGATGGTAAGGAAATTTTAAGAGGAACTCGTGGTTCAAATCTTTACACCATCTCTATCGATGATATGATGAAGTCTTCTCCAATCTGCTTGTTGTCAAAGGCTTCAAAAACAAAGTCATGGTTATGGCATCGCCGTCTCAATCACTTGAACTTCGGCACCATCAATGATCTCTCCGGAAAGGACTTAGTTGTAGGTTTACCTCGACTAAAGTATGAAAAGGATCATCTTTGTTCAAAGATGTCAATTGGGAAAAGCAAGAAATATGCCCATAAACCCAAACCTACTAACTCTGTCACTGAAGTTCTTCATACAATTCATATGGATTTATGTGGACCAATGAGAGTGCAGAATATCTTTGGGAAGAAATATGTATTAGTTGTGGTGGATGATTACTCTAGATTCACTGGTCAAGTTCTTAAGGACAAAGGATGAAACTCCGATATCATCATCAAACTCATCAAACAAATGCGTTGGTTCGACTTAACAAAACCGCCGTTTAATTATCCTGGACAATGGAACCGAGTTTGTTAACAAACAACTTAGTGAATTTTATGAAAGCATTGGAATCAACCATCAAAGAAGTGTTCCACGAACTCCTCAAATAACGGTAGTTGAAAGACTAAATCGAACTCTTGTAGAAGCCGCTAGAACAATGCTGATTTACTCAAAGGTTCCAATGTTTCTTTGGGCTGAAGCTATTGCCACTGCATGCTACACACAAAATCGCCTCGATTCACACTTGCTCATGGAAAAACTCCATATGAACTTGTCCACAACTGAAAACCTAATCTCTCTTTCCTTCGTGTGTTTGGTGCATTGTGTTATCCAACTAATGAGGGTCAAGACTTAGGCAAACTTAGAGCTAAAGGAGACATTGGAATATTTGTAGGGTATGCACCAAACAAAAAGGGATACCGAATCTACAACAAAAGAACCCAAAATATCATGGAAACAATTCACGCTACGCTTGATGAGTCGACGGTCAAATGGCTCCCGGACAATCCAGCCTCGAACCCGCACTTCAAATCAGTCCCATTGGTTCATCCCTTGTTCCAAACTTTTCTCAAGAAACTCCATATGTACCTCCATCTCAAGATGATTTAAAGAAATTGTTTGATCCTATGTTTGATGAACTTTATGATCCAAGTACTAATGAGGTGTTGATTCCTACAACAGAGGCTGCTCATATTCCTGTGAATGAAGTCAATCCCTCAGTCTCAATATCATTAAGTCAAGTTGCACGCTTGATCCTTCAGCCTCATCAACAAATCATCATTCTTCAAATGTACATCATGGAACTGTTTCTGGCATCAATGATGAAGTTAATCCCTTTGCTACTCCTCAAGATGCTCCATTTGAAAACATATTTGCTCCTCAATCTTCATCGTAACCATCTTCTTCAGGAGACATCGACTCTGCTACTTCAGTCCCTCAACAACTACCACATGAACACCTCATAAAATGGACTCACGATCATCCATTAGACAACATCATTGGAAATCCTTCTCGCCCAAGATCAACACGGAAACAACTTGCAACCGATGCCTTGTGGTGCTTCTTCAACTCCGTGATTTCTAAGATCGAACCAAAAGATGTCAAAACCGCCATGAATGAAGATATCTGGTTCAATGCCATGCAAGAAGAAATTCATGAGTTTGATCGACTTGATGTATGGGAGTTAGTACCGCCTCATTGTGCTATGATTATAGCTCTAAAATGGATCTTCAAAGTGAAACTTGATGAGCATGGTGATGTGTTGAAGAACAAGGCTCGATTAGTTGCTAAAGGATACCGCCAAGAGGAGGGTATAGACTTTGAAGAATATTTTGCTCTCATTGTTCTCGAATCGAGGCAATTAGAATCTTTTAGCTAATGCCGCAAGTAAGAACATGGTAGTCTATCAAATGGACGTGAAGACGACATTCCTGAACGGAGATCTTAAAGAAGTCGCCTATGTCACCAACTTTGAATGAATCCGAACATCCTACCCACGCTTATCGCTTGAAGAAGGCTCTGTATGGTTTAAAGCAAGCTCCAAGGGCATGGTATGATACGCTATCAAAGTTTCTTCTATCTACCGGATTCAAAGGAGCGTTGATCCAACATTGTTCACCGAAAGTTCAGGCAAACATTTAATTCATGTTCAAATTTATGTTGATGATATCATTTTTGCCTCGACCGACCCCAATGAGTGTGACCATTTTTCAAATGAAATGAGTTCAAAATTTCAAATGTCAATGATGGGACAAATGTCATTTTTCTTGGGACTACAAATTTCACAAAGTCCCTGAGGCATTTTCATAAATCAATCTAAATATGCTAATGAGATCTTAAAGAAATTTGGATTTGATTCAAGTGACCCTGTTGACACTCCCATGATTGATCGAACCAAACTAGATGAGGACCACTCGAGTATCATGATTGACCAAACGAAATATCGTGAGTATGATTGGATCCTGATGTACCTCATACGCTAGTAGACCGCATCTTGTTCGCTGTTTGCATGTGTGCTAGATACCAAGCCTACTAAAAGCACCTTGAAGCTGGTAAACGGGTCTTTCGGTATCTCCAAGGAACCATCAATATGGGACTTTGGTACCGAAGGACACCGGTATGTCACTAACAGTACCTATGCATGCCGATCATGCAGATGTCAAGATACTCGTCGGCGTCACGCCCGAGGTGCTCATTTGGGTGATAAGCTAGTGATATGGTCTTCAAAGAAGCAAATGAGTACTTCTATTTCCTCTACAGAGGTAGAATACATAGCCATGTCATCTTGTTGTGCTCAAATCCTTTGGATGAGATCTCAATTAACCGACTATGGCTTTGTATTTAACAAAATCCACATCGTGATAATAAAAGTGCTATTGCTCTTTCATGCAATAACGTTCAACACTCAAGAGCTAAGCATATAGACATTCGTCATCATTTCATCAAGGAACAAGTGGAAAAGGGTGTGGTGGAACTCTATTTTGTGAGGTCTCAATATCGCTTATAGCGACATCTCCAAGACTAGCTTGAAAAGCCTTCAACCGTAAACACTCAAACGCCTTCTTGAAGAAGATGAGGAGTAAAGGTCTATGCTCATCTATCTCTTGTAAATATTTATTCAAAAACAAAATACAAAATTATAAAACTTTCAAAATCCATAAAAATCTGAAAAATTCAAAAATCTTCAAAAAATATTGTCAATTTGTCATGTTTTTCTCGATTCGATAATATCTACTAGTTTGTGTCATTCAAAAGAATGACACGACTTTAGATGTTGCTCAATTCTTATTAAAAAATAAAAAAAATAAAAAAATGAGCCATAAATGTATCATATTTTCAAAATTTCATGCTCGATTCTAAAAACATTTATCTCACGAAAACTAACCGCTATGAAAAAATAACTCTACTCTATTTTTGATAATCATCTTGATTTATTTGTCAAAATATCTATCTCTCAATCAACAACCTATGTCATTGATTGAGGGGAGAATGATTTCAATTAAATTAAAAAGTTATTTGGAATTCAATTGTTTTCAAAAGATAATCATGCATGTTTAACCAATGGAGTTTAAAATCTCAAAATCATATCCTTATCGCTTAAAAACGCTTTCATAATCAAGTCACAATTCTCCTCAAAAGCTTTCAAAATCAATTTAAATCTTTAAGAGATCACAAATCTCAAATGATTTGATAATTGTGATCGGGGGAGAATGTGTGATTTAAATTGATTTAAACCGATAATTGAGTAAATGGTTTTATAAATATGTACAAGCTCTCCTTCCCACATGTGACAAACGATTTCAAATTTTCCATGCACATGTTGAGGGGAGCATCTATCTTAAACCTATGATTTGAAACGTGATCACTTATCTCAATGTGCAGGTTCCCTCTAGTATGTGCAAAACTCTTTTCAAATCTCGAGGCACATATTGAGGGGAGCAAAATCATGAAAACCTCATCCTTCCCCAAAATGATTTATCTACTTGATTCGATTAGGGAAGTGATGTTGATATTTTTAGAAAATGGTAATCAAAGAAGTTAATTCTTTCTCTTGCCTCCGTGTGGAAAACTATTTCAAATACTTGATTCACATGTTGAGGGGAGTTCTTCTTCTAAAAATATAAAAACAATTAGTACAAAATGCTTTGATAATATATCACAAGTATCGGGATTGATTTTCAAATGGTTTTCAATTGGTTCCTATGGCATATGAACAATACCAAATAGACCGACCAACTTTACTTTATGTATGGTGATATAAGGATGATAAGGTTAGGTATTGGTTCCCATGATCCCGCCAGCGGAGGAGGGATCTACCCAGGAGACAATCCACTAGATAGTGTAGAGTCCTTAGGTATATTGAAAAAAAGGAGAAAAGTGAGATAATGAAGAGTGCGGATGAGACAGAGCTAGTAATGGAATAAACCCAACAAGGTTCTAGTTATGAAGTCTCGGTAAGCAATCAAGGGTTGAAGAATGAAATAGAATTGAATGTGAAAAGGGTGAAAAGAAATAGCCCTCCAATAATTCAACCTTAGGCGTAAACCGGTTCAATACATATGCTACTGGTGGTTACTAAGGTAACGCCGGTATTGAAGACAAGACGTCATGGACCCAAAGGACGACCGCACTAAACTTCCCAAACCACTCAAGTTCCTCTTAAAAGGACTTGTTTCATTCTCACGGGAACCTACATTATCTATCGACTTTCTCTTAGAGATTGTTGATATTGAAGAAGGAGAACCTCTCCCTAGTCTCCGCTATAGGATCCAAAATGCACAAATTGAGTCTAGAGCAACTAGATCATCAATAAATCTCATTAGGACAATTTCAATGAAGACTCTCTGTTTCACACAATGTGGAAAGAGAAATTATATCCTGAGTCCCACGCATTATCCTTGTGGTATTGCGTAACATCCGAAAGTGATGTGTTTACATATTCCCTGTGAAGATGGAAAGCCTTCTGGAGCCAACATCTAACAAGCTCCCGGTAGGTGGCATGTGAGATCTATTATATAGATCAACCATGTGACAACCGAACGAAATAATGGGCTTTCAATCTTTTGAATCAATCACGGTTCAGGTTATGGATTGACGGATACCTTTGAAAAACCGGTCTTTGTGCTTTAAAACTCTTTTCATTAGCACGCCGACCGTGTACTAATTTTTCAAATCAAAAGGTGTTTTATGATTGATAATTGATTTTCATTAAAACCTTCGTTATATTGCAAAACAATTTCTATTGAGCAATACACGATTGTTTTTCAAATCTCTTTTCATCAATCGCTGGACTTAAATTCATTTGGTTCACTCACTCCGTTGTCTTCTTTGAGACGCTCGTTTGAGAACACGGTAGAGCAAATGCTAAACCCTGCCAAGGAAATTCTTCGAATTATACCGATCACGAGGCGCTTTGTGAACGATCAACGAGAACCGTGGGCCGTGTACCTCAATTCAACGAAAGTGATCAAAGACACTTTCGCGCGCTTTATTGCTAACCGTCTTATGCGTACACCCGACGCTTCTGCGTACCGATCGGAATGGAGCGGTCAATCCATAGCCGCATGCTCACACAACACATTCATATCGAAAGAAATCATGATTGGTGCATCAATGACTCGGATATTCTAACTCCATGCTTCTCCACGCCGCCAATATCATGAATCAACTAAAGCTTCCGCTACTCTGATAAGAAGATATCATGATCCGAATGTGAGCATGTCGGTCCTAAAGTCACAACATCACATAATACCAACACCACAATGGATGTATCAGAGATTTTCTATTAGTGATGATCTCAAAAGTCGGCTCAACATTATTATCACGTGGATCAGGAAAAGACCTCCACTTGGATTAACCAAACATGCAATGAGTGGAATCAATGACTACGAAGCTTCGAGCAAAGTACTACATTAAGAATGCAAGATCAATTGTTAATGTAATATCTGATTGTATTCAATGTCATTTTAGTATATGTTTGAGGTGACCTCCCTTAGGGGGAGATTGTTAGGAATTAGAAATTCCAGGTATTAAAGAGTCGGTCACCTCAAGTATATGTAATCGTTAGAAAGCTCGTAGTCATAGTACTTCTATGTTAAGTAGTATTTAGTTTAGTAACACCGTGGAGGACGGACGGGTCTTTACCCACTGTATGCCTGATCTACAGCCCGTTGTGTCGCGTTTTATTGTAAGACTATAAATACTCTCAACCTTCCAAGGTAGAGAGTTGGAGCTCATAATAAGAATTTTCTTTCTCTCACTAAAGTTCCTAAACCTCTAACTTTCTCTCTCTAGAATTCCACTTATAAGCCTACTTTGTGTTATGGTTTGATGTGTATGTGAAATCCAATATCCTACAAACCAA